>VXBR01007196.1:18910-87035 GCA_013400215.1 Cisticola juncidis
AAAAAAAAAAAAAAAAAAACAAAAACAAAAAAAACCCCCCAAACAAAAACCCCACAAGCAAACAAACAAACCCCATAAAAACACACACAAACACACACAAAAAAAAATTATAAAAATTTAAAAAAAAAGCAGTCTAAGGGGGGTAAGGGCCTTAAGGCAGTTTTTATCTGTCAAAACAAAAAAAGAAGAGGTGGAACAACAAATGACCCCATGGGAAATACATCACCAATCCAGGTTGCTGGAATGCTCCAGGATCTACTGGGAGCTGCCATCTGATATTTCTGCTGTACCCACAAACCTGCTGTAAATCTGTGACTGAGAGCACTGAAGTGTTACCCAAACACTTCTTCAAGCTTGCTCTGCTTAGTTTAAGCTCTATACACCATGAGCAAAAATGATAATGAATTTTAAAGCAGGGATTTTCGACTGCTTGCTGTTGACAGTACAGACAGAACAAGTTTTCCCAAAGGGAAAGCCCAACCTTGGCTTGCAACTGGAATGTCTTGTTCTGTCCCAAACTTCAAAGAACTTAAAGACAAGGAATGGAAACTGCAAGCAGCAGGAACATCACCAGTCCAGCAACCTTAACAGGGAAGGGAAGGGCTCAGCACCCATGGGATGCTTTTTCCCAATTACAGTGACACACCAAGACACTGACAGAGAACCTTAAATGAGCTTGGGAATAACCAGTCAGCATTTATAGTTGTAGTCTTTCTAGAATAACATGTTTATAGTTTATATACAGCCTTTGATTCTAAGCACTGAAAAAAAAAAAAACAAAAACAAAAACGAAGTGAGTGTTTCCTCCTTCCCAATGCTTTCAGAGGAAGGGAATGACATTTTTAGATTTACTGCAGGAAGACCAGGATTAAAGCAAATGTCTGGTAAAAGAATGCATTAATTTTACAAACATATATACATTTCTCAGCTACAGCATCTTTTATTAAAGCAAACTGCACTCTCATGCAACAGCTGAAACAAAACATTTCAGGGGATTTTAGCTGAACACCAGTCAGAAGCTACTCTTCACTCAGTCACAGAATGGTCTGGGTTGGAAGGGACTTTTTAAAGAAAATCCAGTTCTAACCTTTTGCCATGGGCAGGGACACTTTCCACTATCCCAGGCTGCTCCAAGCCCTGTCCAACCTGGCCTTAAAGACTTTCAGGGATGAAGAATTCACAGCTTCTCTGGGCAACCTGTGCCAGGGCCTCACCACCCTCACAGTAAGGAATTTCTTCCTAATACCCAACTAAACCTGCCTTTTTCAATTTAAAACCACTGCATTTACCCTGTCACTCTCTACCTAAGTTCCTCTGCTTCCTTTTCCTAAGCCCCTTTAGTTCCCTCCTTTGCTTTTCTTACACATATTTCATGTTTAATCCAGAATGCAACTCTTCACAAAAGAGCAATCACAAAACCTGATTATCCAGAGAATTTATTAATTGTAAACCAGATTTTCAAGCATGTGCCAGACATGAAGGACCCACATTCTCCCACAATCATCATTAAAGCCTGAATCTTTGGAGATGGAAGAGACACTTATTCCATTCCCTGAAGCCTGTGACAGTCTTCTGCTCCCCCCAGTGGTAAAAACCCAAATATAATCCACAAGGAGGCCACTGTGATGTTATACAGCACTGTTCCCAGAGGTTCTTTAAATCCAAGGAGTTTTAGAGTCCAGTAGATGGGAGCAAGACTCATTCATTTCATTCTATATTATTCTTCCTCTTTCTCTCTCCCTAAAAAAGAAGGTGCTAATCGGAGGGATTGGCTGAAATGGTCAAGAGAGTTATGTGGTTTAAAACCACGGAGTTCACGAGTTTTAAGACCTAACAGCCTTCTGAATTTCATTTCCATGCTTGTCTTCCAAATGTATTTTGCAGGCTTTCCGTGGGGATTAAGATGACAGTGTGACAAGCAGCTCTCTAAGGATTTTTCTCCACTCCTTTAATGATTTTGCAGATGTTCATACCAGAGCCCAGCAGTTCCTTAGCTTCACTGGTTTCTGTAAGTACATTCCAGTCAGGTTAGGTCAGTCATTTTGATATCTCAAAAATAATCAGGATATCAAATATTCACTACTTGAGCTTGAGAAGACCCATTTCCCCCAATAATTATAATAAAATCTCCATTATAAACAGTTCAGCTCTTTGCAGAATGAATTCTGATGTTTCACATCTATTGGATCCTGCCTGTCAGGAAACACGAATTTAATGTTTTGACAGAAACAGAATTACTGGTAACCATCTCCAATGTCATGAAGGACTTGAAACACTCTGAAAAAACATCTAGTTAGAAGTTGTAAGCTATTCTACACTTTGGGGTATTTGTTTCTAACATAGATGACGTGCCAAAATTATTTATCAGTAACTTCAAACATGCAAATTATAATTTCTGGCTCTTCTGCCTTGTGATATCAACAGAATCAGCAAAGGAATCTGTTGTCTTCAGCTAATTTCTTTCCTAGGTAAAGAGCAGCAGGGTCTTACTGACTATTATTCCTTATTACTGTAATTCTTCAATTAAAAAGGTTTCTTGTATTTTCATTGGATATGAGAAAGCTGCAGAGAAGTGGATGGGTGTTCACCAGTCACAGTATCTACATTTTTATCAGTGAGGATGCCACTGGTGTGTGCATGAAGTCTGCCAAGTTAAAAGTAAAATTGTAGACTATTTGCAGATACTGAAATGATTTTCAGTGAAAAAGGGTCCAGTGTTCAGTGTTCAAGTTGTAAACTTTTCCACAATGCCACAGGGATGCTTTGCTGGGAACCAGCTGGAAACATTTTAAAACTATTAGAAGTCTTTTTATTCTAATATTTTTCCAGGAAACGGCTGTACCATTTCCATTTCATCTTTTATATAAAACTATGGAGGTAACACAGGATAAAAAAATTGAGCCTGGGAAACTAAAGAGCTTTCTGGATCAGAAAGTCTAAAAGTGTTAGAGAAACTAGAGCATGGTTGTGGTTAGAATAAAGCAGTGGCTGAACTTACACATATAGATATGATATGGATATATATATATATATATATGATATATAGATATGAACACAGCCCATGCACTGACACTGGCATTGCTTAGCTTCTCTTGACTGCTGTGTCATTACTTTTCCACAAACTTCTCTGACTTTTTTCCAGTTTTACATAGGTGCAGTAGAAGTGTTCAGAAATTCAGAAAATGGAGAAGAGGAATGCAGGCAGAGACTCTCAATATCACTTCAACACAGTTGTCACAAAGTGACACATTCCCGCTCTACTAGACATGTCACTACAACATAAAATGAAGAAATGAAATAAATCTAATTCTGTTCAAGTCCCACACTGATTAATACATATAATAGTCCTGTCTTAACAAAATTGAAATGGTTTTTACTTGGTTTCAACACAGACATAGTAATGAAGTAAAAAACTGCATCCAATGGATGAAATTGTCAATCTGAATCTATCCTGTGAAGGTGAATGATTATAGGACACAACAAGACAAGAACATCTTGGTGCTCAGGGCCCTGAACTGATGAATTTAGGACCTTAAATTTAGTGTGATACAGGGCAGTGCCCCAGTAAGATTCCAGAACAGACTGGACTGGGAGTCCACTGGAATTTCTATATGGAATAATGCACAGCTGGTAGCTGAGATATTGAAGAAGTTTCTCTGGGGCTATTTGGCTTTTCTCCCCATGGGGCCAGGTGCAGCTCTGCACTGCCATGCATTTCAGTGCCTGAGGTATTTGTCTGACACTCATCATTAAGCTAATTGCATCTGGGATGTGCCCTTTGGCTTTGCTTTCTGCTTCACCAGGCTTCCTCTATGATCCTGCTTAAGTAAACCCATTTCCATTCCCAATTTGTAGTATGATATAAAATATTTCCCACCATTAGAACAGCTAAATACAACTGTGAGTTACTAATGCTGCAGTGGAAGGTTGTGGGAACAATCTCAACCTATTCTGATCATTAAGGCAGTGAGAAATTAAAAAATTCAGCTGCTCCTGCAGGAAGCACATCTTGGCCAGAACCACACTGAATTGGAGACTCTTTCAGAGGCAGCACTAAAAACTTAATTTGACAGCCTCAGTGTGAGGGCTACTGAGGATATCTGTCTTGTCTTTGCTCACAGAGAGAACAAATGCACTGGGCAGAGTGGGCTGGAACAGATGGCATTACCAAAACTGGCGTTGTTGAAGTCATGCCTTTCGTTCTCTGCCATGACAACCTTGATGCCTTGGGCTATTTTCTCCAGGAGGAAAAAAAAAAGTCATCCCATTTCTCCCAACAGTAAAAAAAAAAAAAGTCTAACATAGATTCCCAGGCATGTCTCATGTCTCATATCAGACAAGTTTCTAGTGAGTAAAATTGTTAATTGTATTGATATCCTGTGTTTTAATGACAGCTCTGAAAATCTTTTGATATTTCTTGTTTCCCAGTGCATTTTTCTCCCCTCCAAAACCATCATCATATGCTGAACACATAAAGAATTATCCATTTCAAATAATAAAGCTATTTTGCTGCTTTTGTTTTTACTTTAATCATGGATCACACTTAAAGGCACCTCGAGACTCCACAGCAAATGGTTTTCCATGAAAACTTTGCAAGTCCTTCCACTAAAGATGTTACTCACTGTTGTCATCAAACACAACATTTTCACTGATTAGAAGTTTTTTATTCAGTTGCCCATATGCCAATGTTCATGTAAATGACAGATTTTCTACCAATATGGTTATGTTATGATACCTATATAATTGCCTGGAAAAAATCCCTGTACACATTATTATATATATTACGGCAAAAGAGGCAAAGGGACCATCTGAAATATAAAGACAGGGAATAAACTTTAAAGACTGAAAATCCTGAAATGCTGATTAAGTGAAGAATTTCCATATAAACAGGGAAGTATAAAACAAGGAAATCTTTTGATATTTGAGGGTTTTGGCCCAGATATGAATTGCACACAAGTTCCTTGAAGCAGCCTGAAGTACATAATAATTAACATTTCCTTTCTTTTTTCCTCAATGGTCATACTTTGCAAGAGCATCAAGTTTTGACTGGTTTGGAAAAAACAAAGTCACTGTTTGGTACATGCTTCCATTAAATTCAGATTAGCTTAAGGAAAGCACAAAGCAATTCCAGTTTTCTTGTAGCCACTGACATGTTTAAATATGAAACCACTGTCTCCTCACTACAGCACTGAAATGTGCATAAGACTGAATATCCTGAAAACATTCTAAAATATAGAAGTATTCTTTAACATAAGGAAAGTGATGTTGTACTGAAAACACATTATACAAGCTTATGTATAATTCTGAGAAACATTCTTGTAGTTTTTTTTCTTTTTGTTGTTTTTCCCCTTTTTCTCTTCCCTATGTTCTTGGGGGGATGAAAATTCTGTTCTACAAGAAGAAATGTTTTATTTACTCTTGGTCATCTTTAAGGAAATTTAAAGTTCCAAATAACCTCTTTATATCAAATCATTTGCTGAATTTTCATTAACCCATATTTCCAATAAATACCTATTCACTATTGAATGCCAATGATCTAGTGTATTAATGGCAAAAAATCTGCCCAAATTCACAGGACTGTATTAACACCCATTTCAAACCCCAGTGTACTGAAAAAGTGGACAATTTTTAGCTCATTCAGCAAGGACCTTAGCCAACTAACTCATTATTTCCACTCTCTTGGTACAAAGAAGTGACAAAGTTCTTAAAAAATAACACAATCCCAAATATTTTAGGTTTTCACTTTAACAATCCCATTTCTCAACTTACACTAGACACATATAGAAAGAACTAATAATGCCTTCTTTACTTTTCCATAAAATCTCAGACTCAATTAGACATGGCTGACATCAGAGCCAATTATTTTAAATGAGTACTGGTGTACATTTTCTTTTTTACTTGGAAATGTAAATTTAGCTCATGCTTGTGGAACATAGCTCCACTCCTTCCTCCACTTTATTAAAAAAGAAACTAATAAATGGCAGTATCAGCTTGGAGCAAACTGTCTAAAATAGGTCAAGATCTGATGCAGAATGCTGACAAGGTTTTTAGACACAACCTTCAGCCTAAAATTGTCACAGGCTCTCCATCTGGCACACCAACTGAGTCTGTGCAATTGTCAGCAGTAGTAAAATCTCTTATTTAGAACACAATGTGAATGGAAAAAGACTGAGCATTCACTGTGCAAAAGATTTTAATAATTCAAAAATCAGTTGGCAGGCAGCTAAAGTGATCAATACACAAAGGTTCCCCTTCACCCCATATCCTAAACTGATTTTTCCCTGTACAAACAATTGCATTTATGAAAATTCAAGCAAAAAGTTTATTTAAACATTATTTCATCAGTGGTGCTCCCTCAAAAGGATTAAAGCCACCACCAGCTCACTGTTCTCTTGGTGAAAAAGCACCTCAAGTCAGTGACTTTTTATTCATGTGAAAAACAAAATTAATTTTTTGATCCTCTTCACTAAATAACTCAACAGGTTGAATTACAAGCTTTACATTTTCACTCACATGAGCGAGCTCCTCAAGTTCCTTCCAGAGAGCTCCAGTTTCTAAAAACCAGAACATGAACACAGCCCAATCCTAGGAACTTAAATCTTTCATTCTCGTATTTTATTGCAAATTACCATATATTGATCCACAATAAAATACAAGAAAAATCCTAATGACAGCTGACATTCGAAAATGCCTGAATAATAACATTCCTTGACATGGAAAAGCAGTTTTATTCAACTCAAGTTCTCAATTCAGTGCAATTTAAATTCATTTTGAATAATCGTGTTAAGCCAGTAGCCCTTACACACATTCACCTCCTTTTCTGCATGGCCTCTGTGTGTATGTATATACATATATATATATATATGCACACATACATCTAGAAATATAAAGAAATCAACAAAACTAGCACAGATTAAAACTACAGCAAAACAAAAGGCAATATATTGTTGTCAAGTTTTCTGACTTCTCAAAATAACCTCTTTATGCACAACCACCATTAAGACCATAAACACAAGATTTAAAGATTTAAACACAGATTTTTTTTCCACCAGCTGCCCATGACCCAAAGGAGTCTACATTAAATAAAATGGGTACAGACAAGAGAAGCTCTGCAGAGGAGACAGGATCTTACCTACAAAATTCAGTAATTAACCTCTGTAACAATAATTTAGCTTTTTGGAAAACTAACCAGAGTCAGCACAAACTTCAAAGGAAAGAATAAACATCATCCTGAAGAGTAAAATAGGCAAGATCAAGATTATAAAAATAACCTTGATGATGTTTAACATTTGCAAATTTCTGTTTTCCTTTAGACTAAAACCTGTTCCTTTACAAAACCTGTGAATTACTAGTTCCTGAGAGGTTTGAAGTTCTCTGGGATTGCTGTTTGTCCAGAAATTGTCCTGTGGTAGATCTGGACAATTATAAGATTATTACAGATTACCATATTATAATATGAAGTGATTCATATTATATAAATATGAATATTATATGAATAACTTCATATTATAATATGGTTCATATTATTCTCTAGATCTCTGTGAGACACAGCTCATGGCACCTGAAGGCACCACCCCTATGAAACAACAAGTTCCAGTGATGAGTGCAAACTCAGAATTAGAACTAACACTCTTTGAAGATAAAAGGCAGTACACTGATTTATTTTGCTCAGCACAGGTCTGCAGTTACCCCTGGCTGCCTCTCTTTCATCATTTGTCAGAGCAGCAATGCAGGATCCCATCCTGGCAGCACAAGAGGAGCTTTTCTGATGGGTTATGACAGCCCTCTGCCACCACAGGGCCTCAATTAACTGCATTATCCTCAGGCTCTAACAAAAATCTGAACTCCTGCACCCACACAGATCATTTTCCCTGCAAAGCCTGCACTAGGGGGTCAAACAAACTCAAGTTCAAGTACTCAAGGTTCACACACACCACCCTCCATCCCATCCCTCTTCCAAGCAGGAGTGCCAGGGTGATGAGGAAGCTTAAGGGCTTATTGATGCTGCTCCTAAAAATCAGGTCAGCTGGAATCACAACAGGGCTTGTGTTTGGCAAGGATCTCTTTGTCACACTCAGCAAATTCACTGACAGGCAGCTTTTCCCACTGCCATTCAAATCTTTTATCTGAAAGACTAAAGTGTACATCCACAGTCACAACAGGATAAAAGCTTGTAAAAACAAGCTCCCCTCCCAGCCCCAAAATATTTGTGAATGTATTAGAATTAACAGCTCCAATCTCAACCCAGTGATGAACTGTGTCACACCAAAACCTTGAAACAAACATCAAGTTTAGTCATATTAAATCATCTTTATTCACCCACAGGTAAGTGAAATCAGGAAATAACTTTTTTTTTGGGAATGGAAGTGGGTGGTGTCAGTTTATCAATTCACTCCCTGCTTTTTACCACACCAGTTTAGAGGTTTTAAAAATATATTGTCAGCTGATTTTTTTTTTTGCTACAAGTTAAATGCCTTGCATTAAAGAATGTGGAAGTTATAATTTGCAGGTGTTCTTGGCGAAAAACAAGATCTTAAATCAAGTACAAGAGCTAAGCCTTGATAATACTTTGGATCATAAATCCCGCCTTCCCCACAGTTAATTAGCAGTTAATTAAATCCTAAGCTGTATCAAGCATTCACCTTAACTACTACAAAGACTATAAATTTGCTCAGAAATTCCTGCTATATTTTACCAAGGTCCTAAATCTCAGTAGTGACATAGAATTAGGAGATACCTTTTTCTATTCCTTAGCTGGTTAAAGAAGGAAATACATGCATAGCAGAAAAACTAACATGACAACACCTAACTTACCCTGTTCAGCAATTTGTCCTGGAACCCAGGACTGTAAATATCTTTCAGCATTGTCTTAAATAAAATCCTCTTTCACAAGACTACTCTAAAATATGAGATGCATGAAATAATCCAAAATTGGTTTAAAAGGACATAACGACAAATGACTAAGAAGGGATGGTTGAAGAACTGTTGCTATATTTAGAATAGCTAATTTGAAGTCAGAGGGAAAAAAAAAAAGCCCATTTTTCTGCCCAGCCCAGCATTCCTGTTAAAAAAAAATTTTAAAAAGGCAATTCTTCTCCAATAAAGAAATTAATAAATGCATCCCAGAATAATTTCACTGAAGTGAAGGATGGCAGAGGCATTTCAAACAGCTGCCATTATTAGAGAAGAGAGCCAAGTGTGAAGCTGAGTTTTATCTGAGCTATCTAAAGGCATCAGAAGGGAAAGGAGATGAAGATGAACTCACCAAAACCCACGATGTGACAGCAAGGCTGGTCTCACATCTCCCTTTATTTCCAAGAGGAATCAGATGTGCCCTGATGGAAGGATGACAAAAAGGGCACGCTGTGCTCCTCTCCACCCCTCCTGAGTGACAGCTCTCCTACCAGGGACTCACACACACACTGCAAAAATCTCAAGCAGTGGGGACCAGAGAGAGCATGCTCAGAGCCTAATTTAAAATGGCCTGATGCTTCATCTCAGCAGGAGATGGCCTACTTCCAAACAATTTCACAACTTTAAGTCAAAACTAAAATCATTAATTGGAAAATGCAGAACTCAGCCACCAAGCAGCATTGATTTTTTTTTTTCTCTCCCCCCCTCTCTTTTTTTGTTTTAAATCTGGGCTGATGAACAGATAATTATTTGCACTGCTTCCCTGAAGGGCATCCTGAGGCTTAAACACTATCATCATGTGCTTCATGTAATTACATGATGCCACTGTGATAGATTGAAAACCTTTTCAGGACAGCATATGATTTGAACACTCAGCAGCACAATTCATAAATCAGACAAAGACAGCAGATCTGCTGAATAATGTCCATATTGATTTAGGAATTATCCTACCTGCTGATTTCTGGGCAGGGTTTTTTTTATTTATTAATTTTTTTAAAGGGTGGAGGAGGAAAAGAAGAAATGCTTGGGAACTGTCCAACAAGTGATGGCTCCAGAACTGTCTAGTAAGTGATTTATGCTCCTAAGCCACCTCAAATTTACCTCCACTTAAAGTCTCTTTATACACAAAGAAACCATTTAGCTTCTTAATGAAATAATGTATTTGGATACCAAAAGCCAGGTTATTCACATGCAAAAATTCAGATATTCAAACCTCTTCCCCTCAGGAGATTAACATCTTTTAATACACCCACAGACAAGTGGTACAAAAGTCTTCCGTGTTTTGGTTTTCTCTATCTCACAGCCCTCTTTCCATATTTATTGTATATTCATTTTTTCAAATGAACACACAAAGTTTTCCTCCTCTTGTGAGAAGTAAAAAAAGCTGCGCCCCAGGCATTTCTGGTTTTTTAAAATGCTTCCCTGCTTATCATTCAAGCTGAAAGCAGAGCCAGGCAGGCTGCTTGATAAATGCTGTATTTTACAGGATGCTGTAGAAAAGAACAGCACAGCCCTCCTGGTCTGCACCACACCTGAGCATAAGAAAAAGATGTGGAATAAACTCTGCTATCAAATCCTCTGCTTCCACTATGGTGGATATTGATTAATAAAATGGTTGATAGAGAAGCAGGATATTATTATTAAGCTTCACTCATGTCTACAAGTAACTCAAAAATTGGGTTTTCCTATCTATCCAAAAATGCTGATATTTATTATGAGGACCTGCAGCTTCAGACACAAAATTTTGAAGTCTAAGACCTTCACTCTGCACTCCTATGCTTTAAAAATCCTCTTTACTAAGGTAATTATTTTAACATTAATTCTTGCCCTTTTCCTTTGAATTCACACAAAATGAGAGGAAATATTTTCACTTCAGCAATTCCTACCAGCCATAAACCCAGAATTCAAGGTGCACAACAGAGCTGTGGTACTGCTGAAGCTGATCCCATAAACACACTGAAATATCCAATTCCATATTCCAGATACTCTATAAAAAGCACTTTATTTATAGTCATGTAACACTAACTGCATTCACTTGATTTTTAATCACAGATACCTTGGTAGGTAATTTTCTTACACCAATACATAAAAAAAGAATCCTTGCTTAAGTGCAAGTCCACATTGCAAAATTCAGATGAATTCTGCAGTGTGCCAGAATTCAAAAAAGCCATCTTCTTAATAAGAATTTCACTATCTCTTTGCCAGCTAGTGAGCACTTTAAAGAAACAAGACTAAATCATATTTCACATTTTTATCTAAGCTTTTATTCTTTCATCATCTAGCTTTTCATCATTGGCTTTGTTACTGCTCTCTGAACTTCCATGTAGATTCAGACTGGGAAATGAAAATACATTTTTAAAATTCAAGGTGCCATGGACATAAGAGTTGCCTCCTGAGTGAGAATTGTTTTCATCTAGGCAGGCTTAATTTTAATTCTTAATTTAATTTTAATTTTAGCTTAATTTTGAAAACAAAATAAATAAATAAATGCTATTGAAGAAAGGTTACTTGTACAAATCCACTACCTAATCAGTAGTTTGCAGTTTGTGCATATAGAAGATGAGGAAGGAGAAAAAGAAGCTGCTAATAAAACCCATTAAAATTGAAATAAACACTGTTCTCTTGTTTCAAGTTCATTCCCCTGCGCTTCCTAAAATCCCATCAAGCTGAGCACAAATTATAAGAATTTTCTTTGAGCTAGACAAGTTTACAAGTTCAAAAGGTCTGCTCTGAAGTTAAATTTCTGTGGGTGTATTCTCCCCAAAAAGACAAATTTTCATGGAAAAAAAACCAACTCCTCTGCACTTCTTGGACAAGTGCCCAACTTTACAGAAGCGTAAGGAAATTTTAGGACAGTTTTGTTTTTTCTGTTGATGAATCTGTATTTTATTGTTTTAATGACCTACAAATTGCAGCCACAATAATGAAATGCAAGGGGGTTATGGTAGCACATAAAGCCAAAATACTTTGATTCCACAATTAATGCAGTCTTGCAAAAGAGTCTCGTGTTGACCTTGAAATGGTTCCTTTACAATGACATAAATTTGAGTTTCAAGATCTTGATAAGGAAGTTTTACAGTGGGTGACTGTAAATTTGCCAATTTGCCATCTAATAAACATGTCTTGAAAGAAAAAAATAATTGAATTAATACATAAGTAGGGAAATGTAGCCTGGACACAGGACTATAAGAAAATAATTCTTCCGAACATGACAAAGCTGGGATTAAAATCAGTCCTGGAAGCTGAAATGTTTCTCTAGAATTTCTGCACTGATATCCAAACCAAAGTCTTGTTGCCACACAAAACACTAAAATCCTGCCAGACCATTGTGTTATAAAGACAATGAGCCTCAGAGAGTGGTGCAGGAACACAATAATTTCAGTAAATTCCCTGCAGACAGAAGCTAAGTTAGAAAACATCCAATGACTGAAGTGTGGTTGGTTTGGTTTCTTCCTACTTTTAATCTATTTAACAAGAAATCAGGTGGTAAATACTGTAAACATCTTTCCTGCCAACAGCTCAGACATGAACAGCCCTGCTCACCTGCCTGGACAGCAGAGCAGCTCATTTTAATAAGATGGGTGTTCAACAGTATATTTAAGTTAATTTTCAGTCTCAGTATCAATCTTCCTGCTCTCTCAGAATGAAATATGATGCACTTTCAGGGTTATAACTAGGCTTTATATGGATTTAATTAAGAGCCTTGACTTATGTAATTGATGTTTTTAACTAAACATGATAAATTCTTCAGTAAATTATTTACAGCTCAGCTTCACAAGACTTTCTGGCATCCTAAAAAGAATTCCACAAGGATGTCTTACCTCTCAAACACTGCATCACAGAGAGGTAAGAATTCTTCCATTTCTACATAAAGCTACATTCTCCAGAAATGTGTAACAATTTAAAATCTGTTTGCCATTATGTGATTATACCTTATCTATCAGCTGACCTATTCAAGTGGAAAGAACATTTTTCAAATAAAACAATGCAAAAGGATATATCTGTGTCTAGACAACCACAAGGGGAAAATTACATATGCAAAGTTCAAAAGATGAATATTTTTTTTTCTTTATTTCTTTTTTCTTTTTTTTTCTTTATTTTTTTCTTTCTTTATTTCTATAGAAATATTTATTTCTATAGTATGATTTACATTCTTATTTCTACTCATAGTTGTGACTGTGCTACGTTTTTTCAGTGTTTCTGTTGTGTAATGTATATTCTCTCTTCTTTGTTATTTTTTAATTATTTTTGCACCTCACTTGAAAATAATGTTGTGGTTTACAGCTTTTCTTTCCGTCCCAAGTAATTTTTGCTTTTCTTAACTTTCTTTTCTCATATTTTCCTGTTAATCCATGTTCTGATGTCACCAACATCGAGATAAATGAAATAATGTTGACTCTTTCTCAAACAGAACCACATGACCCACCAAGTGTATGTACATTTATTACATCAGCTGATAAGTGCCTTGGATTTTATTCTTCTAATTATTGCAATCTCCTGATAAGTCTGATTCTTTGTAGTCTTTCATTCTTCAAATGCCCACAATTAGATTGAATTGTCAACTGAGCACTCCCATTTCTGTTGTCATTTCTTCTCTAAATATTGGTTTGTGCTCAAGATATAACAGTTTGTGCTCACACTCTTGAACAAGTAAAATGGAAAAATAAGGTTTATATCTGCTGTTCACAGCTTATAAAAGCAGCTGCGTGTTGGTTTTTAATATACGACCATAATGATTCATCTGGAAAATTGTATCAGACAATGTGCCAGAACATGTAAAACTGCCACTGCTGTCCACACTGGGAGTGTTGTTTCCCAAGTTTAAATATATATATTTATATTATAGAGTGTCTGGGACTAAGACCAGGTCTGAAGCAAGCACCTTTCACTAAATGCAAGCTGCAGATGTGGCTATCCCAAAGACAAGCTCTAACCACACAGCCAATCCTCAGAGCAGAGATAATTCCCCTTCACCCACCATTCTCCTAATGAATTTGCTTTACTTTTTAAAAATTCTTAGAATAGTCATTAGATTCAGAAACACATTCCATACAGGCAAGAGAACAACAGTCCCTGAAAAGGGAACTGTACTTGCCAAAGTCAAATTTTTACTGTTTCTAAATTTCAACCTGTTAGTGACAATCCTTTTTATTTTATGTTTATTCTAAGAATTGCCATTAAAAAAAATCTAATAAATGATTCCATACACAAATAAGTTTACTTCTGCTGAAAGACTGATGACCTCAGGAATCCAATCTGAATACTTCCTCTTAATGCCCAATGTAATTAATTTTTCTACAGAATGTTGATAATGTAGGAATTGTACAAGTCAAAGAACATTTTTTAGGATAACATCCTGACCTGCTCAGGTGAGAACACATCCTGCCACTCTATCTGACACCACCCAAAGCAACATAAAACATTTTTCAGTTTTTGACACAACAAAGAAGTGAAACAACCCATCAAACACAAGTTTCTGTGCAAGAACATTGGAGCTCAGCAGCTCTTTTGTGCTGCAAGACCTGTAGACATTTTGAAATCCTTATTGAATAAAGTGCCACAGAGCGCAAATCCCTTTTATTAACCGATAAAGGCAGAGTTAAAATGCTGCAATCCCATCTGGAAAACATCTCAGCTCTCCTCTCAAAGTAACTTTCCAGTCAGCCACAGCTCTTTGCAACATTCTTAAACTCTGAATTGCAGCTACATGTGTGCTCATTAAGCTGCTTCTTTCTATGAATGGCAGGAACTGTAGTAAAAATACCTTTTTGTAGAGTTATCAGTTTATAAAAACAAATATAACGAATTTAAAATTAACTACTTAGAAGAACATGCTATTCTGACAACTTGCTGACTGTGTAGCCAGTGCAGAATTACAACCATGAGCACTGGTTGAACAAATCTGAACAAGCACAAGAAAAATCTCTGCCTCATTTCCCATCTCTCAATATGCAAAAAAATTAAACTGATGAAATAACAGCAGTGAAATAGTGGCAGCAAAACTCTTCTGCATTAGGGAAAATGTAATAGATTGCAAGGGAAATGTGAATAACACTCAAAATTAATTAAAATACAGATCAGCATCACTAAATAGCAAAGTGAGAGAAGTCCTGAGAAAAAGAAAAATTCTCAAAGTGATCAAATGGAAAAATAAAGTTCAATGAAAACTCACAAGTCTAAAAATAAATACACTGCAGGCTCTGAGGAATCACTTACAAACGTGTAGAGAGCAAAAAGGGGAGAGACAGGCCCATATCTCAAACCTAACACAGCTCATCCCTCAAACTTCAGAATAATAAATAAATAAATAAAAACATTCACAACAGCTTTTGAAAATGAATGCCATAGCTCAGCTATCAGGTTAAACAAACTAACAACAACACCTTCATAAAACAAACAAGAGAAGAATAAATGAACTAAACCCATTAAAAAATAATAATAAAAAAATAATAATAATAAAAAATCTACCAGGCCTCACAGCTCACAGAGAATCTGGTTTTCCTGGAAGTACCCTGTAAGGTCACTTAAAGCTGCTGAAAGAAACTAAGGTGCCAGAGGGTAAGAGATGGTTATGGGTTCACAACAGTGAAAGGACATAAATTAATAAACCTGCAAGGACTTGAGCTCACAAACTCTTCACCCTGATTTCAAAGAGGGACTGAATACAGAAGTTAAACTTCAGCAGGATTCCCAGCACCAACACTCAGAATTAATGGGTGAGTTAAGGGTGCCATTCAGGATGACAAGAAGGGCCCAGCTGAAGGATCACAGAGGTTTCACACAAGATTAGGAACACAGGCAGTGAAATAGCAACTAATATTGAATAGTGGCAGTGGAAAATGATATTAATGAAAAAATCCTGTATTTTACACAAGAGTGAGTAGTGACAGGACAAGAAGGAATGGCTGCCGACTGGAAGTGTGAAGAGTTACATTAGATATTGGAAAAATTCTTTACTGTGAGAGAAGTGAGACACTGGAACAAGTTAGCCAAGAGAAGCTTTGGACATCCCACCCCTGGATGTGTTCAGAGCAGCCTGGATGGGGTTTTGAACAACCTGGTCTGGTGGAAGGGACCCTGCCCATGGCAGAGGGCTTGGGTGATGACCTTTAGGTCCCCTTCCAACCCAAACCATTCCATGATTCTGTAATATTCAAAGAGGGCTTTGAGATGACAATTTCTACTATGGAATAAAACCTTAGCATTATAATAGACAGTGATTCATACACTGGTCATCTCAGAGAACTCACAGAAAATTTGTGAGTGTGTATGAAACAGCACAGAGCTTTGGTTAGCTTTTGAAATAACTCCTGGAGAGTTGGTGTGGGGTCAGGGATGGATCAGAAACCCATCAGGGGCAGTTAAATACAAAGATACGAGCTCTGACTCTAGAAATCACTGAACCACAGACAGCTGCTGGCCACGAATTCTTGGGCAGGTTCTCCAAAAAACCTCCAAACCAAATCCTCACCTCTGGCAATCTCTGTTTCTGGCACAAACCAGCAAATACACTGTTCAAAAAACCTTGAGCATAGCATGTGTCAAACTGCTGCAGATAATTTCTCCTACATTTGGCTGCTTATCTCAGCTAAAGTGAAGCCCAGAAGGAATTATGATATACCACCAATTTATTAGAAACTAGGATTTTGTGTTTTCAAACTTTAAACTAACTTCTAACAGTTTTTTATATTCCCCTGGCTTTTCCCCCTTTTCAACAAGGTAAGGGCATGATCCACCCACTTGTGGCACAGAGTTGACTTTCACTTCAAATTCCATAAGTTTGCCAAATAAGAACATTTCCCTCCAGCAGACCAGAGCTTTTCTGTTCCCTATTTCCCTGGAAACTGGGAAATTTCCCTATTTCCCTGGAAACATCCCTGCAGCATGGATTGGGGAAGAGAGAACAGAGTTAGTTTCAAGCCACAGACACTGACAGATTACAAACCCAGTGAACAGGATAATTAAACTCTGAACGATCCACAGCTAATTTGCAGTTGAACTTCCCTACACAACACAGGTCTGTAATTCTGAATTTCCATCAGAAACGTGCTGTGAGTCCTTGCTAGGGGCTTTCCACAGACAGACACCTGAACCAGGGATATTATTTATTACACTTGGACAACTAAATTCACAGCCAGAGTGTAGCTGTTTAATTTTGTTGTCAGCTGAATCACTGGATCCAGCAGAGTGGATTAGCCCTAATAGCAGAGGCTTTCCTTCTGTCCCAGCTGCCACAGCTCAGCACTGCCCTCCCCAAAATTCCACGTCAGACACCAACCTCCTAAAGCTGCTGAAGCAAATCTGATCACAGGGCCAGTTCAAATAAAACCAGCACGGATGAAAATCATCATATTCTGGCTTTGCCTTTTGTTAAAATAGATTTCACTGATATAATGAGCTTTATGCTCTCCTCAATAGGAGAAAGCCTACATACATCAATAAAAACTAGAGGGAGCAACACTTGAAATGCTTTTTTAATTGACTTTTGTTTTCAGGACAACAGCCCAGGGACCAAGTTTCATTATCACTCCAATATGTCATGTCCTTCAAAAAGTACACAATTTATTCTCAGGATAGCATTCAAACATGATTCACAGGAAACAAACTAAAAACAAAGACACAAGAAAATCAACAGTTCAATTGGACTTACATGACTAATAAAAGTCTCTTCAGTATTGAATCCTCCAGTCCAAATTTTTTTAAGGTAGTATACACCAAGAATATTTTGCAAGGTGATTCTACTTTCTTAGAATACTCATCATTGAAATTACTAACATGCAGTCATGTGTATTTACAGTACCTTTAAGAACAGAAAAGTAAATACTGGAGCTTTGACTTCCTATAAGTAAAAGACCCATTAACATCCAAAAAACTTAAAAAAAGAAAAATCACAGGAAATCTGAGATGTAAAATGTGTATTACATGCTGAAACCAAACTACATAAACCCAGTTAGTCCAAAAAGAAAAGAGAAAAATTAATGAGGGAGATTGCCAATGTGTGCCTTCAATGCAAGCCAGAGGCAATTCATTCACAGCTTTACTTTTTCTTTCAAGCAGCCACAAATGGATTTTTCTTAAGGCTAAGGTATTACTTAGAAATATACACACACAAACTGAAATACAAACAGTCACAAAGCACTGAAAGTGAAAATTAAAAAACCCCAATGTTTTGATAGCCTACCTGAAAACCAGAAAAATAAAAGGAAGATCAAATGCTTTATTTTTCATTGACTATGACATGAGAACATGATTACTTTAATCCTCTGCTGAGGAGATAAGAAGAACAAATCAAAATTTGCTTGTGTTTCAAAACTGCTGGTAATTCTGCACCTTTAAAACCATTTATGACCCAAGATTTCAAAGCAAACTGCTTGAAACTCATTTAAAAAACCCCTAAACAATTGCATAAGTTCAAATAAAATAAGAAAATATGACAAACTGGTTTTGGTCTTAACTGAAAATGAAGAAAATTATATATATAAAAACCAAAACAGAACTTGTACAGTGCAAGTTCAGGCACACCATGAGTGTGCAAACAGCATAAAAGGACAAAACCTGTAAATGTGTTTATTCCAAATTGTCTAAAAGTTTCTCTGCCCAACAGCAGCTCTGTCTACTACAGTGGATCATACCCAAAGCAAACCCTTCTGGACCATCTTTATGTCATGTGCAGCTACAAAATTCTCAGGAAACCATCTCCAGGCAAACAAAAGTTGAACATTTTTATCACATGAATTCCTCCATCTAAAAAAAAAAATCTCTGTTGTCTTAAGTGCTTTTAAACATTTTATGTCGAGCTACAGATCCCCATGCAATATCCTGTGCTGCACTTCAAATGTATCAAATGAATTCTGAAAACCCTTGAAACAATAATCTAATTCACTCTGTGTATAAACATGGAGTATTTTAGAGTAATTATGAAAGAGCATTAATTATGGATTACTACTCTTTCTTGGTAAATCCTTAGCTGCTAAGACCATAATGCTGAGATATTATAGTATTACCAAAATGAATCATTGTGCTCTCAATTGCAGCGATGCCAACAGAGCTGAAATAATTTGGCAACACCCTGCCACTAGAGGAAAAGAAGAATTTGTTTTATTTCCTTAGCAAAGGGTGTCTTAAAGGTGTTGACATCTGCCAGATCTTGTATTTCCAAGGGCTAATGAGACAGCAGTGTGAACTAACCTCCAACTATTAATTGAGGATTATTAATTGAGTATTAATGGATTTTTTTTTTATTTTTCCACCTACACCAGGGCAGCTCCTGAGGCAGATATTTGCAGCTTCCAGCCCCCAGTAAGTCACACCACAGCCCATCAGGATGTGCTGGGATATAAGGATTGCACAGCAGTGCTTCAAGATTCATGGATATCTTTCCCTTATTTTGAATAATTCATTGATGTGTGTAAAGCAGAGAAAACACAACCCCTGTTCAAAACTCCACACTCAATCACTCCTCAGTCGAGAAAACCCAGTCTGAAATTCAGTGATTTGTTTAGAACTGGAAGACTGATAGACAAAGAAAAAAGTGCTTTTCCGAAAGTAAGTTTTAATTAACGAGCTAAAACCCTAATTTCTCTCTCTGATACAAGGTGTGTTCAGAATTCTGTTATTTTTTTAAGATTAAATTAGGCTAAGTAAGATACTCACAGTGATCTTATTGCACCAAAACATCAAAATAATCTATAAGCAGCATTAAAAAAGTTCATTCTGCTATTAAGTTTTAAAACAACTGTTCCTATTAACTTGCATTTAAGGCAAAATACTACCATATTCTGAGAATAAGTTTTTGTTCTGGTTAGTATTACTCAGTATATAACTCCATTTCTGTTAAATATAGAAGTGTCAGGGTTTGTTTGTGCTGGTTTTTGTTGCTTTGTTTTCTGGATTGGTTCTGTTTGGTTGGGTTGTTTTATTTTAGTAGTTTGTAATAAGTCAATATTTAGAGAAATCCTTTATTTACCTGCTCCCAGATTTTAGAATTGTAATTTCCTTTAGGCTTTGTAATGGGAGGTAAAAAAAAAAAATCAATCTCCACAAGCAATAATCTAGTATTCCACTGCCAACCCATGTAAATAAGAATCATACCAAGCACACATTTAGATAAAAAATGCCACCAAAAGCTCCTTAAAAACATCAATATCTGAACTGCGCACTTGCATACATTTCAGTGCCATTATTGGATGATCAATCAAAATTACACCAGCACTTCACATTTCAAACATGATAAAGAAAGTCGTAAATGCACTAAAAAGAATGTGCTAAAGAACATCAAACTGACTTGTTTTTCTTTCATACAGGGGTGTTTTGATTCTTTAGTGTTACACTGTGGCATATTACTTCTTTCCTTCTCTTTTTAATCTCTTTAGACAAACTGTTTCTGATTTTTGTGTTCTTGAGAAATGACTTGTGCAAGTTGACTGACAGGCATTTGAATTTCCAGTTGGGTGTGAAGACAGAAGTTACCTTTGATGATTATCACATTTATTCCTTCTGGATATGAATTTAAAACTCTACATTTTTATTTTAAAGACAAGATCTAGCATTTCTGCTCTTTTAAGCCTTGGTAAGAGATATTCAAACATGAAGTGTCAGCATTTATGCTTGCCTGTAACACGCATTTTCTCCAAAGTTTTTGATGTTATTAACTCAAAAACAGAATTAACCCTCAAATATTTCATCCAAATTTTAAGGTTTGGAATCAATATTAGGAAGATGAACTGACTACTACACTGATATCCTTTCACAGCAGCTTTCTGCTTTTGAACTATGTACAGAATATTTATATTAAATATCCTGTTTGTGGATGAATGCAGGTTAGTGTGGCAACAGGTCCATTCTAAAAATCATTCCCAAATTCCCCTTCACTCTTGAAATCATTAAGAAATTCAACAGAGAGGCCAACTTCCTTCCCCAGAATTCTTACCACTATCCCAGAACAACCCATATTTAGATATGCATAACCCAAACTGTTGGAAAAAACAGGTTTTATTCCTGATGGTGAGTACAATGTAATTATTAATTGTATGAAGTACATCTGAGAATAATTACATATAAACCAGTCCTCTTTGGCACTGCAGTACTTGGCACAGTTTCTGCAACCTCAAGTCACTTCACCTGGAAAATCTGATTTTTGTGCCAAGGAGTCAAATGTATCCTGAATTAATATTTTAATGTGGAACATACAGAGCTTATTCACAGAAACATGTGAAAGGAGTAACTTGATCTGCAGCATAAAGTAATATACAAATGCAACTTAAAAAAAAAAAATAACAATACCCCACCAAGTCAAAACTAAATCCCATCCAAGTATTTAGCTTGTCCCAAAAAAATGAAGCTCATAATGTAAGACAGTCTACATTTATTAAAATGAGCCTCAAATGTTCTTCCTGGCTGGAAGAGCAAGAGCAGGAAGGTTGCCACAGGAATGGGTTTTACCCCAAAGCAAAAACCTTTTAATCAGGAAAAGAGACACAAGGTAAATTTCTTCTGAAAAAAAAACAAAAACCAAAGTCTCACATTTGTTTGTTTGTTTTAGGCTTCATCTCAAGTTTCAAAGATGCTGAGAAAGGACTGATGTGGTTTATCCACCTAAATCCTTTACATAAATTTTTATACATAGAACAGAATTCACCTTCAGGGCATGGAAAATAAAAATAATAAGTTTCCTGCAGAAAAATACTTTTATCTTTCCTCTGGGCTATCTACTCAGGGCTGGGACAGAAAAGAGGGAGAAGCAAAGAGAGCAAAAATGGATTAAACAGTCACAAATTTCTGTTCCTACCAATAACAGAATTACTCCTCCTTTGAAATCTTTTATCATTACAAAAATCACTCTTCCTTCTTCTGAGTCAATGATCTGATTTAGTTACACTGATATACTTGTAACCCACCAGTGACCTGTGCCTTCCAGACACAAAGATTTGGTCAGTTCCAGCAGATTTAAAGCCCAAAAATGCAGTGAATTGGAGATTTCATTAGAAAAGTGTCACATTATTTAACATTCACAGCATAGGTATTAAGAAGGATTTAATAAAGGTCATGTCTTTACCAGTCAGTGAGTCACATATTCCTCAGGAGATTTTCCATCTATACTCTGATGATTTTAAAGTGTCTGATATGATTGGCAAAAAACCTCCAAATATTTTTGTTAACAGGAAGAACACGATAAACAGATTTTAACTGCATTTTCAATATGTTCCTTGAATTGGTTTGGACACAAAAGTCAACACTTCCATAATGCAATGAACTATTTCCATTCCCTTCCCTACATTCAATCATTTCAAGGACATAAAAAGCAACATTTAAAAATATTTTGACACTTCCCTCCCCTTTAGATATATATATATACACTAACTGGCTGAAAGCACAGTTACCCAGTGAAGCCAAACATGCTTTTTTTTCCCCCACAGGAATGATGGAAACACCAAATATTGCAATTCTCTTCACCCTTGACATACCTGCATTTCCCACGCCATCCTCATTTGTGTCCCATTATATTTTATTCCACATCCTACTCCAACAATGCTTTTTTGTCCTCTTGGTCAACTTCTAAACTAATCCCAAACTAAAATGTTACACTGGCATCAACTGTGTTCTTGTAGGAAGGTTACAAAGAGGAAGGAATACTGAGAGCTTGAAAGAAAGACTGAAATACCAGCTGCTTTAAACAGCCTGAATAATCTCTGCTATTAAAGCAAGGCAGTATTAATGACAGATTTCTTCCTAGAATAATCCGAGTCTTTATGTTCAAACTCAGTTTAATTAATCTTTAACATATGCTATTTATACACACTGGATTTACAGTCTGTACAGAAGCATCACCTCTTACTCACAGGCTGAGCTACTCAATCTCCTCTGAGAAATTCCACACAGGCAGGATCTGAAAAAGAAAAAACCACTCCCAAGCCAAGGTGCTCAGCATAAACCACGTTCCAAAAAGTTCTGCAGTGCTTGCTCCAAGCCTGGGAGAGAGCTGACAAAAATCTCCCTCTCCCCTCTTAGCTTTAATATTTGCTCATTAAGTGAATCCAGCTCCTCCAGTGAGCACTGGGATGGGCAGGAGAACAGGCAGGAAATGCTGCCATCTACCAGAAAATCAGGAGTTTTCCATTTCAGCTGGCAGTAAGAAAGCAGGGAGCTGGGGGAAAGGCAGGGGAACACCACAGCCAGCTCTTATCCAGTCGTAATCTCTAAAACATAAAAGTCTCTAAATAAAATCCACAAGAAAAAGAGACCTTTCAAAAATTGGAACCCGGTTCCAAGTATGGAAAGCAAAAATGTAAAGCTGCATTCAGCAGGCCAAGAAAAACTGCCTCTGGCATATGGCACAAAAATCGAACAGAGGCTTGCTCCAAACAGACAAAGTTCTCTCAATTTTAAGAAGAGGTTTGATTTGAAGAGGCAGAAAAAGCACTCAAGACAGGCAAAACCACAATAAAACAGCCAGGCACATTTCTCTCACTGAGAAACCAAGTTCCCCTTAGAAGAACTGAAGCATTTCTTTACAGCCAAGAGAGTTATAAAGTGTCCCAAAAAAAAGTCACTACAGAAGTCTTATTTTAGAGAGTTGGTAAGTGAAGAGCAATAAAACCACCTGGTTAAATTAATATTTATTTAATTATTCTAAGGAAAGAAGGGAAAAAAAATAGTAGTATGATATAATGGCTGCATTTTGCATATAAGCTGATATTTTTATCAGAAGAGTGTGGATACCAAATGGTGATCCTGTCTGCTATTCATTTTTCCACTTTTTTCCAAGTTCAGCCTCTCCTTGGGTTGTTATCAGGTATTAAGAAGAATGTGATAATCAGGTATTCAGAAAAGAACATAATTAACAGAAATTTTAATGTATAGAGCATAAATGTGAAAAAATTAGTATCACCTCTGAGGGGAAAGTTTTGCCTTGCACACTAAGTGTAATGGAATCATATTAATCAGAGCCACATAGTTATCTGTAAAAATGTGATTTTTTTTAGAGTTCTTCATTCAGATCTCTCAAAGAAGCCTCACAGTAATCAAACAAAACCTGACCCCTGTGTATGTAAGGGTAGGAATATGCAGAACACGAGACCCATTATACTCAAAATATTCAGAAACTCTCTGAAAAAGCAAGTGAAGTGCACAGGAATAACTCACACTTGATACAAAATTATTCAGGATATGGAAACTTGATTGAAGAGGGCTGCTGAGAAAACCCACAATAGGCTGTGCCTGAGATACAGGATAGTAATTGAAAGGGGGTGCATTAATTGAAAAGGGATTTTTACAGGAAAGAGAAGTGCAGGCAGAGATGAGGCTTGGATTAGGTGCTGCCTCTCAGGAAAGGGCTGCAGATCTGCACTGTGGCTTCAAAAAGCATCAGCCCAGAGGCAGTGAAAAGGCAAACACCTCAATGAAGCTGAAACAGCAGCCAAGACTGTCACAATTCCAGGGAATCCAGCCTTGTGCCCCTGCCCCAACTGTGTGGGGAGTAGGGGCACAACTGTGGGGAGGATGCACACAGGAAAAAGGGTGCAGGAAAAGCAGAAAGCCAAACTGGCCAGCACTGCTGGGAAGTGACACTGGAAATTCCTCCTGCACAGGAATCATTCATCATTTCAGATGGAAGGAGCTGTGATGGGAACAGTGGCTTCACTGAAAACAAGTTTTGTTCATCGAAAGAAGCAAATGGCACAAATTCTTTATCTCCCATCACAAAGTATTCTGGAGAGCAGAAAAAAAAAACAAAACCCATATGCATATGCAAAATAAAAGTACTAAAATACCACAGCATGCTTTGGTGCAGCATTTAGCTACACCCACACACCCAATAGATACCCTGGTTTTATTATATTCTTTCCTAGAAGTCTTAACATTCATCAGGTCTCTCTGGTCTGTCTGCCCAGTAAAACCATTTTGAGGTTATACACTAGATGACCATTGATTAAAATAAAAACCAAAAGCAACCCTCAATTTACTAGACAATTAAAATTGAGCTATAAAATTCAACCACTTGGACAAAACATCCCAAAGGCAGCCTTCATGGGTTTTTTTTTTGCATAGGAACATGGTATCAGTGTAATAATAAAATAGAACACTTAAGATTACAATAAAATCCTATCCTGAATATGCACTTAGGGAATGCACTAGAATTGTTTTGAAACTAGTATATAATCTTTTATGAGAACAAACTGATGCTTGTGGGGCTTTTCTCCTCTCCACTTATTAAAAAATAATATGTTTAATCAATATTAATGTCAGAGCATAGAACCTGCACTCCCAGTTAACTAGTTTATTAACAAATAAAAAAATCTATTATTCCCAACAAGAATATTTTCACACTCCATCACAAATTTAATTACTAATGGCACTTCAGGCATCAAACCAGATTTCAAGCCTAGCCCTTTTATCCCTCCATTACATCACAGCAAGGTTAATATTATAACTCAGGTGAACTGACTTCACCTTCCATCAGGAATTTTGGCAGAAATCACAGAAAGCAACTCTTGAGTGCTAAAGCACTAAAAGATTTATTTCCCAGGCAGTCTATTCAGCCATTGCTACACATGTATTTTTAAGAAACCCCAAAAGAAAGAATTAATTTCCCTGTAGGAGCACTTACTTGTAAAATCTCAGTAACCAGATGAACAAAGGAAAATAAAAAATTGGCTCCCCAAAGAAAACACCTGGTTTAGAATGCAAAGCAAGAGGGATTCCTAAAGATGACAGTAAAAGTTACATGAGGCTGCTTCCAGCCTTTAATAACCTCACAGTGTCAACTTAGAAAATCCCTTCCTTGGCCCAGAAACCAATGGTATTTTGATTTATGCAGGGAAACTTAGTCAAGGACTAGTACCTGATTGTCCATCTAAGCATAGAATAAAACCTGTTACTTCAAAGGGATCTACATTCAGAGAGGGGAAAAACAGACCAAAAATGCAGACAATATGCAGCAGACTGTTCCTGATTAATTACTACTGGAAAGCTAACAAATCCATCCTGCAAGTAATATGCATTTGTAAAGTCTTTCAGAATGCAGAGTGCAGCATCAAAAAATAAAAAAAAAAAAATCCCAAGCCTGAACAAACAATTCAAAAATCAACGTGGAAGTTTAACGAAGTTAAAGTTTTGTTTACCCAAAGTGACATAATAATTTCAGAATAAAATCAAAAATGCTCACGCAAAGCAGATTCTTAGCACATAAATCTAGGCTATAGCTAGATATTTGAATGCTTTTAGCACATGTTTAATAAACAAAACAACCATTTGAATGGGTGTTAACATCATGACTACAAACACAGACTACAATTGTAATCTGTCCCACCAAAGTTTTGAAATTATCAGGAACATTCTTCCCTTTACACTGTTTTTTTCCCAGCTCCAGAGCATTAGTAGTTTTCCCAACCACCAGACATAGAAAACCAAATTATTCTCACTTTGCTGTAGCTGTTAAGAGTATTTTTGGAGTTGCATTCCCTTCCAGAATCTTCTGTAGGCTACACAATCTCCCCTTACAGGCTGTATTTCCCTGACTCTCTGATTACTTTGCACTGGTTTTGGTTTCTCAAAGTCTGCACTTGCTGGACGTGGTTCCATCAGATTATTGCTGAAATTCAGTGCACCCATGAACATACAACCCTCTCACTGTTTTCTACAGTATTATTTGATGTGACTGTTGAAGAAAGTAGAAATGTGCATATTCTGAAACCCATTAGTGCCTTTACAGGGGTCTCACTCACCCTGACCAGATTTCCCCTCCAATAACAGAACCAGGACACCTGGATTGCTTTCACAATCCAAGATTCCCAGTATGGATGAAATCATCAGCACTGCTTATCCACAACAGGAACACTTCATATCTTCTATGTTTAAGTATTTGGGATATTAAGTATTAAGTATTTTAAGTATATTCAGTTCACCTCTATGGATGAAGATGCACCTATGCAATATTCTCACAATAAAACAGAACAATTGTAAAGCAACCTCAAAGATTTAGTTACCATTTCTATCCAGGATGACCAAATCCTGGGGGGAGAGAATACAAGAACAAAATTGTCCTCCAGCAAGGACAGAAGAATTAGTAAATTCTTATAATAAAACTACTGCACTGCTGACAGGGAAATAAAGATGCCTTTGTGAGGCAGTTAATTACATCTGGGCTTGAAAGTGATCTCGCAACAAGGAAATCGTACTGGACAGAGTATTACACAGAAATCGCATGTTGATCTTAAAATAATACCAATCTTTCTTTTAAACACAGCAAACATGTCACTACAGTACTTACAGCTTGGGAATCAACTTCCCTTTTGGACAGAAATGCTTACTCCATCCTACAAGAAACAAAAATCTGCCTCACAAGCCTCAAAAATCTGCCTCAGAGTTTCCTTCCAAAGCAACAATCCCTGCATGAACATTCAAAGCAGTCTCTTCATCTGCACTGCTTGTGTCACAGCTCCAATTCTTCCCTTACTGAGGAAAATAGAGTTTTTTGAGGTTCCTTCCTGGCTGTTTTGTGAAAATGAAGAATCATGCAGCAGTAGGAGAACTGCAAACAAACCACCATGGTGCCTGTGGACATGATGGACTGGGAATGGTCCATACCCCAAATGGGCTTCTAACTTTTTACAGGAATATTGCTTCATAACTGTGACATCAAAACCATTAATTGGATTGAATATCTAATTATATCTATTTCTTTACTCATTCTATGTAGCTTGTTAATAAGAACTTACATTGATTACACATTTTAATTGACCAAACACATTTTAATTGGCAAATAATAGTAACTGGTCAAATGCCAAATAATTTCCCCTGTATCACTGCTATCAATCCCAGACTAAGTAACTGTGGTGAGCACTAAACAAATCAAGTTTTTCCAATATTAATTTGTAGGCACAGCATTTTTGGAAAGGAGCAACAGGGACACTGATCCAACTTGTCCATTTTACCAGTGCATCAGTATTGGAAAAAAAAAATTGGAACAAAAAGGAAGAGAATAGTTTGCCCATGGATAGAGTAATAATATAGGATCAATTTACACAGTAATGAATTAACTATTAATAACATAATATAGCAATTTCCTTCAATGATGAGCTATTTCCTCTTTATTGCAATATTTTACAGTTTATCTATGTATACATTCATATTTATGGGAGTGCTTCATAATTCCAGAATACAGGGCAAAATCAGACATGGAAATCTTCAGTACCAACCTCTGGAGAGTCTTTGCTGCCAAAAGCACTTCAGATAGGACTGATTTTAATGGGATTTGAATGTGAGTTGATTGCATATGAACTTCTACAGTAACCAAGGTTGAGCAGAGAAGCCAATTTCCAGGATGCTCCAAAGAACCACAGAGGAGCAGCTTCAGCAAGGAAGCAGCTTCAAAAGTCTTTCTAAAGGACAGCAGTACTGCCCTGATGGAGTTTAAGCAATCCATTGCATCGAAAAATGTTTAAAATGAATTTTATAAAATGAATCCAAAAGGAGAAGAATGGGTTATGTGCCAGACTACACTAGTGGTAAAACTGGCCTTGCCATTAATTCCAAGCTGAAGCACCAAATCTCATAACAAGAATGCATAGAGCTTCATAGCAGGAAATCAAGTATGAAAAAATGATGCAGTATTTATAAAGAAATAAGCTGGAGGTAACTTGGAAGACCTCCAACAGGCCATAGAGGCAGTTCAAAGCATTACCAAAGACAATTCACTCCATGCCAGTCCTTCCTCTCAAATGGAACAAAGATTAAACTCATAAACTACCAATTAGTTCAGATTGCATTAAACTGTCAAAACACTTTGGGGCTACCCTAGCCAAATTAGGCTATAGCCAATTATTTCATTCTTCAAAGACCTTTCCCAGAATTAGAGACTTCCTTGTCCACATTTCCCTACCAATTCTACATTAGATATTAGATACTTGTGTTATATATCATGTAAGAGTCACCTTATCAAAATAACTTGTATTCCCACCTCCTTTCTGGTTTTCTCCACTCTCTATTTTTATATGCTGAATTATCCCTTTTCATTTCACATCTCTACAACTGCTTTAACTTCTCCAAGTTAGGGCATCCCTTTTTGTGTCAGACAAACTCTTGCACTCATTTACCTCTTTATATTTCACTTCCTTTCAGAGCAGGTTCAGTCCTCTTGATACTACCCTAATATCAAAAATAAAAATCCAAACAACCTCTACAAGTTCCTTGCAAAGGAAATAAAGATGAGAATTAAATACTTAATTTTAAAGGTAGCATCTTCCTTGGAGTACATCCAAAATTGCCTCTCATTTCACACAGATTAAGACTGTTACTCCTCATACACTTAAGAGCTCATGATTACTACCAACCTGAGAAATAAAAACTCCTTTCATAAACACCACCCCCCATCCCTTTCCTGACATTAAAAAGGCTCTGGCATCATTTCTCATTGGGCCTCAAAAACACAAAAAACAAACAAAAACCAATCGAAGTCAGTTCCAAGGTCTTACTTCATATGGAACGAATTTCAGGTGACAATTTAAAGGCCCTGGCAGCAGCTTCCTCAAGGCATCATTTTTATTTCAAAAGCCAGGTTGAACACACTTAGGAAATGTGGAAAAACACTTCTGTGTACACAAAGTTACACAAGAGGGCCACGGGGATCCAAAGAGCAGAAAAAAGCCAAAGCCTGGAGCCGATGGTGATTCTGATGCTGATGTGAAGAGATCCCAAACACCAGAAAAGTTCTGGGTGTTTTTAATGCAGCAACACAACCACACTCTGCACCCAACACTGCAGATTGTTTTGGTAGAAAATACCCAATCATGAGGGTATTACACACTCAGCTGTTAGGACAAGAGTTTATAGACTCACGGATTTAACATCCCAGCTGACATTTCTATAGGTAAAATCTACTGCTTTAAGGGGGTGTCTATGTGCTAGTAACTCAATGTGCTCAAAACTCAGTTTTACATTACATTTCTCATCACTGATACCTGCTGGTGAGAAGGAACAAGAGACAAACTGAAAAATTGTCATTGTAAGCAGCTCCTTGAGTAACACCACCTTTTGGAGGTGTCTGGTATTTGGCTAGATAAGCTACATGAATGAGATGATTTAATTTACAGTTCTACTGTGCAAAACACTAAGTAATCTTGCTAAAAGGTAGGGAAGCACTTAGAACTGAGCAGGACAATTTCAGATTGGTAATGAATGAGCTGATAAATGTTCTTATAACTATAAGCTTCACCGTAACAGCAGCAGCAGAGAAGAGCCTTGTATTCCCTTTCCTAAAATCCTGCACAATAAAGTAACACACTAGAAAAAATAAAATTATAGGAATTACCAGTGAGGAACTGCAGAGGGAATTCTGAGGTGAAAACAGAGCAGAGGCATTGGGAGGAGAGTTTCAAAAACATGTCAAGTTCTATATTTCTCTCTGGTTTAACCACTTTTGGTGTGTAAGCAAAGTCTTTAAAAACTCAGCCCAGGAATCACTACACCACAGTGCCAACACAGGCATCCCTTTTGAAATAATTTCTGAGGTGCCTGAAGCTACAAGATTAAATCCCTTAGGAATTCTAACTCAAAACACTATCCCCATTTACAATAACAACTTGAGTGTTGTTGATGTGGAGGTTCCAGCAGGATTTGCTGGCAGGCAAATTACCTCAAACTCATCACATTGCTCAGCTACATCCACAGCACTGCTGGGTTACGTCACCATAATTGAGTAAAAAGCAACTTAAGTTGTGCTGACTGCTGACAGACAGACAGACTAATCTGAAGGCACATTTCAAAAAGTGTCCTGCTGTCTGGAGTGATGTGATTTATTCCTGCCTCTGAAAAACGAGGACAGAGCTCCTGAGCTGGTGGAGCATTAGGCTGGGAAGCAGAACATAAACATTCTGCTTCTCATCACAAGCCGCTGCAGGGATGTGACAGGGTCAGAAAGGCATCCTTTAGAAAGCACTTTTCACTGCTGCTTTACTGATTGCTTCCCAAATCATTTCCCAGCTAAAAAAAAAAACCCTCTGACATGGAGATGTAAAATATGCAAACTTTTATTGCCTGTTTTTGAGAGGAAGTTGTGCAAAACCTTGCTGGAATGCACAGAGCTTTCTAGCAAGAGTAAATAACCACACACTGCCCTACAGTCCTGGCAGGGATAAAGCTGCAGCTGAATTTCAGCTTTGCCCATTGCAGAATGCTGCTTTGAAGAGGTCATTTTTTACTGCTAAGATCACTGTCCTGTTATGCCTCAGCCTGAAATAGTGGCATTCAAAATACCTACATGCTAAATTTAGTTTGTTCTGTTTATATTTATTTATAGTGGGTTGTGTTTTCAGTGACTAAGTACAAAAGAAAGATGGTTGTTGCTTACAAGCCAAAAAAACCTCAACCAAAACCCAAAATAATCCAAAAACACCTACAGTAACCTTTTTTTACTCCTAGAAAAACAAGTTATTTTACTTCTCCACTGATGATTCCCTAAGAATAAGCATGAACCTGAACTCAAAACTTTTAACTTATAAGCTGTAGTGGTTTTTATTCTACAGATACCTTGAGTTTCTGAGCTATACAGCTGCAGTCAAAATACAGAGGCACAAATTAACTCTGAGCATGGTCTTGTTGAATTAACTGCCATGTTTGGTTCAAACAGCATTGATCACTTGAATAACCATGATGCAAGCTCTTTAAAGAAGCCAAGGCTGCAATCTGAAGTTTATGTTATGCAACTTGTATTAATTGGCCTGTTCACTGTACAGGAAGATCCCACCAGCTGCAATCTTTGTGTGACTACAGCAAAGGAGCAGATTTTAACTCTATTTTATAAAAATTAAATGCTATGCCTTTAAAATAGAAATTATTTTATGAAAAAAAAAAGATGAAAACCAACAACTTCCTGCAGTTATTTCCTGAGACTCTTTTTACTGATTTTTATATGCAATGAAGCTAAACAGTCAGAGAAAAATGCTCAGTATTAGAATTCTTTAAATGAAATTCAATACAAATTCGTTTACAGCCAATTTCTGCACTGCCAGTTTGCGATTATTACCACTTATGTATCAAAGTCATGCACCACTTTGTAGGCTTTTGCAAGCCTTCCTTGTTTGCAAGAACAAGATAAAAAGATTAGTAACTGATAGAATTCTTCATTATTTTTATCTTGTTAAAAAGTCGAAGGCCTCATGCAAGAAGAACACATGGAAGGTGCTCATTTGAAACAAAGTAAAAAAGGAAAAAGCAAAAGTAAATCCAGCAGCTGGGCTGGGAAGGGAGGGAGCCGTAGTGCAGCTCAGGTCCACATGGGGGACCCAAGTCTAACACTTTAATAGCTCTGGCACCAAAAATGACTGAGGCAAGGTACCAGCTCTGGGAGAAGGTTAAATTCTTTCCAAAGCACACATCCACACCAATAATCTTGTTGATTATCACAGCAGAGAGAATTCCAGGTATGAAGATCGCAGATAAAAGGGAGAAGGACAAGCACACATCAGCTAAATGACACACTGGGGGCTGATATATTTGACAAACTCAACTGAGTATTTGACAAACTCAACTGAGTATTTGACAAACTCAATTTCATCTTTGTTTCTGAAGAATTGACTCATGACCCCCCTAACTGGGGGGCAGTCTGCACTAACCCACCGGTCTTTAGTGCTGGCTCATAAAAACCTCCACCACCAAAACAACCAAGCCCCAAATATTCTAGAAAAATGAGGAATTTTCTTGACACTTCCTCATGGGTTGTCACATTAAACATTCCGAAATAATTTCTCATTACTTCTCCCCAGAGCCATTTCCTTCTTAAATAGTGACTACTTAAAAGCAAAGGCGACACCCCAAAAGCATTTTAATATCAGAGAAAATGACTTCAAGTTGAAGCACCATGGCAACTACAAGTTGCTATGCATTTTAAGTTGATCACTTCTTCTGAATTTCCATTTATAACAACCCAGAGTTGTTTAACACCCAAACACACTGCCAGTGCAACCCTCCAAACAATGACATTTTCAAGTGTGATTCTCCATTAGTCAACAAACAAAACAAGAAAAAAGTTAACAAAAAGTGACTGGCAAGAATAAATATTGAAATAATGAGGGATGGGGTGACCCTAATAAATTGGTTATTGCTTTGCCAGTCTTTTCATATGGAGATGTGGAGGGTCACAGGGAAGTGAATGTGCTCACATGAGGTAAGGAAATGTGAGAAATTTTTAGAATGTGAATGGGAAACCATAGTAGGATAACTGAGGATATAAAGAAGGGATGAACACCTGGCAGGAATATCCAAGCTTTAAAAAAAAAAATCAAAGTATTCTACATGTGGTTGCAGAATGTTTTTAGATTTCCATTTAAAACTACCTTCCAAGTCCAAAATGTTAAAATCTGCACATGCAATACATCTGAAGATGGAGATCAGAAGCACAAATGAAGGTGCTTTTTTTTTTTAGAGGGAACCATTTTTCAGGAAAATTATAAACTTCTGTAAGTTACAGAATCCATAGTGATTAATTTTCTGCATGCTTTAGACAAGAAGAGATCTCAATGGGTTAGTACCTTTCTAAAAAACCTCTTCATATTTAAGCAGTTTCAGACCTGTTCTAATTCCTGTGCAGAAAAGAAAAAAAAGAAAAAGAAAAACATCCCCAGATAACAATGCAGCTTAGATTCACTTTTTATGATTATGCACCTTAACTACATCTTTAGCAAAATAGATTTTTTTAAAAACAGAATTGTAATTTTTAAGTTTTGATATGTTTTGGACTTCTGATGAGATCAAAATATTGCTCCTATCAGAAGAGTTACTGAATCCAAATGTTTACAGGGAAAACTTAAACACAGAGTAATTTTTAAGCACAAGTAAATTTTTGGTGGAAACGCATTATTTGAGCTATAATATAGAAATTTCCCTTCTGGATTTATTTCAGCCCAGTTCCTGTATTGAGAAAGTTGAAACCAGAACCATTTTCTCATGTCCAAAATTGAAAGAATAAATATTTTTCTACAGTGAAAACACATTCCATGTGCTCCTTGCAAAACAGAATTGTGTATTCCTCGTGCTCCCCAGAGCTCCCAGTGATGTGTCCCTGCCCAGGGAGTCTCTGTGCAGAGTCCAGATCATTTCAGTTCAGTGATTCTGCTTTAGCATAACTCACATATTGTAAATCCAAGCCAGCACCTGCCTGTGTGACAGCTGGACCTGGTGCCAGGGGCCCATTTCACACTGCAGGGACCCCTTTTCCTACACACAAATTCAGCCAAGCCCTTCCTGCCACTGCCCTGGGGCTCACACCACAATTTTATTTATTTTTTAACTGAGCAGCCAAAGTTTGCTTGCATCTCTGTTTCAATACAACTCCTTGGCTTGCAGTAAAATTCTTTAAAGAAAAGTCAGTTTGCTTTGTGAAAACAGTGCACAGATATTATGGACTATACTATGGACATAGCATTATATATTTCAGCAATTTCCTACATAATGAAATGAGAAAATAAAATCACATATTTCATATTTTTGTTCTGTATTTTTACGCCTGACTGTGCCACAATAGTCACTTTTGCTATAAAAGTTACAGTTAAAACTAATGTAGGCAGTCTTTATGCACTTAAATAAAAGATAGTGGATTACTTTTCCATTTCTACATGAAATAATCAAATGAGGCGTGCACAAATAAAGCACCTACATTCAGCTAGAGGTTGCATAAAATTTATAGATTATTGATATTAAGAGTTTAATATAATTGTGTAACTGCAATGAATCCTGTGTGAGCATCTTTGCTGTAAAGGCCCCTGGGATCCACTAAAACAGAAAAGGGAAGAGAAGTAGGCTCCATGAAAATTTTTAATGGGCTGCAAGGTAAACATTTTAAAAACTAAGAATTTTTACTTTGCTGCCTTAATTGGCATTTCAAAACGAGGAGATTTCAGAACAGAAAACAGCAGCAAAGGATTACACATGGAAGGCACTCTTACTAGACCAAAGACAATTAGATTTTTGTAAAAGTAAAGAAGTGTTAATTAAAAGTTTCACTAATTGAAAGAAGGCACAGCACAAAATCCTGAGCAGTCACAATGCATGAAAACTTTGAAATGATGGGGAAACAAGCAGGGAAATACAGCAGACACTGATTTATCTTATTTTGACTATTGTCCATTTCCTGCTGATAAATGACTGCCTGTTTTAAAACCCTATGAGCAATTAAAAGATCGTAACAAGCACAATTTATAGTAATTGTAGAAGAAACAGGAACAGAACTTTAAAAGCAAAACCCTTGGTGCCAAGGACACCACACATTTCAGTTAAGTTTGGTTTTATTTTCAAATATTCCTGAGAAGCTACAAATACTCCCATAAGTTATCACCTGAAACAGCACAGGAAAAGGGAAATTTAAGCTATTTTTTCTGCTTCAATGGCCCACATTTCCTGGAGGAATGATCTGTGGAAGAAAGGGTGCTCAGAGATGCTCAGCACAGAAATCTCCCCCGTTTCCAACAGAGGGAGCTGGCCAAACTTGCACGGTCGTCTTGCTGGTCTCTCAAAATAAAACTCAGAAGTAAACCAACCACACGGAATAACTTATTCTCACTTCTGTAGGAAGCAGAATTTAAACTTGCCAGCAGTCAGGCTATATAAAAATGGGGAAATGTCACATTATTTCATTAAAAAAAAAGGCCAAAAACTAAAAAACCAGTAGATTTTAAGGCAAGCAAGTGGCAAGATGTTTAGTTTTATTTGAGACATTTCAGTTGAATATGATCACTTTAAAAAATCTGTAATCTTTTCCAGTTAACAGGCTAAAAATAGGCCTATTAACATGATAATTTGCCTATAACATGTCATGAACAGACCCCTATAGCCCAGTGGGGAAAGAAGCTGCAAATTAGCTGACAGTAATTTCAATAATCTGAAAACCAGTCTGTGTTAAAAGGGATTCTTAAACTGTAACCATGACTGCAAGACAGAAAAAAAAAATGTTTAGAAGATTTTTTTTCTGTGTTTAAAGGTGCTAAAAATCCACAGTGCTGCCAAATCTTCTCCTTTTCTTTAATTCCATAAGAAACCATGATAGGGAATTATTCATTGTCACAAGTGTGAAAACCAAGCTGAGACCATCCTCACTCAGTACAATTTGTGAAAGAACTCTTTGATGTGGATTTAAATTAAAAGGGCTCTTCCTCTTGCCCCCAAGGTGCAGTAAAATTCAAATGCAGACTTCAATATTCTGGCTTCATTTATAAATTACTTTTTGACTGACTGAAGACTTCCAAGAGATTCTCTTGAAGATAAGAAGGTGGCTGTTAATCAGATCCATAACATGCGTGCACATTGCAGCTACCAGTCTTCAAATTACCAGGATTTTATATTTTTCAGCACTTGAAATTCTTGCAGAAGCAAAATGATGTTCCCAGCATTTCTCAGAAGAAAAAGCGAGACACTTCAGCATTTTCACATGTAAGAGCTACTCGAATTAAGGGCTGATAAGGATCTGTAACTAATTGATTAAGATGCCAGTTGGTATCTACTGAAGATAAAATACAAATGAGCAAAATCCTCTCATATATTACATACACAATTAATGCCTGTCTACTTTTGGAAAAAAATGGAAATAGTAGTTCCATCAGGTTACTTGAGGTTAGGAGAAGACTTCCAAATACACTTCTATGCATCCCCTCCTCCCAGAATATCTAGAAATTGATAACCTGACAGCTCAGGGATGCACTCTGGCAATTCAAGAACTAAGAAACATTAAAATGCATGTTAATTTGTGAGCTGTTAGCTATAGATTTTCTTTATGATGTGCTATAAACAACAGAAACATCTCTTGCTGTGTTGTCTTTCCTAAGGGAATCAGACCTTTGGTAAAAATGGAGAAGTAAAGCAGCCTCTTAAATTTAACATCTAAGCAAGGAAACCTCTTAAACCACTGTAAAATACTGAAATCTGTCTGAAGACTCATTAAGGGATCAGCTCAGCTTCCATATCCTGCAAGTTTCCAATCATTATTCCCCTACATTGGTTCTTTACACTTATTTATGTAACATATACAGTGGAGTCCATTTTCTGGCATATTCAGATTGGAGACTCTTCAGAAAAGCCCTGAGTGTTTCAGGATTTATCTGCCACTTCAAGCACCTTCTCACCCAGAAGAACAACTTAAAATAGTTCTGAACTACCTACAACTTTTTACAGCTACTCAATTTCCTTATTTCAGAAGTTCTGATGTTGTTACCACTGCTACTGATGAATTCTAACCACCAAAAGTCTTGGAAGATGCTTGGGTCTGCCCCCTTGCCCAGGCAGCAAATCAAAATCTCAAAATCCTTAATGCTCAACAACTTTTACTAGCACTGTATTGAGTCATTCCTTCTACTTTTGCTCTTTCAAAACTTTTCTTAATTTTCTTGTTGCTGTTTTCATTTATTTTAAATTATGAGTTGCCATGCAATAAATTCACCTTATTTTTTGGTAGGCACCAATGTGATACACCATTTTCCATGTTAAAAATAAACACACATTCCTGAAACTACTTCCTGCCTTGAGGGATTTTTGTTATATCTTAGTGTTGAATCTTCTTCCTAAAAGATTAAACTTTAATCTCCCTAAGCCAAATTTATTTAAATATTTTGGCCTGAAAATTATAAATCCTAGTTATACAAAGCAGTGTTTATGAAGTCCTATAGTTTTCACTCTTTCACACTGGCATAACACACTCCTTCTCAACAAAGCAAAAAAAGTCAACACCAGCATTAAAGTTTGTGTAATCCTAAATGATTTAAAAATGAAGAAAAAAAAAATAAAAAAAAAGAAGAAAAGAGAACCCTCAAGAGCTTCAGTCATCAGGTACCTACCCCGGGGCCTAAAACAAGTTTTTCTTGTTGACCACACCAACCATAAAGTTCATAGTTTAGCATGGAAGAACACACTCCAATTAAGCAGTGGTACAAAAAGGATGTTTACTTTTTCCTTCTGTGCTAGTCCTTGTACATTTATAATCCAGGTAAGATAATTAATTGCCACGGCTCCTCCTCCCCAGCATTACTCATGTGTTTTAAACAAGAAGTGGAACAAAACAGTGAAAAGCTTGTGAGACATTGTATTTAAATCAAAGCAACACAAACAGCTAAGCCAGCATTTATTGCTATTACCTGTTTAACTACACTTGAAAGACGAGGTCCTAAACTGGTTGTAAATTGTTGTAAACTCTAAGTTCATCACCTGCACCACCCAGGAGTGCTACAATCACATGGACAACGTTGTGCAATGCATTTAATAAACTTTACACAAATCTCACTCAACCCCACGTTCACCACAGGTTCACTGGGTAATTTCTGATAGCTACAATATTGTGCGTCTTAAAGCAATAAATTAATTTTGCTGATGAATGTTCTGGTAAAAAGATTCCCACAAAAGCAACTGACTGCTTTTCTTGCTCCCAAAGATGAGGTTTTCATGTTTGAGCAAATACTCATCAAAAGGGATGCTAAGCACCTATGGAAAAAGTTTTACAGGTACTTGCTATTTCATGGTATCAAATGAGAAAGACACTGAAGTTTTAGACAGAGGATTGCTCATTTTTGAGAGGTGTCTAAGAAAAATATTTTCTTAATTTGGAAAAGTGATTAAAAATCCAGATGCCAGAAAAAAAATAGAGAGAGGAAAATATTACAAGACAGCTCTCTGAAGCTCAAAAAAATTAGGCGCTTTCACACATTGCCACAACAGGCATAATAACAGGACTGCTTCTCCCATAGATGAAAAGAAGTCTTGCTTTATGCTTTGAAGCGTATTATTAGCCTAGAATACAAGTGTTTATTCCACTTCATTTTAACCTCTGTTGGCCTTATGAGACAAAAGGTGGGTCACTTCAACAAGAAGCTTGACTTCTGTTTCTCTTCTGCTTCAAAAAACAATCTGTGTCCTAAATTCCCAAATTACTCTTGTTCAGAGTTCTGAAATCCTGTCCTGGAAATTGGTATCTTCTTAGGCAGTCAAGCTGCAAAGCTGAGAGTAGTTTCTAAGTTACAGCCTTTAAATATTAGTGGCTCCTTGCCCTGTGCTAAACTCCTGCAGTTTTTTTCCTAAGTAACATTTCTAATAGAAGAGCACTATTTCAATACTCAAAAACAACCCACCACAAGAAACCCACCCCTAAACTACACAACAAATGTACACTGATTTTACTCCAGAAACCACTGCCAAGGAAATTAGCATGAGTTAGATAAAAGATCAAAGCTTCTCATATAAGGTGACACAACTGCAGCCATGACTCACATTCATTCTGTTTCTGAAAGAAACAGGTTTGACCAAGTGAAGAAGTTGCAGACTCAACAGGTAGGGTGTTCTCAATATCCTGCTCCATAAATGAGCTGCTTACAGTGCCTTTGTTATTCCTGCAAATAGTTTGTCTTGTCCAGATGAAACCATGGCAGTCAAATAGAATCTTCCCAGTGTCTTTTTTAACTGTTTTATTTTTTCAAATTTTTTTTCCAAATTTTTTTGATTACATTTGGCTTTTCATAAAACAGTTAAATAGAGTGCCATTTAGAATTAATGTTCCCTTGCTTTTCTTCAAAGGAAATTAGCCATTAATCCTGGTGAATGTCTTGTATAAATACTTTAAGATAGACAGTTAGAATTTATTTAGGAGTCAAATGAGTCAAATTTCCCCCTACACTATCCAGAGCAGCTACTGCCATGATGGGGTAGGCAGCTGGGGTTGCCTGCACAAAAACACAAAGTTGCACCCCAAAAAATAGAATTTCTTCCAGTCTATTCCTCACTGTACCACTTCTCCATCTCTGATTCCAAATTTTTTTCCAGACACATGAACTAAAATTAACTGCAGTGATGATCTCACCAGCACAGATTCACTCGAGGAGGTGCCCAAAGTTCATGCTTGCTCTATTTTCTGAAGGCTGGAAAACACCACACTTTGGAAGGCATCTGGTTAGGCAGCCTTCTCCCTGCTCTGCTGGGGAATGTCAAGAAATTTAGGATATTTAAAGACATGAAAGTGGAAATCTCTAACAGTGATCAGACTGGAAATACTTGCACACAACACAGAACTGTGCAGCGATGCTGCTTTGGTCTGGAACTAGCACAGAAGTATGCCAGAGATAAAAAACAAACAGTCTGAAAACCTTTTTATGCTCCAGAAAATTTACTCAGAAAAGATTTCTTGATTAAGTAATGGATTCTCTAGTGTATCACACAGAAATTAATTTTTGAAGTTCTCCATAATATTTTTCCCACACAGAGTAAATGCCTCTATCTGTTTACACAAAACCTTGTAGGGATTAATCATGTTTGAGCTCTAACCCACACCAGGCATGTCTGAAATTAGTTGGAGTAGATAAATGCCATTATAAACATGCAGCAATTCAATTCTTCATGGTCACATTTGAACCCTGTGCCTGTCAGCCTGGCTTCCCCTGGGCTGAAAACCCAGGCTGAGGACAACACCACCAGTAAGAATCTCACAGTGCTCTCAAGGTGACACAGGACACCTTGCCCAGGTGACAACAGCTACAAGACAAATTGAGGTTTTAAATACAGTCCAAGAGGGAACACAAGGAAAACAGACAATGAGACCACAAAGGTATCCGAGGGTAGCTGTACCCAGGCTTGTTGCTGTTTTTTTCTGAGGTGATCTGCATTTGCCATAGGGAAGTTACACTAATTGATGCTTCCAGAGAGAGCATAAACCCAGTCAATCCAAAAAAGTGACCTCAACTGAGTTACAGGTCCGTGTGTGACCACAGTCACAAGCCCAAAGCTTCTCCCACAATTATTTCTTCAAGAAACATGTACTGATGAAATCAGATTAGGAAATTCATCTACTGGCATGAAAAGGCAGTAGTTACAAAAGACAGTAAAAACAAAAAATAACTAAACTCCCAAAATAAGTGCATTGTTATCAAACTTCCATAACATGCTCTAGAACAAAGTAAAAAATAAAGATGAGTCCGTCAGCACATATTTTCTACAAAAGTCAGTGTTCCTCTCTTCCCATTTTGGATTCCCACTTAACAGACAGAACTGTTAAATTTTTAAATTAGATTTGAAGCATAAATTAAACTAGGATTACTTGTAACACAGACTGAAACAGACTCAAACCACCAAAAACCCCATAACTGTGCAAGTACTAACAATAGGCTTCCCAAATTTAAAGAAGTTCTGCCTCTTTTTACCATATTTACAGGTAACATTCACAGCTACACTACATCAATTAAAACTAAATGCAAAAACAAGACTGTTTCTACACTTCTAGGTCTTATCAAAACAATAGAAAGAAAAAAAATATACAATGGTGGCATACATCTGCACTAATAAAGTACTTGGAGCCCTACTCTTATTAGCATTGCTGAATTCAACTTATTTTATACACATTGCAAACCAGAAACTTTTTTTAATAACAAAATTATTATAGGCAACATTTGTGCCTCTAACAATTCTAAGTAAATATTCAACTGCCATTGCATTCAAAACAAAACCCAACAATCAAACAAGAACAATAACAATAAAAATCAAACAACTTATTTGATTTATGCTGTATCAAATCAAACTTATTTTGTGTGCTAACACCCAGAAAAGCTGTCACACTCAATTATCCTCCAATTTAATTTTACATGATTTAGCATCAAATGCTTCATAGACAAGCACACATAAAAGCACAAAAACACATTACAAGTAAGAGAAAAAGGCATAAAAGAACAAACTTTAACATTTGAGTTCTTTTGCTGTCTATCCACAAGGAAAAAAAAAAAAAAGAGAAACTATATTATCATCATCCATGGGACTGAAAGTGTTCAAAAAGCAAAAGATATTTTCCTCTCTCTTATGAAGTAATATTTTATTGGACCAAATCAGAAATGAGACAACTTACACACTGCTCTGCAGCCTCACTGCATATTTTTATTAGTGCACCACAAAGCTCTCCCAAGAAGTTACACAAGTGTTGGATTGTTTTGTTTGGCTGCTCTTTTTTTTAGACAATTTAAAGACACTACCAAGCTCCCTCTACTGATTTATTTATTCCTGAGATGTCAGTAAAGCACAAGTCTAGGAAAAATGCCTTGTCCTTGACAGGTCAGCATCCTAAAAGAGATAATTTGATTATTTACTAAGACTTATTTCAACTTTTTTTATATAAATTGAGGAATTCTACATTCCAAATTCCAAATGTAGTATAGAGAAGACTTTCCTTAATAATTACTGTAAGCACTTAGCACTTCCAAACAAAATATACAAACTAATAGGAAGTAGAAATAATCCTTGTTACAAAAAAAAAAAATTAAAAAAAACCCAAAAACATGAACATAATAGAACCCCCTAAAAACACTAAACAAAGTAAAGGCACCATAAATTTATCTTTCACAGTTCACCATGCTCAGGACAAGTTGGTGCCTTAACCCACTTCCATTAACTTTTATTCTGTATTTAAATATTGATCTTTCATCACATCCACTTGGATATGAGGGGGTCTTTAAGCATTCCCTAAAATCACAGCAAACTCCAGCACTGCAAACAAAATTAAACTGCAGTTTTTGTGAGAAGCCTGGGCATGGTCCCTGCTCCCAGCATCCATCCCAATCCAGACTGCTCTGAACTCACTCTGAGTCAACCACCTCAGTCTGAGCTGCAGTTCCCTCCCAGGTACTAACAGCCAAGATTTTAAAGTCTACATTTCAAGTGTGTCTTAATTTTTAATTCAGACTAAACTGAAAATCACCTCTCATTGGTACTGGGATCCACAAGGGTGCCCAGTTTCCATCATTACTGAACAACCTGCAATTTCAGAGACATTTCTAACTCTCTGTAATCTACAACTGTATTGGCAACCACAAAAGCATCAAAAACTCCAATCTCCACTCATTTCTCAGAAGAGATATCTGTGTTTGCAGTTACATTTTCACTTAGTGCTCATCCTCCATATCTCAGCCACAAGCTGATGTCCATGGGGAAAAAAATACTGAAATATTATCCTGTTACAGAGGAGCCACTGCTTCACTGACAAAACATCACCCAATGATTTAGGCTGGGAGACACTTCTGGAGCTCATTTATTGTGACCCCCTGCTCCAGGCAGGGCCAGCCCCTCAAACCTAGCTCAGGTTAATTAGAACCTTGTGCAGTCAAGTTCCAACAATCTTCAAAGACAGAGACCCCACGGCCTCTCTGGTCAAAAGCTGAGATGAAGCAGGTCACAAATTATGCTCCTCTCAAGGATAATTACATTTCCTTATCATCAAGAGTTGGCAAAAGCCCCTGCCACTGCTGACAAAATGATATTGCTGTGTCAAATAGCACTGCAAGAGTTAGCAGCAGCAGCAGCTGTCAATTCCCAATAACAGAGCTGCTGCACTGAAAACTGTTTCTGACAGTATTTTTGAAAGCACAACCATTTCCTGAATTCATCTTGCCAAAACTGACAAAACCCTGGGTATTCAGTCAGAAATGCTCCCTCTATTTCTAGGCATAGAGGTCCATATATTTACTGCTATGCTGTGATAACAGGTGGATCAAATGCAAAATATGTTTTCTGCTTTTAAAACCAGGAGACACATTAAATAATCCATGGAGAAAAACCAGTGCTTACAAACAAGTCAGCTAAATGACTGGTCTTTTATTTTATCAATGTGATGAATGACTTGCTGAATCACTTCTGAAGTCAACTTTTGTTGTTTGGGGTTTTTGTTCAGTTTAGTTTTAATCAATTACAGTAGTAAGTCAGAGACAACCTAAAGATTCAAATTCCCCCAGGAACTTGTAGCCGAGGTAAACATTCCTTTTGCCATTACTTTATATTTGGTGCTTCCCTCCTTGACTGAAAAACAAATCTTTACCTGCTCAGTCAGCTTGGCACTCATTTTCTTATGTCAACTTCAATAGGCGAGTCTCTAGCTGTGATCTAGAAGTCCAGGAGAGGACCTGAATTTTTGATATTGGAACTGGCAGAAAACTATAAATATCCAAGTTTGTTTCACATGTGCACACACATGACAGTCAGGAGAAAGCACACAGGGGAAGCAGCCTTCCCACAGTCCCAAAGTCACTTTTGAAAGTCCCTAAAAGTTTAGACTTGTCCCTACAAGTGTAATCCACAGGTTTTACACTCATTTTAGAGAGTTCTAGTTATTTAAAATCTCAATACACACTGCTAGACCAGAGCAGTTAATTCTACAGTTCTGATTAATTCCTGCCAGTAGTCACTTTTTAACTTGGCTCATCCATTTAAGCTATCCTCAACAACATTATTTTTCAAACTTCTCTGAACAGACAAGCAAGTCATTCAGCTCAATAAACAGTATTATCAGTTTTGCTGGGTTCTGAAGTTTCTGCTGATTTTGGAGGCAGCCATAAAAGCAGACTTCAAAGAATATCTCCACATCTTTATTTCAATATGCCTCCTATGCTAGAAATAGCACCTACTTACTGTTTTAGTTAATCAAAGAAAACTGTAAGTATAAATAGAAACACAAGAGAACTGCAGGGAAATACTGAGCTGGCATTACTTAAGTATGCACATAAAAACACTGTATAAAAACCATAAGCAAATCTACATGTCAGGTTTTTTTTCCCCCATATAGCAGTACCAGGCAGAATGATATTTAGTGAGAAACATTTCAGCATTAACAAACCCTCTTAAGGCAGATGGAGCCTATGCCAGCATAAAAATCTTTTCCCTGAATAGCTGAAACTGTTTGAGGAGCTGGTATTTGCAGCAGCTCTTCTGGAAGGTGATACAGATTCACATCAGCTCCTATCTCACTGTAAACTGGTCCTACAACTGACACATTTCAGTTTGATGAGATTTGCCCCATGGCTGCATGATTGCAAAAAAACATTGTATGAGAGAAAAGACTTCATGACCATGGGAAAAGGAATCTGTGGCACTGGTAACTTTGGTAGTTTCAAGGCAATCTAAGCCAAGATGAACCAATCCTGGCAAAGTGTTCCAAAAGTACAATGAAAATACGAGCAAATAAAAAAAGAATCCTGAAATCTTTCTCCTTGGAGTGAGCATTAACTCTGAGCTTGGCAAACCCACATCCAGTCTGTAATTCTCTGAGTGCAGTTGGGATTGTTCAGCCTGGAACAGAGAAGGTTTAGGTGTGACCTGATCGTGGCCTCACAGTGCATGAAAGGAGCCTACAGGAAAAATGGAGAGGGGACTCTTCTAAGGGCCTGGAGGGACAGGACAAGAGGGAATGGCTTCAAACTGACAGAGTAGGTTTAGCTGGATATTAGGAATAAACTCTTTACTGTGAGGGTGCTGAGGCCCTGGCACAGGTGCCCAGAGCAGCTGTGGATGCCCCATCCCTGGAAGTGTCCAAGGCCAGGCTGGATGGGGCTCTGAGCAACCTGGGACAAAGCAAAGTGGAAAGTGTCCCTGCCATCTCTAAGGTCCCTCCCAACCCAAGCCATTCTGCAATACCTAATTGTACAGCAGAGCCTGAAGAAGATCCATGGTCATCTTCCCCTATTCTGATTTCATTCTTCACACTGTCACCACTTACAGCAGCCTCAATTCACCATTGCTTCAAGCCTCCCCAAAAATTACAATCAAACAGTGGCAGAGAGCCAGTGCTGCTTTGACAAATGCAGCCTTTGACATAACTTCTAAGTAATGTCAAATTCCTCGTGTTGTTTCCTCTATTCCAATTTCTTCAGCTATTACAAAGAGTTCTGCAAGAATTAGGTCCCCAGAGTTTTTTGCAGAGAACAAAAATTAGAAAGCTGCACCCCAGTAATTTGTGATGTGGACATCACATTCAATTAGGTGCAAATAATTATGTGAGCTAAAAAAGCTTGCACAGAAAGCAAATACTATTTTTATGCAAAAATAATTTTCAGGAGTCATTACTGTATGCAGAAGAATTTTGAAGTAACTGCATAGAAAGCTGTAGTCTCTCTAGAGTGGACTCCATTTCCCTTTTAGACTTGCTTCAGAAAACTGGAGATTTTTAATTTTTTTTTCAAAGTTCTGTTCGTGCTTTTGCTGTCAGCAACCTGGCTTAAAAAGCTGAAGGCAGTGCCAACATACTGGCTGCTGACTTCTCTGCCAAACAATTCTTCTATTGTTTCTCAGGATTTAAACTGACTTCTTTTTGGATAAAGGAGTAGTCACAATTCACCAAATTAAAGAGCCTGAAAATTGGGAAAGCATGGCAAGATCTTTATCAGCATTTGGAAACTCACTCAACTATTCTTCAGTCTTGTTATTTTCTTATTCTCCTTTCAGAAATGGATAACCAAGCAAAAAAGCCACCAAATGCGTTTAAGAGTTTGCTGAATACGTGGTAGGATTTAATTCAGGCTGTGTTGCTAGAAGCTTCACAACCTAATTTCTGGTGATGAACAACTCAAATGAACAAACTTGATTTAAAAAGTGTTAGTTTCCAATATTCTTGTTACCCAGTTCTCTCTTGTTTACTAGATCTCAGGAGAACCCAGGTTTCCAATGCTATTAGATACTCATTCCTAATCTTGCTCCTCCCAGCCCCAATGAGAAATCATTAAAAGCACATTAATCCTACAGCAGGAATCCAGCTGGTGGTACACTAAGCAGCTTTCCCCAGCTAAATTCTCTTTATAGCTTTTTGTTCATATTTTGAAGATATTTCAGTGGCACATCCAGCAAATTTAGGAACTGATTCCCATCCTTTGAGAGAGTTTACAGGTCCATCCCCATAAAGGCAGTTTAACAGCAAAACCCATCGTTTGTGTCAGACCAGTAATCTGTATTTCTACTCTTCCAAACACCTAGAAAAGCAACACCACATGTTTTTTGTTTTGTTTAATAACATGAGATAATACTGGCCCAAAACTTTAAACCTTTCACAGACCCTTCTAACAGAGGGTTCTTGTCCTCCAAACCATTTTGGAATTGTGTGCACACAACCTACAGTGATTTACTATTAGCAGTACTAAGGTAAGTATTTGGCTTTCATATTTTATGAATATGCAATTCTATATTCTGACATTATTATCTTAGGAAAACAGAAATTCATTTTCAGAGCTGACCAACATTGAGATCCATATCTAAAAAAGCTTCTGGATTCATTACTCAAATAAATTCATAATTGCACTAGTTAAAAGGAAAAAAAATCCATAACTTTTGAGAAAAATGTTGGTAAATTATTATTAAAACTCTACTGCATTTGTATCCCACTTGTTACATTTTCCAAAGAATTTATTTCTTGAGAGAATAACATAGAAAAGGTAATTACTTCCTAATAATCCAAGTACTGATCTAGAGCTGGAAAAGAATCATTCTTCAAATGCCCATGTGCTTATATAGATAAAACAGATCTTTTGGGAAGAAAGGGAGAAAAATAGAGAAGGTTTTCTTTACAAGTAAGTAAATATTTCGTCATTTAGACTGTTGTAAGCATCTTGCTCTACCCTCCCCAAGCTTGTATCATCTAAATTAATCTCCTACTATCTCTAAAATGATCTCATAGGATTTCTGAAAGCAGGTACAAGTCTAATACTTCAAATCCATTTATAATCTGAAAAACAATTCAGCTTTAAAATCTCTTTGCCAGGTTCCAACTCACTCACGCAAACCCCTTTGTGCAAAAAGTCAATTACACCAGTCTGAATCAATACTCAGCCAGCAGACAGCATCTAATGATTTCATAACTTTTATGTTTTCCTCATTAAATATCTGTGAGTAGTAAAGCTTCAGTAGGAGGATCAGTAAGATTTTCCCGTCTACATAGTTTATTTTCAAAACAACTTAAAGCCAAAACATTACTATAAGCAAACTATTAAGGCTTCCCATGCAGCCATGCTTTGTGCACACACAGCATCCATCAAAGCTGCAGTGATAAGATACAGTCAGAGATATCCTGCAAGACCATTCCTAAGTACCTGCAGCACCATAATTAAAACAACATTCCTCTCATTTACTCCGAGTAAATTAATATTTATACCCTGGTGGATAATGTTGCTCTGCAGAGCTGCTGAACCGGGTTAGATGCACACAGCAGAGCTGTGATCAGCAGCAAACACCTGGGACACACAGGGATGCCTTGTGTTGGCAATTCCAAAATTCAGAAATGGGATACCAAATGCAGGAGTGACCACAGGACTCCATGGCTGCAGACTTCCAGCCCAAGCTACATTTTGCTCCTGTTTTCAGCCACTTTCCTGAGTGACAGGAATTTCTTCCAGACCAAAAAGCCCATCAGGACAGGAGGTATGCATAGGGATGCCTTGTGTTGGCAATTCCAAAATTCAGAATTGGGATACCAAATGCAGGAGTGACCACAGGACTCCATGGCTGCAGACATCCAGCCCAAGCCACACTTTGCACATGTTTTCAGCCACTTTCCTGAGTGACAGGAGTTTCTTCCAGACCTTTGGAATGTCAGCTCTTCCTGATTTGTGATTCCTCCTGGTAGTTCTCTTATTGCAATATGCAGCAATATGTTCTTTACTTGCCTTTCTATCATTTCTAACTTTAAAGATTTGCACTCTCCACATCAGCCCTCAGTGAGGTATTCCAGGCATTCCTCAAATGAAGCTTTTCCATCTTTGCTCACCCTTGTCAAGCTCCTCTGTGTCTCCAGTTCTATTCTATCATTTTCCTGTTAAACCAGTACTACTTTAGCATTAAATTATGCTGGTATTTCTAGACATGCTGAACTGGAACAATGTTATTTCAGATGTCAGGTCTTTACAGACACCTGGGTTTTCCAGCTGCAGTCTGATTTTAAGAAGTCTGTTTTCTCTGCACTGTGGATGAAGGCCACAGCTTCTGCTTCTTCTCCTAAATAAAAATGATAAAATATAATCCAAATATCAATAGATTACATTTTTCTCTATCCTGAGGGCGTGCAATTCTGTCAATTCATAAGCTTAGCATCATGAAGATGTCAATCGAATTTGTGCAAGTAGTGCTGCCTTTCAAGTAGGAAAAGGAAATCTTTTTGAAAAGAGCCTGAAATCCTTGCATGAAAAGGTCAGTGAAAAGCAGTGGCATTGTGACAAAAAAAGAACACCTAAGAATCAAAAAGAATTATCTCCTTCTTACTTTCCAAATCAAATTATTAAAAACCCCACTCTCCTGAACAGCTTAGGACTCTCTAAGCACCAGAAATACCAATAAGGCAACATTGATATAGATGCATGTAAAGTTTTTTTAAATGCAGAGTTTCCTTACTCAAACCACAAGAATATCCATTCAAGAAGCAACATTTGCTCCGAGTTTATTTTAGCAAAATAGAAATAAAAGATTCAATTAAGATACTGGCTCAAAAGGAGACATAAAGAGGAAAAAAAAACCCCAAAAACCCAAACAACCAACTTAGCCAACTTTGGAAAGTCGTCACTAAAATGCTCCATAGTGATAAATGAAGTGATAAAATAGCATTTATTACCTGCAGATTGCCTTTGTTCAAATCACATCAGGAAACAACAACAACAAAAAAAAGCTGTTATTTAACTCAAATTTTAATTTTAGTGCCTGCTTCACAATTCACAACAGTTGGGACATATTTGAAAATCTTTGAAAGTCTGAAAGAACATGGAGCTTATACCTCTCTGTATTGTGTGTTACTGCTGAATTCAGTATTCACACCGTGGAACATTTACAGTGAGAGGGCAGTTTTCTTCCTAGTTATCTTAAATAAGAAACAGATTATTATATTTTTTAAAATTCAGTTTCTAAAGAAAACAGTGGTAAAATCTGCAAAGAAAGGGATTTCCATGTTCAAGTTGGTACCTAAAGAATAAACACTACATTTCAGCTAAAAAGAGAAAAACCTTGAACCAGTATTAAAACTACACAGATTAGCTTTTTTTGGTTATTATTCGAAAAGTCCCTCTCCTCAGGCCAATTAAAAAAAAAAAACCCCAAAAAAAAACCCCCACAAAAAAACACAAACAAAATAAAACAAACAAAACAAAACCCAAAAAAAACCGCACAAAAAAAACCCCAGAAAATTAATTAAGTAGTCAAAATCAGCAAGTATATAAAGAAGAAAAAAGCATTTACCAAAATAAATTTATAGAATGCCATTACACATCTCATAATATTTTTTTTTTAATGCTGACTACCTATACAGGGTAACCAAGAAAATATTTCAATTGGCCTCTAACTTCATCTTTTTCCACCTATTAATCTTGCACCACAAAGAAAACCTTTAATCTGTTTTTGTGGCAAAATGATCTCTGACAAGCAGATGGTTAATTTTGGTTAGATGAAAAAAAAGTCCTTTAAACGGGAGAGCTGAGCCATGTAAAATATTTAACATGAACCACTTCAGCTGCCTCCAAACAGGTTACAAAGATCCATAAACTTTTGATGAATTCACACTATTTAGTTCATCTATTGCCAAGACAGGTCATATCTTGAAAACACTGCTGTTCTCCTCAGCTCAAAGGAAACAGCTCCTGTATGTAAATTCCTGTCCTAATTTCATGTAGGGTGTTCATCACCCTCTCCTCACCTGCCAGGAATGCACATCAATCCCATTCCTGATTTGGAGAAAATCTTTTTTGTAGCTATTCTCTTTCCTCCATTAAAAAGTTTTATTTTGAAGAAACACGTTCTGATGATGCTGCCTCTTCCCACAGAGCTCCCTGTTTACTGCTGGAACTCACAAAATATTTACATCCCTACAGTCACTGATGCACATCAGCTCTTATTCTGTATCATTATCTTTTTTTGGGACTTGCACCTCCTCAGCTTTACATGAGTCACTTTTCTCCAAATTATTACCCTGGCCATCACCACACAACCAGGTGAATCATTTGAGCATAAAGAATGAACAGTGTAAGAGGAGTAAAGCAAATTACTGAAAACAAAATCCCACCTTCAAAGATCATTCCACACACAATATTTATATACTCCTCTTTATTATGCCTCGAGCAAGTAAATATATATATATATAAACTTATTAAATATCCAGGTATAGCTTACAAACTAGCAATGATCTTATATAATTCTTGGTGGTCCAAAGAATCACCAGGACAGAAATCAGAAATAGCTGAAAGCAATGACACCAGAGAACTCCAGAACTAACACTGCCATGGTATTTTGTGCAGTGCAAAGTGTGGTCTAAACAGACCATGAAAAGCTGAGATGCTTTAAAAAGTGAACAGACACGAGCAGTGGTTTTGTATGCAAATTAAAAAAACTCAAGTATTTAAAAACATAGTAAACCCAAGTTGCTAAATTATGGAAATATATTATGAAATTACATTCTTCTCCATTCCCACCTCTTTTATTTGAGTGCTGAGTGCTATGAATGTACCAATATGTGGAATTTAGTCAAGCAATTTTTTTTGTTTTGGAATAACTTGGAAAACAACCAGTGAAACAGCACAATTTATCTCTAAAAGTAAGACGAGTTTTAGTGGCTCCTGATTATGTTACAAGGATCCTCTGCAGAAAAGTACAAGTTTCAGTTTAGAGCCCTGATAATTAGTGCCTGTGGGAATAAAGCAAATTATTTTTTCCACAGCAACATAATTTCCTGTAACTTTAATTTTTGTATGATGAAATTCCAGTGTTGCTCAGATATAAGATTTTACTGTCTACGGTGCAATCAGGGTTTGAAGCAATTATCTGTATTCAGTTTCATCTAAAAAAAAAGTTAGGTTTAGAGTTATTAAAAAACTGTGTATGAAAAAAGAGAATTTGCCAGTAAACTCCACATAATTCTAAGGATGCTAAAAAATTCCTCTGCTTTTAGATTCAATTATTTAAGATGACAAAATCTAACAGATGCAATTTGTGAGTGCACCTGGAGCAGAGGTGTTGCAGCCTCCTTCACGTGGATGAGAACTTACTCCCAAATCTCTGAAATCCACCTTCACTGACTAGGAAAAGCTTAATCTAGAGAAAAGGGGAGCAGATAAATTGCTTAAATACAGATGTCAGAGCTGCCAGGGGTTTGCAGAGAGGCAGCACTACAGAGGTGACACCCCAAAGTCATCCCAAAGGGCTCAGTGGACATGCTAAGGACACCACTGTTGTTATCAGAGCCCTTCACCATTTTTCACTCAGCAGTGGGAAGAAACTGTGTCTTCCAGGGCACAGAGCTGTACAAACACAGCAGATGCAACCACCCTTTCCTACTGAAATGAAAAACAAACACCAGCCCTTTTCCTCAAGTTTTAATGATGCTGTGTTTAATCATCACACCTCATGAGGAGGAATCATTGAACACTTCAAAAGGAGCTTCTAAAAAAGACCAACATTCTACTTGATTGAAAAAGCAACAAAAAAACCTAAACAAACCCTTGTAGACAGCTGACAATACTGGATCTTTCCCAAAATAAATGCTGGGGTTACAGAATTAGGCCAGGAAAATCAGTGAATCAGTGATGAGCTGAGTATGTTTTTATTTGTGTCCTTCACTCAGGCAGCTCCAGAGCCCAAACCAGAGCCAGCCCAAGTTCAGCACTGCCTGGTGCTTACAACACCCCCATTCCCCCACTTTAGAAATTCAACTGGCATTGCTGCAAAGTGGTGTAAAAACAGACAAACAAACCTCACAAATCCCAGCAGGTCACATGCCAGACTTGTTGCAATCCTGCTGATGAAATTCCCATCGTTTTCAAATGGACTTTGGGAATTACTATTACATCATTACATCAACAACAATAAAAAAACCCACACATACTTTCTCTTATTAAACAACAAGCATAGCATTTCATTTTATTTTAATAGAAAGAACTGATAGGTGATAGAGACTGTTCCTACTCCTTCACAGTCAACAGCCTGAGTTTCTACATGAGTATTTTAAGCAATGCCCTACCAGCACACAGCTGCTTATGCTTTTCATTTTCTGAGATTAAAGGTATGAAATGTTGCTCTCCCAAGTAAATTATTTCTAGTAAAAAATGCTGTCCAATGGTACAAAACTAAGTATTAATAAAGCTGTTCAAGGAATGTATTTAGTGCTATTCTTGAAACAGAGTTTTACAGTCCATAATACATTCATCTTTGCTTCAGAATGAGTATTTCATAATGTATTCATTTGAACTTAACATTACTTTGCTTACATGACAGCTACTGATGCTTTTCATTTTAAAATCTGTTTTGTTCTCTGTTCAGCACTGTAGTTTTTCATCAATACCTTTAACAGTTATTTTTAATACTCACTTTAATCCACTGAGAAAATCAAAGTGTAGCATTCAATAACCAAATATTCCTTCATCTGAGTATCATTAAGTGTCAAATGAAACCACAAACTTTACCACGAACATAACAAAAACATTGTGAAACAGTAGGGACTTATCTAATGACCACAACACTATTTATCTCCTCATGAAAATAAAACAGCTTTGATTAAAAAAAAAGGAAAAAAAAAAGAAAAAAAAAGAAGAAAGTTCCCTGACCACAAGTTGTATTTTTCTGTTGTCATTTCACAATGACATTACCATAATATCTTAGAGACCTGGAGAAAAATGGAGAAAGAATTGGTCTTGCCAACAGAAAATACCAAAGAACAACTCAACCCCTGGCTTGTCTCTTCACATTCACAGGTTATTTTCTCCTAATTTCATCAATTAGATGGATTCTTCCCCAAAGAACAAACAGCAAAAGACAAATGGACCTAAAGTATGTCAATCTAATGACAGCAGCCCCACAAAGCAAAAACCCCTGGAGTTCAGCTGTTAATCTCTCCTTCCACCCCTTGTAAAACGAGAAGTGCTGGTCCCCAGCAGCACAGGGATGCGAGAAATTCAAACTCTCATGTGGCAAATTAAAGAGCATCACTGAGCTAAAGCAATCACAGGGAGCAGCTCTCCCTCCAAGGCATCGCCAGCAGCTTGTTTGAAGTACTGGAGAAAGTCATAAGGAGCAATTGGTTTTTGCTCTGCCATGTGAGTTTACCCCTGTCCATTCTTTTTCAGGGAGGAGTGAAGGAGGTGAGGGGAAACACAGAGGAATAGATGGGCTGAAGATTTTATTTGCTATTTACAGCACATTAATTGAACGTTTAAGTGTCACTGTATTAAATATGTTGCAGGTGAGCATGCACACACATACACCTCTTGCTCATTTTCAGAAATAAATCAAGTGTTCTAATCCATTAGTGCATAGAGAGAAGTTTCTAAACATATCTGTCCATTACCACAATTCTAGTGAGTAGTCCCCAGTGCACACTTTTACTTTAGGGGGAAAAAGTAAGCTTAATTAAAGTTAAAAAAAAAAATCTGTAAAGCTTAATACATAATTCAAACTCTTGACTTTTCAACATTTAGCAGTGTATCCTGAGCAGGTTTTAATTTTGACCGAATAGCAGAAAATCCTGCTGGGTTCATTTCAGGCTGCAGGCATTTGATACTGCAGTGACCTCGCAGTATTTGCATTCCCCTCAGGAAAATCTGGCATGCAGTCCAACTGGGGAGGATCATGTCAGACACTGCTTGAGCTACCAGTGCTAGAAGCAAGCAGAGCAAGAGTGAAAATAGTAGGGTGAACAAGAAGGGCATGCATACAGAAATAAAATAAAAAGGAAGAGAAAGAGAAGGTCAAACAGAAGAAAAGAACTGAAGAGACAAAGACTTGGAGACAGTTGTTTTTCTGATATAAATAAATCCCAATTTTTTTTTCCAAACCAGTGGTGCAGAGAGGCTTTTGGACTACTGGAAAACCAAATTACTGCAGCTTAAGGAAAATAAACTGATCAGAAGACTTGAAATATTTGCCTCTGATCAAACAAATTAACAGCTGCCAACTGCAGCTTTGTCTGCATTGTGTTTGATTTTTTGTTGTGGTTGGCGTATCTATGTCAAATTCAGACAGAAAAAACCCCAAACCATAAAATTCTCCATAAGCTCTGCTTTTGGCCATTCCCTCTACATTCCTAATACAGACCCTTGGTGAACCCAGGTGTTAAATCAAATCCAAAACCTACTCACCTCCATTCATTACAATTTAGGTCCTAACTGCTGCAAAGAAATTAGATAGGAATACAAGAGCAAATTTTCCACAAATTCTGCTCCAGTTTTTCTTAGAGGTGCTTAAACCATCTTCAAAGAAGTGAAAAATCTTGTTTGTTCTTTGCAGATTCATTCTGCCAGCAACATAATCTCCTATATACCAGACCTGGCTAAAGTGTATGAGACACACAGGTTCTGAACCAGTGCCAGCTTCATTTCTTCGCCTCCTTGAAAAAATAAATAGAAGCCTTAAGTTACCAGAAAGTCTTTTAAAACCCTGTTTCCAATTGCACAAGGCTGTTTTTCAAGGAGAATAATAAAAGTAAGAGCTCTTGTCTAAGTTAATGATTGCAATACTTGACAAAAGTGATGGTACCTTCAATCCTCGTTAAAAGTTTGAGAAGTTGTGTCTGGCTTTCCTTAGGAATGTCTTTATCATTTCAACATGTAAAACAGGGAAACAATCATGGATTACACCCATGGAGCAGCTCTGTCTGTCTGCACTAATGACTTAAAAACAGCATCACTAAAAATCAGAAAGAAAAAACAACTCCATTACTGAGCAAAAGCCTTCCTCCCTTCCCTTCCTCCCCCTTTTATTTAAAACCAGGATGCTGATATTTCAACTCCTCAGCCTGATGCAATCTTTGCTTAAATCATGAGGGCTGTGAAACAGCAAACCCCACTTGGAGCCTATCAGGACATCACCACTTGAATCAACAGACTCTTTTCCACTCATGTCTCACCTCTAGCTCTTTTTCAAACAGCAAGATTTTCAAGGAACTTACATATCTGGACTCACAAATGTTTTGAGGCAGCAGGCACCCAAACAAAAGATTCTAATGAACAGGATAAAACACTGGTATTTGAATTGCTGAATTTGATAGCACTTTTTGTTGTTTTGAACCGCAAAACGAGCAATCAGAGGCACCAGAAATCCCGAATTTCTTGTTAGACAGGTTTGGCACTCTCACCTGAAGTTGGATGAAAACCACAGAGTGAGCTCAATTCTGAAGCACATTGCAAAGTGTGTAGCTCAGAATACAAGAATAAAGAGCACTTCAGGAAAAGGTTCAGCTTTTTATTGTATTTTGAAAGTGAAGCAAAATGCAAATGTTCCAGGTAAGAAACTTTGGAGTGGGTGGTCTGGAGAAGAGCATAAAGAACATAAAGAACAATGTGCTCTGTATATGTAAGATATAAACACTAGTGGTAACAGGAAGACCCAAAGGATACCCTTTCATCAAATTTGCATTTAAATAGAAGTCACTTTACCATACTACTAGGCATCAGTCATCTAAATAATACTAAGATGTCACCTTTTATGCTGTTTACTATGTACTGTGCAATATATTCAGCTAGAAAAGTAGGCAAATTTAATGGTTTTGTTGTCAGTTTATCTGCTCATAAGAACAAAAAACTTTCCTTGAACCCTCCTCTTTGTGGCAATCACTACAGAGAAAGTTTAAACCTGGGAAATTTTTAAATTCAGTTTACAGGAAAAAGCTCCTTTAATTTAGTTATTGAATTATCAGACAGACAGGAGTTACAGATAAAGAGATACAAGGCTCAGTACAAAGGGAACAGAAGACCTTTTGCAGCAGTGTTAGCAAAATTCACATTCTGCCTCCTTCCAGCCTCATCCCCACAGCAGCTCAAGGTTCTCAGATCATTTTTACCTGGAGCAGGGACAGGGCAGAAGCCAAGGCAGCCTGGCAGGGACCAAATTTGGGATTTCTGTATTGTGCTGCAGCCTCCAGGTATGAGTGTGTAAGGAAAAAAACCCCAACCCAGCGCTTTTTACACAGCACAAACCCCAAACAGATGCCCAAGACTCTCCTTGAAGAGTGACTCTCATCAAAGGAGTCTTGACTCTCCTCTCCTCTTCCCAAACTCTTCCAATTCCTTGTAGGACAACATTAATAACTCCCTCCTGTCTGGGCTAGGGTAGCTTTAGTGACCTACTCCTCCAAAATTCACTGTAAGAGGGATATTTTTACATTTTAATTAAGTTAAAAATTTATTAAATCAAAAGTCAAATTATTTTTAACTCTGCTGATACAACAAAGAAGATGGATCAATCAGCAGAAGTTGAAATGTGATTAATTGCAAAAAAAAAAAATTAGTAACATTTGTGTGCTTTAGCAACTGAAAATATTTCAGTGTTTCAGATTAGGTAAGCAGCTGATACCCACATCAAGCAGAGAAGATGAGTTTGGGCCACAAGAAAGATTTCAGATCACAACAGATGATAGGAATATCTAATGAAGTTTAGCTTGCATCATTCTTCTGATTAAAATTCATCATTAAAATGAATACTTGATCTTACGACATTGATTGCTCAAACACAGATTTTTTGTTTGCAACTTTCTTTTTCACCCTTTCCATCAAACCTTTTAAAAGATTTCAAACAGTTTTATATTCATCTAGAGGATTTTCCTTGTACATCAAAAAATACCAAAGCAACCCTACAAAATGGTGTGAGCAATATTTAAAATCCACAACAAAACCCTCCACCCCACAGTCTTAGCCATAAAGAAACCAAGTTGCCCTTTTAGGCATTCAAATAAACCAGATTAAAATGTTTTCTTCTTCACTGTAAGCATTTGAGAGCACCATTCCTGTTTATTCTTGTTGCTCACAAAATTTTATTTCAAAGACAGATTTCTGTCCTTTTTGTAAACAAAGTTCATTGAAAAAAAATAAAGATTATACGTCACATCACATGTTTTTACTCATCTCAAAAATAGATTCTCAAAATGATAAATGTTACAAACATTGGTCAGCAGCTGCCTAATCTGCAGGATTTAATAAAAAAATAGGGAATAAAAAGAAAAATCCAGAATGACAGAATTTTGCTAGTAGTACAGCTCAGAACAAAATCCAAAGCTGTATTTTTGCAGGATTTGTGCAATTACAGTATCCTACTTACTCACTGAGTAGTGAAGATGATAAAAGCTTCCAGGAAGTACTGGCATAGAAAGATGGCAAAGATGGCATTTGAAACTGGAACTTTCACCAGGTATTTTGCTTTCAAACACCTTTTCTTACTAGGACCTCTCTTGCCTGGTCTGACAGACTGAAACATTTCCACTTAATAAAGCACAAAATTCATTTTTAAAGCACTTGTTTCTATTAAACATGATTTATAATAGATTCTGGAAGAAGAAAAAGCAGGGAGCCAATTTTAAAGGTTAGGTTGCTTGGCAATATACCTTTCCTTACAAATAATTGTCCTTACTAAATCACAGTGGAGAAAGGCATCAAGAACTAAGTTTATAGAGACTCCTGAATACGCAAGTATCTTTTTAATTGTTTATATAAACCTTCAAGACAATCACAGGCCACATAAGAATTCAAAATACTGTCTTAAAAGCCTTTTTTCCCCTACTCCATAGATTTAAAAGAAGTTTCATAGGTCTGCAGCAGAAAGCTGCAACTTCACAACCAACAATATAAGCAGATATTCCTGTCCTGCCCAGCACTGGGAAGCAGAGTTTTACTGGAGTGCCTCTGCTGTCAAATTCCCATCCCCAAATTTCTATTTCTGATGGTGGCCACTCATGCAGCTTCTTCAATATCCTCAATATTCCTTCCTCAATATCACCTTCCCTTCCACCAAATGCCAGAGCCAGGGAGAGGCATGGTTATCTCACACATTCCAAAGAAAGAAGGCAAGGGAGGAGGGAGAGAGAGAGATAGAAGAGGAAAGAGTTTAAATTTAGATATTTACTTACAGAAACACAGAAAAGAACACACATCCAGGCACCACGCTGGCAGAAATCCCAGCACTCAGGGCTTTGCTTCCAGCAAGGATTTCTCTGCCTGGAGCTCCACAGGAGCCTTCTCCCCCTCTCACAGAAGCAAAGTGAGGAGAGCTCTGCACTACCAGCCCGTGTATCTCAGGTTTAATGAAAGTGTAATTCATTAGAATAAGAGCTGGGGTAACATAAACATGTGCAGGAAAAACAGGCTTGGGCAACACCACAACAGACACCAGGTTTGATCAGCACAACAAAACTCTCAGACCACAGGGATAAAAAAAAATAGTGGGTGCAACTCCTTTAAAGCAAAAGCAGAACATAAAAGGCAGCAAAGGTAAAATGTGGACCTGTCAAAGTTCTGCCAAGCAGAGCTGCAATGAGCAGGCTCCTCTGCTGGCAAAGTTCACAAGTTACCTGCCCACCAGGTGAGGGGTTTTTGGAAATATCCTCAGTTCCAGGTGCTGCAGGATATGGGTACCAAGAAAAGAAAAACAACCTGTGCAGCACCCAGACACAACAGGAAGATGAAATACTGCTATGTGCCCCAAAAAGGCACATCAATTGTCTTTTTTTGCAAAGGGGAGAAAGTTTGGGGGAAAAAATGTACCACAATAATAAAAATTTATTAAACATTGCAGCAAGCACCTGCATGAAAGTTTTGATTGCTGATTTCCTTTGCTTTTTGCCATCCTTCACACTTGGTGAACAACAAAAATGAGAGACCATGTAAGAATTCACTTCACTGTAGTAAATGCAGAGTATATCTACCTTATCTGCTCTTAGTACTTAATCACCAAAAAAGACCAAAGCTAGGGAAAAGACCTTTCCACTTCAAACACAAGGATCTAAAGCTAGACACCAATTTATTAATTTGTTAACAAATATCAAAAAAAGTTTGAGTTTCTTCAATATCTTTCTCATAGACTTCAATATTTCATGTAACTACTTACGCATTTTTACTTATGTACTTATAAATACTTAAGTATTTTTGTATTTTTAAATAATTATTCATTTCTTCTTACAAGTGCTGAGAAACTTGGTAATGATTTAAGAAAAAAGAAAATCAGTAAATTCCCTCATGTTTTCAAGCTTTTCTCAGTGAAACTGAAGCATTTAAGGTATTGCTCAATTTAGAAACACACTTCAGGAAAGAGACAGCTCAAAATATCAACCACAGACGTCACAGGCAAAAGGAGCCTTTAGGAGCACAGCAATTCCTGATGCTCACATTTGATATTCCAGCTCCCAGCCTAACTCTGAAACAGACTCCTCAAACAGGGATAATGGGCCCTTCCAGACCTGCACACGAGTCAGACAACTTTGTTTTTGCAGGGTGAACTTTTGCCACCCTTCCCTCTGGGAGAAATCCCATTAAGTTTGCACCTAGGAAATCAGCTCCCACTCCTTTTCCTGCTCCCAGTGCTCCTTTCTGCCTGGTTGTCTCTCCCCTCCTTCCCCTTCTCCTTCTGCTCCCACCCTTTCAGCTTTCTCCTGCAGAGCAGCACTACCTCCTCCAGCCTTGTCCTTCCACATCCAACCCAGAAGAAGCTGATTTTTGGATGAATTCCCACCTCTCCTCTGACCCACACCCATTTCTTCCTGTGCCTAGAATCCTTCCACCTCCACACCCAGCTTCAGCTCTGCGGTATTTTTGGTTCTTGAAGTATTTCAGTGGAGGAAAGAAGCAAATGGTAAAATAGATAATAAATGTGCAGGCATTCCCAAAAACGTTCTCCTTATCTGAACAGCTTTGCTCATTACAAAAGGCACAGGACAGCTTGTGGCTAAGTTCACCTATACACCATTATTTGATCTACAGGTCTCACCATGTAAGAAAAAGAATCAAGTTTATTCTTCATTTTAGTAAAATAAAGGTTAGAGGTAACAAGAAAAGAACTAAATTTGCGGGAGGAACGCTGCGATTCTTGGTCTTGGAGAAAAACAGTTTGATCTGTTCGGATTTTTCTCAAATTCCATTTTTCCTTCCAAGAAAGGGCTTTTCTGCAAACACCACTGGTTGTTCTTTGATTTTTCTGGAGAAAATCTCAGCTGAATGGGAAAGGATCTTTAGAATGCACATAAAAGGCAAAGGTTCAAACGAAAGCTGAATTCTCAATGAGCACAGGTTTATTTTCGTAAACAATAGAAACTCAGAGCTGAATGAGATCTTATCCCTTTTAATCACTTAATAAATTCTTCTTGCCTTCCCAATTTTCAAACTAGAAGCCTACAATAAACAAACCTGCACTGACAAAAAGTCTCTATAAAAGCACACAAAACCTCTATTTGATGCAACAGTGAGCTCACCTGGGTTTTGGCCAGGGTTTGCCAATGCCATGATTCAGCCAGCAACAGGCAGAAACTGTTCTGATGAATACAGAAAAAGGTAAACATCAAGAGAAAACTCTAAAAACCAAACTTCAACCCTCTTAATTCTTTGGGTTTTTAAGAACTTTTGCAGTCAGCTTTTGTACTGCCCAAAAAGTGTCAGTCCTACAGCAAAGGCAAGAAAAATCAATTTTTAACATACAAACAGCTTACCTAATAGCAAGGTAAGAAACCAGTTTAAGCAGACTGATGTGAAATTCCACAAATATCATCTTTGGATTGATTTTTAGAACAACCTTATTTGGTAATTTAAAGAATATAACCCTTGTTTGAAAATAAAAAAATAACAAAAATTGAACATATATTCAGAACTACTGAAATGAAAACCAAAAATGCAAGAGAGGTAAGCAAGTGCCTGAGTTGAGATCATTGGGTCATTTTAACCAACAGTAAGAGTTTCTTAAACACATGCATATATATAAATGCACACACACATTTATGGGATTTTATGGTACTCAAACCCAGTGCTTTGGTGCCTAAAAATTATGAAGTCATCACAAAGTTGTGTGATGAAACATCAAGCTGGAAATTCTCAATGATCTTACTAGGTGGGGAGCCCGAGGCCCCTGACCAGATGTGTCTTCTCTACAGAGAAGGATCATAATGGGTTTGTCCTGTGGGGTCCTTTTCCTTAGGCATTTATTAACAAATAACTTCCCATACTACCTCTACTTCCATCCAGCTTGGATGTGTTTTGGGGATAAAGCCCTTAACTTTTTGTGCATAATACACTCAGCATAAGTAACCAGTCCAGTGAAGGACCCTAAGCAGGACAAAAGAAAAATACCAAGTCTGCTGCACCACAATTTTCAAGCCTCAGGAGTTTTATTTCATAATACAGAAGATGCAATACTTAACTGAAAGTAACAACTGCTATAATTGTATGAGTCAGTTCTACAGTCAAGGGTCCTATATTCTGAGTAAAAATTTATTTGTATAAATACCAAACCAAGCATTCCTTCAGCCAAGTTTACTGCTAGAGTTCCCACCAAGTGCCAGTGATGGGATGTCAGTGCACAGGTCTAATGTAAAGCAAACAAACCCAGATTTTCTCACTCTGAAAGAGACAAACCCCCTAAACAATGTAACCACTCTGCTGAGAGCATATACAGCAGAGCATATCACTGCACTGCATGTTTTTTAACTCCAAATAGCAAACCACAGCTTTTGTAATTTGGGTTTTATCAGAGGTAAGGAGGGAAATGACTCTGTAACTGGTAAATATTCTACAATTCAAAAAAACCTGCAAAAAATAACATGCAAAAAAGGTCCAAGTCCTAGCTAGCATCAACTTACTAAGACAACCCTACACCAAGAGAAAATTACAGTATGCAATGGGAAAAACTCCTTATCTATCTCTGTTTTAGTGTATCTTTCCAGCTCGAAACTAGAACAACTTCAATGCCATGAGAGAGGAAAAAAAAAAAGTGTGAAATAGTCACCATTTGGTATTTACTTATTCCGAAACCGAGTGCACACATCCCAAGAAAAATACAGTGTCCTTTAAAAATAATCAGATTTCAGTGCAGTCTGTATACTGAGTCATTTGCTTGAAATGCCAGTCCAAGGAATGCTACGATTTAGCTGACGATTATCTCCTCGACATTATCCCAATTTGATTATACAGTGTTTACTACATCAAAGCCAAAAAAAGCACAGTAATAGATTCAGCAACACACCCACTTGGAACACTGAAGACCTATTATTAAAGAACCAGAAGAATAATTTTCAAAAGGTTTTTATTTTCAAACACAGTCTAGCATAAGATCTTACCATAAAGGAAGGTTGTTAAACATTTCTATTCAACCCACATATTTGAAGCTGTGTCTCAGAACTTAGGTCAAATTATTTATGGGATCAGGAAACTTGACTATCCTTGTCTAACTCTGACTGGACACTTTGCAGGAATCAAACAGACAGGTTTCAGTGGCTGAAATACCAAAAGCATGACATTAACATTCATTTCCTTGTAACTCTGAAACTCATATGGAACATAAAACAGTATATTTCTTTCAGACCTAACCACAAACAACTTTTCAATATTTTTAGTTTTAACATCATTTTATTATCCTGTAATTGCCATAGCAAACACTAATATTCAGCAAATCAGTACACACAAATGAGTAGGTTATGGTTAAAAATGCACATGTGGGGGTGTTTGTGTTGCCCCTCATGCAGAAGCCCCACAATAGTTAAAATTCAGACAACCAGAATTATTATAATCAACACATCACCCCGAGTCACACTGCCTAGCATTAGAAGACAGTGATTATAACGTTGTCACCCTGTCTATGTGAGCTCTCACATCCTCTCCAGCACCAACAGGGCTGAATGTGAGCCAGCTTTAAAAGGAGAAGCTATCACTGGGCAGGAATTCAAATTCCGCCTGAGAAGCTGCACAACAAACCAGTATTTAACTGAGGATGCCAAACTGGTCAGACCACGTGAACCCTTCAGCAGGCCTGACAGCACCATCCCTGCTATCCTCCTACATCTATCAAATCACAGAGAAGTGTTTGTGCAACATGTTTTCAGAGACAGCACACAACTTTAAAACAACAAACCGAGCTATTTTGTGTTGGCTATCAGCAGAACAATCAGCTCTGTGTACATCCTCACAGTTAGGGTAACACCTTGAACACCAGATCTTGGAAGGACAAGGGTACACAAACAACCTGGCACTCAATAAATCTGTCCAGAAGAGCATCAGTTGCTCCACAATAGCTGTTCACACACTTGGTTATTCCAGGAAAATTCAATTCACTATTTTCCAGTTACTACAGCTGGCTAACACACTGTTCATATGTTTATTCTACACGAAAAGGTTCCATCTCAAAGTCTAGAAGATTTTTTTTTCATATACACATAAACACAGCTTTCTTTAATTCTCACTCATCTTCATTTAACAATCTGCACAGAGCTCCAGAGGTGGAATTCTTAATGGACCCCTGTCCTCAGTCTGGTGCATTTCTTGTCAATTTTTACACAACACTCCTGCAATGTAAATTGCAAGGAAGAATACAACAGAAAAACAAACATGTTGCTCGTAAACAAATAATCTGCCCTTCTACACACCACAGCACCTATTCTGGTCAGATTTTTGGAGCATTATGCTTCACCATATGTTTTTAAAATTTTGTTTAGGGATCAATTCAAACATATTCATATAAAATAAACCATGAAACATACATATAACATCCACCTCACACTGTATACAACCCATCTTACACAGAGCAACAACCTTGTGCTCAACACTACAAAACAGAAAAAACCTGCAGCCTATAAACTCTATCTGTAACCTTCACTCATAAAAGTTATCCCACTAATGATATTGTAATTTAAAGACAGCAAACCAAACACACAGTGCAGTGAGCAAAAACTCCTTAATCAATCGAGAAAAGCAAGTGAATTGTTATATAGAAGGAAAAGAAGCATATTAACCAAATATACACAGGTGCCACTTAAAATTTTTCCAGATAAGGAATAAGGATGATCTAAGCATCTGGAGAGGAAAAGCTTGCAAGAAGTTTGTACAGATCCAACCAATTCACCCTCTGGACTTCTACACAAGAGCTTGATTTTCATGTCTCTCATTCAAAAAGACAAAACACACAGCAAGGCTATCACAGTGAACGTGCTCCTCAAAATATACTAAAGCCAGAACCAAAAAAAAAAAAAAAAAAGGAAATCAATACCAGCAGAAGCAAGAGGTCTGCAAAGCAAATGGCCAAATTAAACCTTCACTGCAGCTTTAAACAATGTCATTAGAGAACAGGGCTGAAATCAAGACTCTTCCCCCAGTGATGAAAAAGGATCTTGCCTTTGTGAAAGCATTTATGGCACAAGAGGGTACACACACAAATGTCAAGCAAACAGACAAATTCAAGGTACTCTTGGCTTGCAAGGACATTTGTTGCTGGATGGTTACATTGACATCAGAAACTGCATTTGAATCTGCATCCTCCAACAGCTTTAATAAACACAAAAAGTCAAGAAATTGTTTCAGTTGTGCAGAATTCAGTAAACAAAGGAGTACATACCCTATGACAAATTAAAATGCTCCTTTTGGATTTATAACACAACATTTAAGTTCAGTTTGAAACACATCCAAAATTACAGTGACATTCAGACAAATTGAAAATTATAGTATTGTGACAAACATTCGACTTACTTTACATAATATCTTGCACCTTCAAAAGTGTAGGCTTCCTCCCAACCTGTGGGTAAGTCTGGAAAACAAGCAGCAAAACATTGCAATTACCTTTTGAAATGATGCTAGCCATACTGGTCTGCTCCCTGACACCAAGGTAGTTAAAATACTCTGTCTGATTCCACATGCCAAAACCTTTAGTCCCACAAACAATTTCAGAATTGACTCACAAGACTGCCTAAGTGTGAATTCTGTAAGCCAAGGGAAACCTGAAAATGTGATTGGGGTTTCTCGTTCTCCAGTAATAATAAGGATGATTTAAGTGTGTCCTTTTCAAAGTTCCTCCCTTTGCCCAGCAACTCAGGGTCATGGCCAGATCTCCCTGCCTTGAACTTCAGCAGCAGCATCAGATTACCTGGAAGCAGAGAGCTAAACAAAAATCCATCTAACTGAGCTGCATGCAGGTCTCCAGCTCCTTAAGAGGCACGATATCAGCTACACCACAGAGCATTAGCATTGTATTAGCATAATTCCACCACTGTTGTGACTAACAAGTGCTCCTGCAGTGTTTACAACTCTATTGCATTTTACATGAAAATCATTTTCCATGTAAATCCAGTGGAGGATGTGAGTATTCTCTTCCTTTCTGTTACCACTCTTTAAGAATCAGGAGTCCAAATATAAAAAAATCCCATATCACTAATGGTCAAAATTTCTCAGGTAAATTTCCTGGTGTGATGGAAGCTCTGGAGATGTCAGGCACCTCCATCCACCTCTAGATGCACCACCACCCTTAAAAGTTTGCCCCTGTCAATAAAAATAATGATTGATACCTAGCACTCTCATTGAATTATAAAAGCAAGAATGCATTTCCTAAAGGAAAAAAAATCAGTCTGGGTTACTGGTGGTTTTATCCTCCTCATTACTTATTTGTTCTGGCTGCTTAAGTTTGCCCCTGTCAATAAAAATAATGATTGATACCTAGCACTCTCATTGAATTATAAAAGCAAGAATGCATTTCCTAAAGGAAAGAAAAAATCAGTCTGGGTTACGTGGTGGTTTTTATCCCCCTCATTACTTATTTGTTCTGGCTGCTTTTTGCTGTACTCCTGTCTTCTGCAGAACAAAAATCAAGGTGTCTTTTGATAACAGCAAGGAGCAAAGTACAGCAAACAGGAAGTCTCTCCAGCAGAAGTATTTATGGCTGCTATAAGTACTTTGCAAAAAATACTCTTCCAGTGCTGAATAGCTCAAGGAATAAAAAGCACTTCAATTCATAATGGAGGACAAAGCTTTCCTCACTGTCTAGAACATGCCTCTCAGAATTATTTAACAGAGAGCTTTGCAATAGCATACATCTGCAAAAAGTGCCATTCACTCCAAGACTGTTTCTTAAGAGAAGATGGATTTTGAACATATTTTGACTTGGTTCCAAAACAATGGTCAGAGCAGAAGAAGAGATAAAGCCCAGAACAATTCTGTTTGATTATATCTGTGTATGGAGAGATTCATTAACATATGCATGAGTGAGGAAAACTACAGGAACAGATTTGGGTTTTAGACAATTTGGTATCTGATTGATGAATTATGGTTAATGTATCCAAGGTCATGCCACAAGTCTTTGTGTCCAGAAACAAATTTAATTTACCTGATGATAACTCTGCTCTGTTACACACAATACTCCAGACACTCAAAAGCAAACTGCATTTCCTTCAGAAGGCACTTAACAGCAGAAAGAAATGAGACACTTGGAAAATTGCTGGGAAATCATCATCAGTCAACAGAGACAGTGGGAATAGTTTTAAAAAAGAATTAATACTCAGCTAAGGCCGGTGTAGAACAAGAAAAGCACTTCACACATATCTGCCCCCATGCATATTGCTGTAGATGAAGGCCACTTTCTCAATCTGAGCACTGAGAGCAGGAGTAGCCTGATAGCAATCAGTAGTTCTATTTCCCAGCATTAAATGACTTCTTATAAACAACAGAACCTTCACTGCAAATCAAACTGCAGAGTTCTAATAGCCAGAAACCTGTGGTTTTAAACTATTCCAAACTCAAAAAAAAAAAAAAAAAAAGAAAAAAAGAAAAAAAAGAAAAAAAAAGGCTGCCCATAGTTTTTTAAAAGGCTGTTTCTGATTCCTTAATGCACAAGTATTAACCAACGTAAAAAGCAAATAATCTGATACAGACCAATTCACTTACAGATTATTTCCCCGCGATTATCCAAGTGATTATATACATAAAAACAACTGCACGAATTACTACACTCCACCACCTCCCAGTGGCATATGCAGCCTGTGTGCAATTCCAGCAGTCAAGAGTTTGGCTCCGGGTCTCCAGAGTGTCTGCTGTAAATCCTCCTCCTCCAGCACCTCCTGCTGCTACTTCTCCAGAGTGGAACAAACAGCAGAAGCAAAGATTTGATTCCACCCTCCTCCCTCCAAGTTATTTCTAATGTTTCGAGTCCCTTTTCCTCCTACCTATTCCACCTCTCCCAGTCACTTGGAAACCACACAGACTCTCAGCCTAGATGGAAGCGCAGGGAGAAAAAAGGGTTTCTAGGTGACTAGCGAAACGAGCCTCCACATTTCTAGTACACCTATCGTGGTTAAATCTAGGCACTGCTGGAAATAGAAATACCACGAGTGGCTTCGTGCTAAACGGAGGAAGGATGCTGTGCAGGTGGATAACCGGGCTAGCCAGCGAGAGCACGGGAGAAACGAGGCGGTCTCTAATGGTAACTATACAGTCTCGCAGGGGTGATACAAGGCAACGGAGGGAAAGCGGAGACAGATACATTACACAGGCACAACTCGGGGGCAGGGGGGAGAGGGCGCTTGAAGAAACTGCCTGGAAGAGCGGGCTGGACACGCAGGACTGCACGGAGACCGCGGCGCTGCTCAGCCCGGAGGGAACAACTGCGCGAAGTGCGGGGAAAGCGGGGCCGCGAGTTGTCCCGGGGGGCTGCGGCGGCTCCGCGGGGAGCCCGCGCTGAGCCCGCCCGGGGCAGCGCGGCCGAGCCGGGCAGGGCC
>VXBR01007196.1:87544-122011 GCA_013400215.1 Cisticola juncidis
CGCGCCCGCCGGACCGCGGCGCCGAGCCGAGCGCAGCCGGGCCCGGCTCCTTCGCACCCCGGCGCTGCGAACTCCGAAGCGCTCGGCTCGGCCGCTGGCGGCCCCTCCTCGGGTCCGAAAGGACAAAGGAAATTGAAAGTTTTGTCCCATTTCCTCTCCGGGTGAACGCGCTCTTCTCACACCCTCCGCTTCAGGCGATTTTGAAATTTCTTACGTAAAGGCTCACTCTTCCAAATATAAAGAGATGGCATGTTTCTCCTCCGTGCAGACCGTGCTGTCTGTGCTTCGTGCCCCTCTTCCAGAAGAGGTCTGGGATATGCATGGCTGAGTGTTTTCGGTGTTTCAGGGAGGTGGCAGTAATTCAGGTGCAATCCACGGCTGCAGGAACGACTCTCTGTGCCAGCGTGTGTAGTTTAATTCACGTGAATAATCCGATTGCGTGTGCATTTATGCATAGCCGTGCACCCCTTCGATCGAAGTTATACATGACAAGTGTAAATTACTAAAACTGTGTCGTGGCCATGATATTTCTAAGAGAACCTTGCCATGCAAAACCACTTTCTGAAGAAGCACTGAAGCTGGGAAGCCTCGCAGCATTCCTGTGTCCACAAACCATTTGTAATTCACAGCTCATGGTATTTTGCACAGGCAGCTTTGTTCCCCCTCCCATTCTGAACACCTTAGGAAAAATAAAATTGGACAGGCAAGCTGTTTTGTGTTTTGATGTCCGTCGTGCCATGTGGTCAAAACTTTAAATCCCTGTTGTCCCACACAAGATATTCCAGACACAAAGAGCAGTGAATGTGAGAAGGCCTGGAGTTATCTTTAAGTAACTGGATGAGAGATAAGAATTCCTCCCTGTCCAGCAATATCTTTCATTTCCACTCAGTGCTGACAGCACCTGAGATTTATAGACTACCAGAGGAACAATACTCTGGGGAAAACACGAGTTATTCTATAAACAGTTCCCTTCTCTCCTAAGAGCAAGAGCCCTTAGATGATGAGTAAAGTGAGTAATAGCTCTTCTGTGGAAAGCTGTGGATTTAAGCTGCCTGGCAACAGCATGGGGAAATCACGTGTATTTTGGGCTCCTGAGGTGCTATGGTCATTCCTAATATTTCCCCACTCAGCATAGAGCAAGTGCTCTCAATCCCCAGAGTAGTGGATACCTTCCACTGTGCAGAATCAATTCTTTTTCCTAGCAGAGAAGTGCATGCAGCACAGCTAGACTTACACTGGCCTAGATCCATAAATTAGGTATGTAGGTAGAATCTAGGTGCATAAATCCTGCCCAATCTCAGCATGTGTTTTGCCAAGTGGCTTCCTTAGGCAACTAAGTTCTGCCAGCCCCTTGCTTTGCTTGTGCTGAGAATTTCTGCCATCTTGGTAAAGTCATGGGGTCATGGTACTTAAAAAAATAAGTTGTGAATTCTCAGGTGAGGCATTTATTGCCCCAAATGCCATGAAGGCTGGATAAATTGGCCATGTTCAGGCCACACCTAAGAAAGACAAGTTTTTTTTCTGAATAACTCAGAGCAAACAGGCTGGCAGCAGAGTCATCACCATGAGCACTACAGGGAACATGTTCAGCCTGAAGGATGTAGGGCATTCAAAGCCATGCCACTATTCCCAGGAAAATGCTTTTGCTGCAAGCTAGAAGCTGTTCTGAAGCTGAGACTATGCTGTGAGGATACTGAAGGTGCTCCTCCTCCCCCTCACATTATTTTGCAAATGTAATTATTGGGCTATGGGTGATGGCATGACTTGCTACTCTCATTAATAGGAAGCTCAGCCAGGGAGTGGTGGAAGACCTTGGTTCTACTTCACCCAGGCTTCAGGGACTCAAGTATCCTATGTTAAGTAAGCATAAAATAAAATGTATTTGCAGATGCTCATCCTGCCAGGTGCTGTGCACCCTGAATTCCCGAAGTTTTACCATTTTGTGGAACAAAGGGTGTGAGGGAAATCACATCTCTATCATCTGCACAGGCTGGTGCTGGCAGTTTTTCTTTCTGAAGGCTGCTGTAGGTTCCACAGTTAAAACTTTTTTCTTCAAAGTTGGTCTAAAAGTTTGATCAAAACAAATCACACATGGAGTTTTTTGCAAGGTTCAGTAATGGTACATATTTTCTACAGCAGGATAATGCTCTTAAAAGAAGGACTCAGGGACAACATTTGAACAAAAAAGGTTTATCACCAAGGAGAGTAAAACTCTTCTTTGAAAGGAGTTTATATCACCATAAAAACTGCATGCATAATTCAAGACACTACATATCGTACCTTTCACATCATTCTTTTCACTATAAGAATGAACTAATGGTTCCAAATGTGAAACTGGCCAGCATGATTTATAAAGCTCACAGAAATCCATCAGCATGCTCCCATCTGGCCAATGATTTATCTCTTTTTTTTTCCCAGAAGATTTGAAGAGAGGCTTGGAGTGGTGACCACCATTGGCACAGCTGTTCCCTGCTCCTTGCATATATGGCCTTATTTATCTGCTGCTCGTGTTGGGGAGAGGATGTGGAGCAGGATGTGAATCTGTGAGACATTGGCCCCTCACCACTGGGAGCTTGGGATGAAGCAAAAACCCATCTCCACTGAGATTTTTCCTGTGTTTCTCCACACTGACCCGAGCTTCTTCCCTTCCTCTTTCACCTCCAATGACAGAACCTTTCCTAGCAACTCCCTCGGGGCCAGGGAGTACTAAGGGAGAAGTAAGACTATTGATGTTTTAAGAAAATAATTTTGGCTCAATAATGTATTCATAATCAAAATGCTTAAAATTCCTGGGGCAAAGGAACCCTGCCCACAAAACAATGAATATCCCTTTAAATGAGATTAATTAAAAACAGTGTTGAGAGAACATTCATTGAATAAGACTCAGAGAATTCCATCCACACCTCTCCCAACAGGTATGAGGTGACAACAAACATGATGAGCTGAGTAAAAAGGGCCAGACCCAAGCATAGCATCCAGCAAAGCCTCTGAAACAGGGAGTAAGAGACTCACAGAACATCCTGGGCTGGAAGAAACCCACAAGGGTCATCAAAGTCCAACTCCTGCCCTGCACAGTCACACCATGTGCCTGAGGGAGTTTTCCAAACCTTTTTTAATTTCAGTCAGGCTTGTGGTCGTGACCATTTCCTGGTGAGCCTGTTCCAGTGCCCAACCACTCTCTGAGAGGGTGGAACACCTTTTCCTAATATCACAGTTTCAGGCCATTCCCTTGGGTCCTGCCACTGGTCCTGAGAGTGAAGAGATCAGTGCCTGTCCCTCCTCTTCCTCTCACGAGGATGTTGTGACTGCAGTGAGGTCTCCCCTCAGTCTCCTCCTGGCAGAGCAGACCCAGTGCCCTCAGCTGCTCCTCACAGGACCTTCACTTTCCTCATGGCCTCCTTTGCACACTCTCTAGCAGCTTAAAGTCTTTTTTATGTTGTGACACCCAGAACATTCCCCAGCACTCAAAGTGAGGCTGCCCTAGAGCAGAGCAGGACAATCCCCTCCCTTGCCCAGCTGGCGATGCTGTGACTCATGTCCCCCAGGACAGGGGTGTCCCCCAGGACAGGGGTGTCCCCCAGGACAGGGATGTCCCTCCTGGCTGCCAGGGCACTGCTGCCTCATGTCCAACTTGTCCCCAACCAGCACCCCAGGTCCTTTTTCATGGCACTGCTCCCCAGAATTCCAGACCCCAGCCAGGGCTGCCCCATCCCAGGTACACATCATCTAAAACCTCCTGGCAGAACTGTGTTCATCATGATTGATTCTGTGTGTTCTGTCAGCGTGAATCACATTGGATGAGGTTATTCCATGGACTCTGTGACTTCACATTTTTTATGTTGTTTAACTAGTGAGACAATATAACCCTTTAATTGTGAGGGGAAGACCATTGCTGGAGGTGCAGTTTTATATTACACATTCTCACGGAGAGCTACTTCTGAAGGGTGGGTTCCTTTTTACCCAAAAACATTGGTTTTTCTTGCCTTTGTACCAATACTTCAGTCCATGAAGGTGAATTACATCGGTTTGTTGATCTGATAGAAAATAAATTACAAATCCTCTCAAAGAAATTAAATTACAAATCCTCTCAAATAATTAGTTTCCTATCAGATCAATAAGCTGATCTACCACGTCCTGAGGTCACTTGATAACTAGATCCAGCACATGGGGTGAGAAGATTCACTCCTTTAGGCTACATTCCTCAATGATGAGGAGGGGGTAAAAAAATCAACAAATCCACTAATTGACGTTTTCTGGAGTCAGGATATCTCTGTGCAGATGAAAGAAGCAATTAGCCTAGGTCAGAGGAAATAAGAGAGAGGAAAAAAAGCTGTTCAAGGCAGCCTGTGCTCTGTTTGGTAGAATGGAGCCTCTCCTTGGCTCCAAATAAAGAGCCTGATGACCATCCAGGACTCCTGTGTGCTGAGGCTGGAAGTTTTTCTGGGGGTCACTGGTACCAGTGGCACAGGAATCCTCTTCTGGGTTAGTGTAAAGCATTCATGTGGCTGGGAAGCTTTGGGTCATTATCCTGCCTGCCATCAGCACAGATACCCTCACACACTGTGAGATCCACAGCCACAGCCTGTGCACGCTCAGGCAGCAGAAACAGAGTGCTATCTTACAGCTTAATAAGTTTTGCAATCTGTGCTTGACAGGAAAAGCAGTTGTTCTCATTTCAAAACTATGTTTTTAATCTGCAATTAATGATTTCCAGGTCTAGCTGTGCTGTGAAGAACTTTTTTCGTGGCAGTGAATCCTAATATGAGGCCATTTTCTTTGAAACATCCAGTCAGACTAATACAAAACAAACTCCAAAGCCAAAGTGTGAGATTTGTTTTTCTCTGGCAGACAACACCAGAAAAGCAAAAGGGCTTATTATTCTCTGAACCAGCATCATCTTGCCAGAATCATCTTTCCCATTCAATGCAATTTGGAACAGAGAACAGTTTTTTGTTGCAAGCCTCTTTTCAGAGACTCATTCAGTGTATGGTCCTTGCCATGGATGATACCATGATGAGATTACGTGATGAATCTTCCAGCCTGAAATGATGGATGCCATATCTGGGACCTTCAGGTTCCTTTTACGTGTCCTATGATATTCAGTGTCTCAAAAAGGACTGAAGATGCTGCTTTTCAAGATGAACAGCCACTTTTCTGGAACCTTCTTTTCTTCCTTTTCATACCCTTTCACAGCCTTCTTCCTTAGGAAGCCCTCAAGCCTGCCATAACAATGGTTACCTGCGACTTTCACACAGTGTTAAAAATTTTAAAATCATATTTATTGGCAGGATTATTTAAAAATAATATCAAGAAGGAAAGAATTTGTGAGGGAAACACAATGATCTTAATATCCTACTTTTCCTCTCACTGGCCATTGCTAGCTACATTTTATTTAAGCCAGGGTATTTCATCTTTCAAATAACCCTCTCATTTGAATCATCTAGAAGGCAATAATATACAGTATATATTATTAAATATACAGTATATATTATTAAATATACAGTATATATTAAATAAATTCCCTGTCTCTCATCTGGCTTTTCTATTTCATAGATCTCTTCACTATCTGGTAGACTTCAGCATCTGCTTTTCTTCACCCAGTTATCTTCACTCCTGCTGTCCAGTTGCACAAAACCCTGCTCTATTTCAAACTACAGGAGAGGAAGAAGCTTTCTGTGTTCTGGAAGAAGCAGAAGATGACCTGAGTTTCTCCTGAGAAATGCCTTTGTTTGTTCAGTAATTGCTTGAACAAATAAGAATGAGTTTGGTGTGGAGTATCTGGAAGAGCTTCACCTGTGGTTTGCATTATGTGATATACAGGGCCCTGTGGCTGTAAGGGCTTTATTTATGTGGTCTTTTATGTGGTCTTTTTCCATACCTTTCCTCATGTGCATTTGTTTCCCCTCCTTTTTCTTTTCCCTCAGTGGGACTGGTAAGAATTTGCAGTATGTTCATGTTGAATACCAACTCTACAATGAATTTTAAGCTATTCCCATTAAACTTTCAGCAACTGACAGTCTTTCTCCAGAGTAGAGTGAAATAAAACTGCATTTCACCCTTGAGATTTAAGCAGGCACCCTTGTTGCAATCTGGATGACATTTTCCATAAAATCATCATGTTGTGGACACCTTGGCCATGAAGTGCCTTAAGTGGTACTATTTTTGAAAGCTATTTAACATTTTAATCAAATCATGTGCCATTTTCTATAATTACCACAGTTGGTGTAATACGTGTGTCAGTCTTTATGGACGAGACATAAGATTGCCAGTGATGTTCTTTAATAGGGTTATAGCAGAACAACAAGAAAAGTAATCTATTTTTAGCCTGTAATTTTCCCTGCATCATAAGCAAATCCAAGCCATATCTTAACTTGTTGATCTAAAATTTCCTTGGCTATATTTAGATATGGGGCTGGTATCTGTTTCAAGGCTTGTTTTGTTGTTAACAGCACTCACCTTTTATCATCTTAGCAGGTCTTTCTTGCCTGATGTATTTACTAGAAGTTCTATTCTTATTTTGTTGTATTTTTGTGTACTTCAGCTTTTCTGTGCACATCTCTTTCATTTTATCTTCATGAACTGCTGTGCTTCCAAAGTTTCAGCTCTCCCAATGGGAGGTAAGCTGGAGTTTTGTTCTTTCACATTTGTTTCCTTTACATCTGATTTACATTTTACTCACAGTAAGAATATTTTGTTCACTGCATGACATGGCTTTTACCTACTCATGCTGAATAGTTATTTAACTGAAAAAAAAATGTTGCTGAAACTTGGCTTGCAAAATTGTGTCCAGCTCCAGCTCATTGTATTTCAGGTACTGGGGCAGGATTTTCCTGACAAAAGGAAGGTGTTTTGCAAGGACTCTTTTAAAACAGCAATGGGCTGGTCAATATAGTGAATATAGTTAATATAGACTGTGGAGCAGTTCTTATTCTGATGTAGGGACCTATATCCACTCACTTGAATCACACCTTGAGCTGTTCTGGCTACACTGACTCTGTTAACAGTGGTGGGATTCCTTCCCAGGCAGGAGGAGAGACCTTTATTGTAAATTGCTGCAGTCACAGGAGACAAATCCCTCCTGAAACACTTGCTGCCATTTGGACAGTCCCCACAAAGAGCCTCCCATCCAGAGAATTTCTTTTAAAGACAACTGTAGTCACTCGTGGGAGGTTTTTACAAGATGTTTTTGTTCTTGTGAATTTAACTTTTCTTCCAATCAGTTTCTTCCATTGCTTCATGAAACTTCACGCTGGTTGATTGCAGTTTTCAGACTTCACCTCTGACTATTCAGACCTGTTCTGCTTCTTCATTTTGTGATGAGGCTCTGGAGCATCAGCTGGTTTCATTTTCAAAACTTGTAATCAGATCTATCTGCTCTGTTCAGCAGCCAATTCTCACAGTCTTTATCAAGCTAAAGCTCTGTGCTTCCAGCAGCCTTTTCCTGAGGGTCTCTTGGTCTCTAGAGTATTCTGATCTCAGACCTGATTATGAAAATTACACGATCATCAGCACTTTCAAACATAATAAATATCTGGAAAGATTTCTTCTTGGCTTCAGGTATACAGTGGGCATGTCTCAAATATTTCAGTCTCTCCAAGAGCACAATATTTTCTCAAATCTTTACAGCACAGGATTTCTCATTTGCAATCTGGTGCTTCTGGTCCTGCAGTACTCAGAGTTACCTCAATTCATCTTTCTTTTCATCAGCCCTGTCTCCTTTTTAAAGAAAAATTGTGTTATTTTATTGAACCTACTTCAACCATATCCTCCATTTCAGGAGAATTTAATGTGCTTTGAACTTTTTTAGTTTCCACTCCACAGTGTTCTCCCCTTACCACTCCTTCTGGTCTTTTCTTTTTTCTTCTCTCCATGTCATCTTTTGTTTGTACTCTGCTGCATGTTAAAGTGCATCAAAGATAATGCCAGATTAGTGATGAAAAAGGCATCTCTCATACAAAAAAAGGGGCACATGCATATAAATATATATATAAGTAATAAAGATACAAGAGAGGAAGGCATTTGTGAAGGAGAAACTAAAAATATTCCAGCTTCTGTCACCAAGTATCAGTGACAGCAGTTGCTGAACTGGGGGGGTTCCAGCCTCTGAGGCAATGGGTCACTTTGTCAGAGCCAGAAACCCACTGTCATTTGTCTTCTATAATCTCAGTTGCTCATCTGTGCTCGGTTTTATGTTTGTATAGTTCTGTCATCCTCCCTATTTTCTCATATCCTATTGTCATTCAAATGGTTTCCAACCTTCCTTTTTATTTTTTGTGGATTTCTCTTCTCCAGGGGAGGCAGGAGCCCTGTGTGGCAAGATTGTATTAGCTGAAAACAAGGTTATCTTTCATTAAACACTTAGTGGTTCACACATCACACACAGGCTGTAACTCCCTGGTTAAATATTGCTGTTAATGCATCTCTTTTTTTCACCAGCTATTTCCATTCGTCCCAGCTTGTAGCAAAGGTTAAACCAGCTTGATTTGTAGTAGTTTCTTTTTATCCTTAGACTTTTAGTTTTCTGAAATTATATTTTCTATGTTGAGGAATTTTCATCTCATTTTTTTATACAGATTTCTGAATATGTAGAATATTTTGTCTTGCATATGTAGAATATCTTGTCTTGCATATGTAGAATATCTTGTCTTTCCCAATCCAAACAATTGTATGATTATCTGATTCCTTCTGCCTTGTTGTTCTGCTGCTCCCACCAGCTTTTCCTTTCTCATTTTGCCTTCCTTTCTGAACTTCTTTTTTATTTTCCTCTGAGATGGCTGCTCCCCATTCTGCCTCGAACCCTAAATCCTCCTGGCTGTCTTTGTCTTTTCTGGTGTTCCCCTTTAACTCAGCCTCTCTCTGCCTCCACTTCTGCTTCTTCTCCAGGGTGAAAGCTGTGCCAGGGTGTGTCCCCTGTGCCAGGGTGACCTGTCCTCTGTGCCAGGGTGACCTGTCCCCCGTGCCAGGGTGACCTGTCCCCCATTCCTGGTTTCCCCCAAGGCTGCCTCTTCTGTCCAAGGCTGGCTGTGCTCCTGTCCTCCCGTGTGACAATTCCTGCAGGGCTCTGCTCCTCCAGCTGGTCCCCAGAGGACCCAAATTCGTGCTGTGAATAACCAGGCTTCCCTCCCTCCACTCTGTTCTGACTATCACTCCTTTTTTTTCCCTCCCTGCCCACTCATTTTCTATGTTTAATGTCCACGTGACACCATTCTTCTCTTTCTTGTACTCAGCCTTCCGTTACAACTCTTGGCTCCTGGCTTTCCATTTTTGCTTCCCAGAGCTGATGATTTCATTTTCTGCACTGAAATCTGTGCTCCTCTGCTAGACCAGCTGCTTTATTTCTTCGGATAAGCCCTGTTGGTTTTGCTTTTTTCATGACATTTCAGCATGCTCATGTTAATTTCATTAACCAAGCTACTGAGGACATTAAACATGTAACTTTTTTAATTTTTCAGGTTTTAGAGAGGTCAAGGAGGTGTGTGTCAGACTTGCACGTTGAAGAGGTTGACATCTCCAAGCTCTGCCATTATTCCTGAAACATCATGAAACAAAAACAAGAGGCTGCTATTGTCATACTAGAAGGAGTATAAAAAAATCTCTGTGAGATCAGGGAAAAGCTTGAAAGCAAACCAGGAGCACTCTGAAACAGAAATAAATTAAGTAATCCCGAATCTTTGGAAACGACAGCAAAAGAAAACCAGAACTCCTCAGTGAGGGCAGGGGGAAGGGCTTTTAAACAGAGCCTGTAACAAAGACAACAGAAGAGAGGATTGAAAAAGCTCTGACAAATGAAGCAGCCCTGCCCAAAGAGAAGCAGGAGGGAGCAGCAGCACGCCAGAGGCCCGAAGGCTGCAGGATGAGCAGAGCTCCCTGCTGCATGGCCACCCTGCTGGGGGAGTTGTGCAAACCCTCCTGGGTGTGCCAGCCTGCCTGAAAGGAGCAGGTAAAACCCCAATGTGTGTGGTAGGAGATGGGACAATGCAATTGTTACCATCCTGTCACCCTTGTTTTGAAGGCTTTTCTAAGCCTTCTGTAATGTTCTTCATATTGGAGTCAGAAATGTTACCTTATCACACTTCCCACTATAAACTCTGGCCATGTTTTGCTAACTCTTTCATTGTTTTCATATTTCTAGGTGGGAGGAGAAAGGTGATGACAGTTGGCTTGACCAATGTGGGTTTAGAGGTGGAATTCCATTCTCCAATCCACAGGCACCATAGGAAATGTATAAAACTGAGTTTTGTAAATAAACTCACCCTTTTTTCCTGCTTCACTCACCAGTGTGTCCTCGTGTGGCTCTTTCCATGTCCACTGTGACACCATCCCTGTGTCCCTTCATTCATGAGAGGAAAAGAAAAGGATGTGCTTGATTTCTTCTTGATGAGGCAGAGTTTGTGTCTAGCACCACTTACAAAGAGTGCCTGTTGCAGCAGAAAAACAAGAAGAAAGGATGTTTTTTTAACAAGAGCTGTTCAGTGCTGTTTATGTGATTGTGAAAGAAAATGTTTTACCAGTCCAGCTATCCCAGGGAACAATTTCTTCCATGTTGTTGACCACTAGTGAAAAGATCATGAAAACCAGCAGTGCTGTTTGTACAAGCAGCAGAAGATGCAGCATTTCCAGTAACAATATGGGGTAAAAATAAAAGTGAAAGAAATGAGGAAGTCAGATTTTCAGTGTAATAATAATTGTAGTGCAGTAGAAATTATCACAACAGAATACCTTTATGAAAGAGAAGAAAAAATGAACTGTAGAAGAGGCTGGGGTTATAGACTGCATCCAGCATAAGTGACAAAAAGAAAGAAAAGGAAAGGAAGAAAGAAAGGAAGAAAGAAAGGAAGAAAGAAAGGAAGAAAGAAAGGAAGAAAGGAAGAAAGGAAGAAAGGAAGAAAGGAAGAAAGGAAGAAAGGAAGAAAGGAAGAAAGGAAGAAAGGAAGAAAGGAAGAAAGGAAGAAAGGAAGAGGGAGAGGTTCGGAGAGGAGAGAAAGAAAAGAAAAGAAAAGAAAAGAAAAGAAAAGAAAAGAAAAGAAAAGAAAAGAAAAGAAAAGAAAAGAAAAGAAAAGAAAAGAAAAGAAAAGAAAAGAAAAGAAAAGAAAAGAAAAGAAAAGAAAAGAAAAGAAAAGAAAAGAAAAGAAAAGAAAATATAAAATTCGGTTCAGAACAGTTGTCACTGGGAAAAAACCCAACAACCTACGGACCAACCAACAATGACAAAAGAAAAATAAAAGGAAAAAATCTCTCAAAACAAACAAACCCCCCCCCCCAAACCAGTCTAAAAAACCCAAGCCAAGCCTGTTCATTTGCAGACCTGAAAGAGACCTGGTTCACTTTTGGGCATGTGCTATATTACTGTACTGCATGTGTAAGTGGTTATAGCCAGTTCCTAGGGAAACTAGAGAAAGGAAAGAAAACGTTCCAAGAAAAAAATGAGAAATTATCAGCTACTTTTACTGTGATTGCCAGAAATGAAATAATTTGATGTAGAAGGAGAGCTTGGTTATTCTGGTGATAAGGGGAATCTATAAATAAATGGATTTCACAGGTATACCAAGGATTAGAAAAAAAGGAACAAAATAAGATTGAGATAATTCTCCGCTTCCTTTGGCATCACGTCTTTCATTGCTTTTCACTATCCAGGCACTGTAGGAAATATTGGATAAGTACTTCTTCAATAAAACCCCAGCTCCTTCCACAGACATCACAGAACACAGGTATGTTTTTTGGAATGACACTTGCTTCATTCATCCTGTCACATATTTGTCAGGTTATTTGTTACCCAAAGCCTATCAGAAGAAAAAGTGACACGAGGAACTTTTGGCAAATGCTTTCCTGCAAAAGCATCAGTGCTGACTACAGCCCTGGTGTTTATAGTCACAGCCTTTAAACATTTCTTCAGAAACAATCAGCCTTGTGAGGACCAGACTACCAGAATCATATCTGAAGCTGACAGGGAACAAAAAACTGAATAAAATGATCCCACATGTAGATCTAACAGGACAGCCTTGCCTTGCTTAGAAAGAACCACAAAAACTAGAAAATCTGAAGAGGAAATGAGAAGTCTGTCAATCCTTGAGATGTACTTTTTAATAATTTTGTTTCATTTATTTGCAACAGATTCTCTGTGTGCCAGAATCTGAGGGGAATCTCAAATGAAGGTAACGCATAATTTGTTCACCAAAAAGATCTATTCACTGTGTGCCTCAGCAATTGAAGGAAACAGGGCTTCTTTGTAACATTTAACAACTGTGTTTAAGAAGTAACAGCAAATGAAGAGGAAAACCAGAAGCCTGTCACGTATTTCAAGCGCTGCAAACACACAAACAAACCCAACCCAGCATTTTGTCCCGGTGGAAATGAAAGCCTCACTAATGACACAAACTTTTGAACAGCTTGCTGAGTATTTGGTATGGTTTGTTCAAAAAAAAAAAAAAAGGGATAAGACTGTCTGTGCATTTAGTGGAATACAACTTTATTAAACAAATTTTTGCCCAGAATGCTGTGGCTGCAACTTGGCAACTTTCATTTTCGAGGGGAGCGCGGGCATGTGTTGTGTCAAGGGCTCCAATTACGCAATAACACAACAGGAAAGAGCTCAAATCATGGGAAAAAAAATAAAAAAAGCCCAGCAAACAAAACCCTTTGCTGACCTTACAACAACCACAGCATCTTCAGCAGCAGCACTGGGAGCAGTGAGGATGCAGGGATGAAGAAGCCCTGGAAGCTTCACAAATCTGGGTGGAACTGGGGCAGTTTTCCCACCCTGCAGAGTCTCTTAATGGATTTCAGCAGTGAGTAGGCCACAAAGCTGTTTTTTCTGAAATGGAAATGTTGTTGTTATTTCCTTCTCTGTATATCCAAAGCAGGCAATAATGCTGAAAGAATCTCCTCCATGAAGAAATTGAAATCAATATTGCAACACATGATATTCGTGAAGCCCTGGTTTGGGTGAAAAGCTCTTCATTTTCAGTGTGGCATTTGTGCTGCTGGCAGGATGCTGCCCAGCAGTGATTTATCAGCAAGGAAAATAGATATCTGAAGCTGGGCTCCTATGTCCATACCTAGTTACCAAAATAAATTGCCTGATTTTCAAGCTTGCCAGGAAGCAGAAGGTCCCAGGAGCACACGTGTGATAGAGGACAATTACAAACAAAATCAAAGCTAAAGCAGACTAATCACAGTCCTCTAAATTACAGGGGAAGCACAGCCTTTAGTGCCAATTGGCACTAAATAAAATAATATAAATATATATATATATAAATATTAAAAATAATAAAACATATTTTATTTATTTTTGCTTTTCAGTTTGAGCTCTCCAGTCTGTGATCCACTGAAAAAAGCTGCTAACTCCAGAATCACCTGTTGGTGACCAAATTGAACAAAGACAAATCAGGGATTTTTTCACCTGACATTCCAGGTCAAATTTCTAAAGGTGTGCCAAATCACTTACACGTCCAAATATCTTCTAACCCAGGATAATGTAATGAATTTTAAATCACTGTCTCTGGATGACTAACACAGGACAGTTTAAGAGACCTTAAACTCATTCAGATCAGCTTTCTGTGGAAAAAAGCATAGCATTTTGATAGTCATGCATTATGTCTAATGTTTCCTGCTTGGTGCAAGCATAAAATTAAAGGTCTGTCTTCAGAATGAAAATTAAAGTTCTGTCTGTCTGATGTTTCCAGAGCTGAATGTTCTATTTTATTGGGACAAGGGACCAGAAGTGAAATCTACCTTGGGCAGATGCTATTGACCTTAAGTGGTGCCACTCAGGCAGAAAAAAATGGCCCCAAAACACCACAATAAATCAGGATATTACAAATAATTTATTCACAAGTAAAGCCTCAGGCACCAGCGGACTACAAACACTCATGTTTCAAGACATAAATGAGGAAAAAATGGGGCTAATAAATTCACTCCTGTTGAAAATAAGCTTTTCTGTTTGGCTCAAACAAATGCAGTTGGAAATGACTTACTGAACATGTAGAAAACAAACTCTAAATGCTTCATCTTTATCACGTATCACCAGCTACATAAATGGACCCAAATTCTAACCATGTTGGGATCAGCAAATGTCCAGTATCATTAGAGACTATACATGTTGCTAGGATAAAAATAAATTCAGTAATATTTACCCCACTAGAACCAAAAATCAATTTATCATCAGAATAAAACCCCCAGTGTTTCTGTGTTTGTTCTGACATGCCAGAAAAAATACTTTTTTCCAGTTTCAGCTAAGTCTGATCCAACATTGCTTTAACATAGTGTTAAAGCACATGTGTAGCTTTTTAGAGCAAACTGTGCTAGTTAGAGTTATGGGAGGTTATTTGTAAAATTGCACAGAGGATCTGTTTCAGTAGAAGAGCAAAAAAAACCACCAAAAAAAAACCAAAACCAAAACAACCCCAACAAAAACAACAAAAACAAAACAAACAAAAAACCCCCCACAAAAACCCAAAAAACCCCCCAAAACAAGCAAAAAATCCTTATCATGTCCCATTTTTGTTATATATTAAGCTCAGCTCTCCTCTTCCACTATAGTTTTTCATCATGGTGTGAGTGTGACTGATTTTAGGAGGACCAGAATTTAAAATGCTTGGTCTCAAATGCACCTGCACCAACTTACAGTGCTCAGGGTAAGTGCAGTGCCAGTCATGTTGCAAGAAAGGGATTAAACCTGTAGATCCCGTAATGCTGGCTACATCTGGCATGACTCAACTGCATTTTCAGGGTAATTTAGGGGTGAGCAGCATGCAGGGTTCCTTCAGTGAGAGGTTTGCTCTTGCAGAATGACCTAGAATTTTTAAAATGTAAATCCATGTCGTTATTACCATAAGCTGGTGACATTTTTGGGGTGTTTCTCTTTTAATTTACATGTCTGTAGGGCTCAGCCTCATCCATCTGCTTTCCCATTCCTTGCACACATTGGAGGTTCCCAACTCTTGCAAAAATGTGACTCATAGGGAAAGAAGTTTCCTTTTGGGGAGCTCTGCCTTGTTAGGTCTGGTATGAGCCAGATTCTTCTGACCATTCCAGCTCAAATATGAGGTCACCTTTGCTGGAAGATTTCAGCTCCTCTAATTCTCTGCCAGCTCCTCTGAAAGAAGCTCAGAGTTTCTCCAGGGCTGCAGCCTTTGGCTTCTCTTTAATTCCTAGACTTGAAATTTTTGTTTTGTTTGGGGACTCTCTGACATCCCCTTTCATTACCTTCTTCAGAGCAGTGTTCTTGAGGCTCATCAGTGTCCTGCTCCTTGTCCCCACAGGCTGTCCCCTTGTCACCAGCAGCCCCATCTGAGGACCCTGCCCTGGGTCTGTCACCTTTGGACTAACTCCACTAACTCATCTCAGTCAACTTTTACAAAATCCAGTGTCAAATCCTCCACCGCAGGTCTGTATTTCACCGATGCTCGGGTGATTACTCAAGAATGTTGGCATTTGCACATCACAGATTTGGGTGTGAAACTTGCAGGCTGCCAGCAAAAGTCCTCAAATCCATTTGGCACTTCTTTTCCCTCCTAGAAATCTGTGCTGAACAATGGATTTAGAAAAATACACACTGAAACAAGCACTTGGAGTATAAAAGCTGATCTTGGAATTACCACTTATTTTATTGTAATGAACAACTGATTTTTAAACATGGTGAAAAATAGGCATTCCCAGTTTATTTCATTATATGTGCAGCCCCAGTGCTTGTTGTCCAAGTACCTGTGGGCAAGGGTCAAATATTCTTGAAAATACTAACTTATCTTAAGGTTTTTAATTTTTTTTCCCAGTTCTTATTCATTAACATGCTGGATGGAGCTCTGAGGAACCTGCTATTGTGGGAGGTGTGTCTGCCCATCCCTGCAGGGGATTGGGTCTGAATGACCTTTAAGGTCTTTTCCAACCCAGGCCATTCTGTGATTCTGTGATTCTCTTTGTTAGACACAAACCCCTTCTCTCTGCTCTTGTGCCATCCAGTGTTTGTGGGGAAAAAAAAAAGAGTTAAAAAAAAATAAAAAATAAAAAAAAATTGCCTTATGCATAAACTTCTCTGTTTCCAGAAAATCCAAATGGATTAAATTAATTCCCGCAAATGAGCTGAAAAACATTGATATTGATTATAATATTAACTTAAAGAGGCCCAAAAACCTCCAGTGCTTACAGAGGAATAATTTAAGAGATCACAATTTATAAAACCACCATCTAAAATACAGAATCATACAGACAAGAACCCCAGCAACCTCACAGTACGATATTTTGATACAATAAGACAGCAGAGAGAGAGATGGGTCAGATTTTCCATTTCTTGTGCACATAACTCATGATGATATTTGCTTCTTGGCAATGTTTCTTCACTGATATAGCCTGTAGCATATCAACAAGTGCCCTTAAAGAGATCAGGATCAGTTAAAAAATGATTCATGAGCATGAGGAAGGGCTGCATTTGTAACAAACACTCAGCCACCCCTCCACGTTTGCTGTTCTCACCTCCTGCTTACCAAGTAGCTTCTGCTTGAGTTTGCAGCCTTCCCTCTGGAAATAGAAGTGCTGGTCCAGTCACCAAGCACACCTTTTATTTTTAAACACATATATTTGTATCAGGTGACTAAGGCTTTTCTTTCCCAGTTACACAGAGTGTTTTCCTACTCTGTATTTTTGCTTTCCCACTTTAAATCTTCTTGGAGACAGCAAATTCTAATTTTCCTGTGCAGCATAGCAGGTGGAGTCACTTTGAGTGATGATGCAGTGCTGACCTCCCTCTGCTACCTCTCAGAGGAAGAGTGAGAGTTTCCCACCGCTGGGATTTTAAAGACAGATAAGCACCATGGCATAATTATCTCCCTGTAAAAGCAGTGGAGAAGAAGCCTGGAGTGTGAATTAATTTCTTACTCATCAGCAGGTACCTAGAGCCTCTGAACCTTTCCAGTTGCTGCTGGACATGTTGCACAAAGGAGCCACAAAAACCCCTCGTGGGGGAGTCTGAGCATTTCCACAATGCCATCAGTGTCAGAGCTGAGGAGGAGGTGTCAGAAAAGCAAATTTGTATTTTTTTGTGACAAAACCAGTGAGGGGAGGCACGTCTTAGACCGGGGTGGGAAGTGTTGCTGAGAAGATCAGATCCTTGGAGTGCATGAAGCCTGTGACACAGTAACACGTTATTTCAACAGCAGAAAGCACCCTCGAGTTACAATCTAATTAGAGACATTAAGATTCATTTGCATGTTATGGGGCATATTTGAGGGACAGGCTTCTTTGATCTTTAAAAAGCAGCTGATAAATGGCTGTCCTTTACCATATCTAAATCAGGTAAGCTGAAGTTAATATGAACTGAGTTTCAGTGTGCCAGAATTAACATTTCAAACGGAACAGGGCACACATTAAATGCAGGCATGTTACCTGTCTGTGACTTGCTGTCCTAGGAAATGAGTCCTGGGTGACTTCATCATCTTTCAGACTGAGTAGACAATATTCAGTTTTATTCAAGTACCCCAAATATGGGTTGTAAAAGGCATTGCATGCTGCATATAAATACATGAGAGAGAGGGAGATGGAGAGAGGTTTTGCTCTCTAATGGAGACTATTTTATTGAAATATGAGCATGGTTTTTTATTCAACTCTTTCCCTAGGTTAATACAATCAGGTAATTCTTCTAATCTGTATTCAGGACATTTGAGCCAGTAATAATTTAGGAATGAGAAAAAATATTCAGGTCTCACTTCGCCTTTGCAGAGTCTGGAAATTGACTGCAGACTGTGAGCCCTAAACCTTCATGTTTTATTGGGGAACAAGCTACAATCATTCCTCTGCTTTAGTGCACATGTTTATGTGAGTGAGATTATTAAAGATCACACATAACAGTGTTTGTGACTCTCTGTGAATCCCCAGTGAAAATAAGAGGGGTGTGTGGCACAGAGCTCTCTCTTATACAGCTGTATTTAGGAGGGGAGAAATTTTCCATTTTCTATTTATCTTGCTGAACAGTTTATTTGCAGTAAGCTCTGTGTTGGCCAGTGCACTGGTATTTTTTCTTCATTTTTACACACCTCTCTTTTCTTCTGTACACTATCAGCACTCTGGGCTTCTCCCTCTTAGCATCCTAAGATGTTTTCATATTAGTCATTTATTTTAGGACTGTGCTGTCTGCCTGCTTCTGGGGGCTTTGGCTGTCACTGCTTCTCCAGCATCCCCAACAGGCTTTTCATCTATGAGCCAGTGGCTGCAATAACACAGGATCTGTGCTCTGCTGGAGGTACAAGTGCTCTGGGGTAAACACGGGCTCTGTCTCATATGGAAAACCAGTTCTGAGCTGTCACTCACTGCTGCTTGTGTCTTGTGCTTGCTTCAGAGAGCTGAGACAGTGCAGAATGATGCCAGCATCTTTTCTCAGGCATGTTTACCTCCTTCAAAGGAGATTTAATAGATGCTTTGTGTGTTGAGAAAGGCTCTGTGCATAAGCACATAAGGGACATGGGTAGGCAAACGACAAAAATGAGAGAAGAGGAAGATTATAGTAGGAAATATAAGCAAAGTAAAATCTGCCCGTAGAATTTTTTTTAGTACTGTGTTTTCTACTCAGCATCTAAAGCCCAATGTCACTTACAATTGCTCTGTAGGATTATCATGGTTGGGACTTTGATGTTCTGCTGCATCACTGGCTTCTCTATTTTTATCCATGGGCAACAAGTCCTTTGAGCCTCCCTAGCTTTTTTGTATTCCTACTGCTATTTATAATGATGGAAAAATTATATGGGCCATAACAACTGAAAGGCCAAAGTCTAGATCATGAAGAGGTGAAACAAGGTCATTGCTGACCTTATATTTTTGAGGCAGAATCTACAGATTTAGATTGTGTTGCATGGTTTTGGAAAAGTTTAGTTATTTATCTCAACTTGTTTCTGTAAACACAATAATAATTAATAATAACACTTTAGAACTATTGCAAATATTAAGTGCTTTGGGAGCCTCAAAGGAGCAGCTTTAAGTAGAGGCACGACACTATTATTGACTATGACAAATACTGACTGTAACACTAAATATGTGTTCATGCAGTCATTCATTCAGTTTGTTTGCGTCCAGAAAACATACTAGGACAAAGCCATGGGTCTCCATCCAGGTTTTAACCTAAATGTTATTCAGGTTAGCCCTAGGTTAAAAAAAAAAAAAAGAAAAAAAACAAAGAAAAAAAAAAAAAAGAAAAAAAAAGTTAAATTTTCTAATAATGCTAACTGAATGAGCCAAGAGATGTTTCTTGGCTGTGCTGGCCTGATCATTACAAAAGTGGAAAATAAATAGTTTTCATTCTTTAATGAAAAGTAAGGAGGATCTGAAATAACTTTTCTTTTGTTTTGTTTCTTTTCCTGCTGTACTTTTTTACATCAGAAATTTACATTCTTTTTACTCTGGCAGACCAATGGAAAAATTGCAAGGTCTTAAAGAAAGGTCTGGAACTGAGGGCAAAAGTTTTCAGTTGAGGTTATGCTGAGATATTTTTTTGCCAGATTGGGTGGTGGATACCCCATCCCTGGCAACATCCAAGGGTGAAACAGGGCTCTGAACAACCTGAAAGAGTTGAAATCCCTGCTCTTTGCAGGGGAATTGGACTAGATGATGCTTAAAGGTTCCTTCCAACCCAAACTATTCCACAATAGCCTCCACCATTCCAGACTTTATGCTGTCCAACTCATCCAAGGGAGCTTAAAAAAGTACCTGGCTCAGTGTAAGCAGCTCTTTGCAGGTAGTGGGTTTCACCAGGCACAGCATTTCTGTCACCGTGTCCTGCGCTATGTCCCCTCCTGGCTCCCAAAGGAACAGGTCTGAGGCTGCTCCTGGAGCTCCAGATGCCCCTGGAGCTCCCCATGCTACTGGAGCTCCACATGCTCCTGGTGCTCCACATGCTCCTGGTGCTCCACATGGCCCTGGAGCTCCACATGGCCCTGGAGCTCCACATGGCCCTGGAGCTCCACATGCTCCTGGAGCTCCACATGCTCCTGGAGCTCCACATGCTCCTGGTGCTCCACATGGCCCTGGAGCTCCACATGGCCCTGGAGCTCCACATGCCCCTGGAGCTCCACATGCTGCTGGAGCTCCACATGCTCCTGGAGCTCCACATGCCCCTGGAGCTCCACATGCCCCTCTGCCCATCTGGAGGACTTTCCCTGTGGGAGCACTGCTGGTTGGGGTGGGTTAGAGCAGCCCTTGGGCTTTGTGTGCTCTGCTTTCCCACTGGAAGAGCTGCCAGTGTGTGGCTCCATGTGGAGAGCAGTGTGTGTGACAAGTGTGGGGGTGATCCTGGGTATTTGTAATCCTTTGGAAGAGGCTGTCACTCGTGGGGAGTGTTTGCATTATGAGCAGGATAAATATTTCCCTCTGAGAGGTCTGTCTGGTTAGCAGAATTACACATCCAGGCAGCAGCAGCAAAGAGATTTTTGTCTGAATATAAGCAGGGCTTTGGAGATACCAAGCCAGGCAAATAACAAAAGGTACAGCAGGGAGGAGCTGGCAGCAGGCAGGTGCAGTCAGGGGCTCCTGAGACAAGTGCTTGGGTCTCTACAGCTTTATCCCAGTTAAAATAAATAAAGAGTTTTAGTTATAATAATAATGTGTTGATTAGCAGGTGTATGTCTGCATCTTCCAGCATTGGCCTGAGTTTTGGGAGCTAAGAAGTGTGAGCCAATTCATCTGTACAGGCAGTCAGGGGAGGGGTCTGTGCCTCCCACCATAAATACAGGACAAAAAGAACAGCCTGTGTCCTGTGTCCTGTCCCTGAGGACAAAAAAAGGTCCCTCCCTGAGAAAGGATTGGATTATCCAGTGGAATGGTAAGGCCTGTGGAGAACTTTGAGGATAAATCTGGGATTATACATGGGGAGAAGCTCATGGGTGTCCACAGCCTGGGAAAAGGCAGAAGGAGCAGAGTGGAGCTGCCTGTTACCATGACAATAGGCAACAGAGCATCTGCGTGAGGAACAGGAAGATTAGCAGTCACTCAGGAAAGATTCCCATCAAATCCCTACCTTTCCTGCAGCTTAATGAATGGAAATTTAACCTTTTATTTGAAGATTGTCAACTCGTTGGAGCCTTGCCTTCTCATCCCACCAGCAACTAATACATCCTTGTAGCAACTACAAACTTTGTGTATTACAACATTTTTACATCCATCTGGAGGCATATTAGAGTTCAATGGTAGCTGAAAGAGTGATGTGAATGTGAGGAGGAACTTTTCCAGCAAAAAGAGTCTCTGTGCAGTTCAGAATTTTGTATTACCACTCTAGTGAATCCTAAATGAATCTATATTTTTAGCCTTGATGCTACAATATGGCTGGTCCATTAATTCATTATTGCCTCTCACATATGCAGCCCTTTGCCTGACTCTGGGATGGCTGTAAAATACTGTCACCCTGAAGAGGTGATATTTTACCTCCACTTTGCATTGTTATAGTAACGATTCCTGGTTCAGGGCCCTGGTTAATAAAATTTAACAGCTTTTTCCACAGGAGCTGTTTTTGTGATCCTTCAGCTACCTCTGCTCTCATGGGGTGAAGAGAATGATGATATCCAAGACTGGCAAGTTCTAAGGCCTCAAACTGTCTGCCAGATGCTTAATGAGAAATGTGAGCTTAAAGTCAAGCAAATGGTAGAAAAACCAGTGTGATGGGTTAAGCTTGATAAAGGGACCAGCTAATTGGAAAAAATCTGAAGGGAACAAATTACTCTGAAAGTAAAATGTTTCAGTAGGTATTAATGCTCTATACTGTAAATTAATTGCTTATTCTCATGTAGCAAGTAATTTTAATTTGTGTTTGCCCTGCACCCAGGTCTGTATGAACATTATGAAACAAATCAAAGGGATGAACATGCCCTGCTCTGGATGCACAGACACACAAATGAGCAGGTTCATCTGAGTGCATTCATACAAATACTGAGGACAGCCTGCTTGGAATATTCATGGACAGCCATTAGTCATCTTCCCAAATATTCATTTAGATTTTGTGAGGCTCTTAGAGGAGATATAATCAAATATTTGTGAAGCCTGCACGCAGCACGCTGCTGGAATTGTGTTTTGGATTCTGTAACATGAGGGCAGAGCTATGTGGGCTGCTGCTGTGCTCTCTCTACTAATTTGAAACACAGCTATTATTTCCCCAAAGCCTGACACAGTGAGGGTTCACATCCTGATTTTCATTACTTTCATTTTCGGGGACTGAAAGCCCTTGGACTGTGGGCTGGGGAAGTTTTGTTCTAATGAGATTTTTTCCTTTTTTTTTTCCTTTTTTTTTTCTCTACTTTACTCAGCTACTGCTTACACCAGAAGCAAAAGAAAGGCATAAGGTTTGTACTTTCAGTCAGGTCCCTTTTCTACCCATAGCATATCCAAGCCTGTTTACTTTCTCTTCATACATGACATTACTCATAGGACACATTTTTTGATGAATATTAGGAAGTTTCCCAGTGGTTTTAGAAAGACACTATCTGGTCTTACTGACACTGGTTTTTTTTTGAATCTGTAATAGGTATAGATAATCTATTTCTTCAAGAAATTTCTTTTAGACAAGGTTTTGCTGTAATAAAGGTTTAGAATATATATTATATTTCCCAGTCCTCAGCTTGAACTGGATACAACAAAATGATTACAACTTTACAGATTAGTATATCTATTCTGTATAAAAATCTATAAAGTCCATGAATTATCATAAGAAAGAAGTAATCATTCTGTTTCTCAAACATAAGGACCTTTAAGTACCAGTAGGAGGCCTGTAAACTACATCTAAGGGGCAATTTCTGCAGTGTAAAAATTGGCAAATGCAGAATTTGCCTAGAGATGCTAATAATTTATGAGTTATGATCCATGTAATGTTCTGCAGCTGATTTTTCTGCACTAAAATAAAGGCAGGTCTCTGTGCAATAATGGTAGTTATTGCACAAAGCAGGAGTGGGCATTATAAGCATTTTCAAACACTGCTGTGTGTCTTGGAAGTTCAAAATGTGTCAGCAGGAAAAGCCAACATTGTAGGAAATTTAGAATCCTGATGTCATCAAAACACAAAGTGGGTCAATAAATTTTTGGTTTAAGAACTTAATGTGCTTTTTAATACTCAGAGAAGCTCAAGGCCACTGGTGGAGTGGCCAGGAGTGTGAAACCAGCCAGAAGCATCACTATCCCCACAATGTCATCAAGACTTAGGTGCTTGACTTCTTGGATTCCCCTTGAAATCCCTTTTCTTGTGTCTGGAGGAAGGAAACCACGCATCTCAGGGGGGTTTTGTTCTGTTTCTAATGACATTCAGCAATGTCATCTTTGCTAGAGATCTTTAACACTCAGTTTCTCTTAGTGCAGCAGGGCAGTAATGAAACCTGCCTGCAAAATGAATATTTAATTTTGAGATAGCTAAGCCACTTTTATCCAAAGCCTTCAAATATGTAAAACCATGCTGCTCTGTGAGCTCACAAATGTGCCCCATTGCTTGGGGAGTGCCTGTTGTATTCAGCCCTGGTTTAATGGGCTGGTCTTATAATTCAAAACAGAAAATATAAAAAGTGGTCAGCTGGGATCCTGATTACCTTTGCCCATGTTATAATAAGACCTTTGTGATCAAACAAAAAGTTCTGGTGCTGTCTGCATCATTGTCACAAGCCAAGATTAAAATAGATGTTCTGTTACGTTTGGGAGAGTCTGGTGGCCTGATTTTCCAAAGCTCTGTGTGTCTCAAAGCAGCCTTTGCATTCAAGGTGCAAATGATAGAGAAAGAAAAGAAACTATTTACTTGTAAAGAGTAGTCAAATTGGAAAAAGTTCGAAATTGACTTTTACAAAATGAGTCCATGGTCAATAACAACTTTAGCAGAAGGGAGACTAAATTTACTGGCATATATGGAACGAGTGATTTAATCTATTGCTGAACGACTGCCAGTGCTGGGGTGGAACACAGCAGATGTTTTTCATGGAAACTTTAAACATAATTTTCCAATAGAAAGTGAGGCATAATATTGTCTCTGATAGAAATATCAGGAAAAACTTCAGTGGGTCCAGTAACTGCTGTCTTGCTCCCAGTGAAATCTTTACACCCTTTTTGCTCATTTCAACTTTAATTCTTTTTCTGCTAAAGAATCAATATACTTAGGAATAAAGGGAAATTATCATACTTAGCAAAAGGAATTAATTCAGCACAGAAGCAGCAGAATTAGCTAGTCTGAGGTGAGTAAGCTTGTGTACTAAGCAAAGCCTACGTACTTAGACCTTGTTACTCATCTCAGCTGCTCCACAGATGGGAGAGCAAACTCTTGGAAAAGCTATTTCACAGCAGCAGCTCCAAGTACTAGAGGCAATTTAGGTAATTATTAAATGGAAATGGTGACCTCTGATGTGGCTGTTCTCATCACTTCTGCAGAGCATCCCTTTGGTGTATGGACACACGATGAGCTCAGTCCCTGGGGCAGTGCAGTGCAGTGCCAACTCAAAGGCTCCAAAATATTCCGTTTTTAACCTAGAAATGCCTGTGCTACGATACACAATGAGACAATACAAAGAATCTCGACCCATAGAGGTCTTGTTTTACCCAAAGTATCCTAGGATTTGATAAGGCAACAAATATTTAGCACCCTGAAAAGTCATGGGGAAATGTTAGATACGTGTGGCCACAGGGAAACCACAGAAATACTTTAGGAGTAAGTTTTAAATTAACATCGATATTGTATGATTGCAAGAAACAGAAAAATGACAAACAACAGTCCTTTAATCCTGTTGATAATCTTATCAATTTATTTGGATAAGTATCTATACAGGTTTCAAAAGTTAAATCCATTCATGAGTTGCTATGGATTATCCCATAGTTCATGCATTGAGATTTAAGGGAGTGTGCTTCATTAGCTATAAGGAGAGAGAGAGGAACCATGAGCTGTCCACAGCCCCCACAGTGCTCACTGCAGAGCTGTTCCAACTCATTTAAAATGGCTCAGTGATGAGGTTTTCATTGCTTCCTCTGGGAGATTATTCTACAGAATTGCGAATCTCAGAAATGGGAAGTGTAAATATTCCCTCAGTTAATTTAATTAAGCTCCTCTCCATTCTTGCCCTCTCACCACCTTGTAATTTCTCTCTTTTCTCACTTAGCATATTCCTCTAAGATTCCCTGCTCGAGTGGCTGCTAATCTGGCTGGGGATAGGGATTAATCCTTCCTCCTCTGCTTCCCAGTGCTGGATCCACTGCTTGGAAGGAAGGGAGGACGCCAGGCAGGGCTTGGGGAGGCCAGAGGAACACCCAGGAGGGGCTGGCTCAGCCAGTCATTGTCATCAATCACACACTGATTACAATGATTGTAAGCATTGTGTGATTACAACATGATAATTACAATTATTCTGTTGTAATCATACAACATCGATGTTAATTGAAACCACAGAGGGATGTGGTGGACTTTTGCATGGTCCCTTTCACCACTGCCTGACTTTTTGTGCCTGTAGCACTCCTATAAGGAAGCAAAACCCCATTTTAAGGTGATGGAAGTGGCAGAAACTGTTAAGGAAGTGATAAAGTGTCCCCAGCACATCTCAGGACCAAGCTGAGATGCTCCAGATGAGATGTGAGTGGGGTGCCCCAAGCAGCATCTGCACAGAATAATTTGCCCTGCAAAGGAGCTAACTTGGGCCTGTTTCCACTGCACGAAGGAGAGTGAGCATGGTGTTTGTGACAGATGTTAAATGAGCTCAGCTCCTGATAGGCAGCTAAGAAAGGAAAGACTGAGGGGGTCTGGTGGAGCCCTGGTGAGGAAGCTGCTGACTGGCATGAAAATCACAAAAAATGATGGTGATGCAGGACCTTTCTTGTCAAAAGCCTGGGATAATGTCACCTCAGCTCTGTAAACTTAGAATGGAAACCAGATTATTAAAGCTAAAGTTTACATAGCAATAATGTCTGGTTCTGTTGCTTGGCTACTTATTAGGCTGGTAATTTTCCACTTTTTTTTATATTTGATAGGCTAAAATCTCCTGCTTTGTAATAACTGAGATCAGATCACCTCCTTGATCCAGCAGAGCTATTGAAACTTTACTCCACTGAAAGTCAGTCATAATTATGAGGGAATTAGAACTTACATGCTCTGTCCACATATGATGGATATCATATGGAATGGATATCCTCAGCTATCCCTGTCTCACTAATGCTGAGAAAACTGCATGAAACTTATAGGAACACATGAAGAGATTCAACCCTCCCTCTCTTTCTCTCTCTGTAGTCAGAGCAGTCAAGGTAAATAGATATCCAATACCTTTTGCCCTAAATACTTTTTTTTTCTCCCAATAAATGCTCTTTTTCGCTTCCTGACTTCCTGATTATGAAGTACTCATGAATTCAGAGTATCAGGAGATCTGATGGTTGGAAGTAGGAATGATTTCCTTAATTAAAAAACCAAAAAAATCCAATCAGTCAAATGATGAAGGTTGCCATAGTTAAATCAGTAGAGTTACATCAATGCTAAGCAATTACAAATGAAAGAAACCAAGCTCTAAACAGTCTGCAGGATTCGACCTTTAAGGCACAGCTATTCATATTTCAGCTTCACTTTTTGTGCTTCTCCTCAGATCTCCACTCACTCCTGTTGTCTCCAGTTCCTTTTTCTACTTGGCACTAACATGTTCAAAACTCAGACTCTGCCCAGTGATATTCTCTACCCACAAATGCTTTTTTCCCCTTTCCCCTCTATTTATTAACTCTCTTTTAAATTTAGTGGGTGTCAGAAGCTTGTCAAACATTCTCCTTTCAGTCCTTTACTACCTCCAGACCTCTTCCCCTCTGTCTTTAAAACCCCACTGTTCTTCTCTGCCTGTCTCCTGCTGGCACTGGTACCTGTACTCAGGAACTTAGGGGAGGCAGTTCTGCTCCTTCCAGCTCAGAAAATGGATCAGCTCAGCATGGAAGAGCAGGAAAAGAGCATGGGAGTGACTGAGAGATGCTTTTAAAATTGCCCAGTAAGAAATGGATGAGAGAACATCTAATGGTGAAGTAAGAGGGTAAGGACAGGTGGTAAATCTCTCCTGGTTTTGCTTTATTATGTTAAGAATACATTCCTGTGATGTGCAGTGTACAATATTTTCTGATAAAGTACATCTCATCTGCAGCCTTTTACCCTTCATGCCTGCAAGGCATGTTTTTTAAAATTGGGCTTGTGACCTTTCTGATTCATGAAATATAAAAATAGAAAGTTCTTATAGGTTTTTTGTCTGGTTGGGTTTTTTCTTTTTTCTGTTTTTAATCTGATAGTGTTGAATTTTGTGAGTGTATTATTAGTACAAAAACTTTTCTTTGGGGTTACAAGAAGTGTTTACTCTGACATTTAGTGAAGGAATTCTGTTCTCATTTCTGCATTTGCTCCAAAATGCTAAATAACCACAGACATTAAAAAAAAATTACAACTGCCAACCCTTTAAGTATATTTTCATATTTTGGTTTTGTTGTGATGCTCACCCTTTCAGTAAGTGTCTTGATTGTTTTTTTTTTTCATGTTTACATCATCTTTGAAAAGAATGCAGCTTTGCAAAGGATGACCTTTAGTGAGTTTGTAGGAAATGCCAATTTGCTCTCAGGTGAGGTGAGGTTCATGTGGGAAAGGCTGCTGCTCTGCAATCCTGGGAACAGTCACTTCTTTCTTCCTCTGCAGGATAAGCAGAAGTTTTCTGCAGGCCTAGGATGAAATGTGGCAACCCCTTTTAGTGAAAACTCCTCTTGGGGCCCAAATCAGGCTTTTTCAGAGACATTGCTCTCTAACGTAGTGGTATCAAACAAAATATTCTCATTTTCTTACAGAGGTTGCAATATTGACCTCATCAATATTGACTTCATCAGCTTCCCTGCACTCCATTTGGAGGGTATAAATCCAAAAGTAAAAGTTACAGAAGTTCCACAGAGGACACAGATTGATTCTAACCTGATCAAATCTGTCTTGTAGAAAAAAGGGGTGCAGCCTCAGCAAGCTGTTGTCTATCCCATGTTCCAAACCTTTGGTAGAAAATCTCTATCCAAAATGAAGATTGAATAGAAATTTCAAAGAAGAAATTTCCATAAGCCTTTTAGAAGGTTTGCCAATAGGCTTTCTTAAAAAAAAAAAAAAAAAAAAAGAAAAAAAAAAAAAAAAAAAAAAAGGATCTTAAAGCTGTTTGTCTTAATTTGAACATTTAATGTTAGTGCCATGACAAAAAGCTCAAGTATTGTTGAAGTGTGGCTAGAAAATCATGTAACTGGTGAAATATTTGTTACACATCTCTTATCAGCATTGTGTGAATGGATCCTTTGTTTGTCAACGTTGTATTTCACTCATTTATAAATGGAATAGGTATTCCTAAGGGGATATAGCACTACAAAAATATAATCTGATTTCTGTCACAAAGTTGTTTTTAAATTGCCTGATTACTTCTAATACTTTTGTTTTTCCTGTATTTAGTCAGCAGTAACCAGTGCTGATGCAGCTCCTGATCTTTTAGAGCTTTAATTCTGCTTAAATTTTGACAATGTGAGAATTTCTGCTATCTTTGATGGGATTAGTCACTGGGTATAGGCATGTGTAAAAGTCTTAGTGAGAGCTGATGCCAAGTCCTTTGCTGTCTAACTCTTGGCAGGACAATGACCCCAGGCTGGATGGGAATACTAGGAAATAAAAAAAAGAAGTACACAGATGCTGTTACTATTCTCCTGAGTCATAAAGACTCTAAAAATATTTTAAAACCTGTACACTTCAAAGTTAAAAAGTATATTTAAACCTTCAAGTTATTTGTTTTAATATATCATGTCCAAATATACACCTCTAACTTTGTTTTTCTACCTTTATTGAAAAGTATTGTTCTTTAAGTGAGAGACATTTTTGTGGTTAACCTTAGAAGGAGAAAATCTGTTTATTAACTAATAGCAAAATTCTAGTGCTCGATGGCAGCAGGAGCAGCATCATATTTCAGTTTGAACAGCTGCTGTCTCCACGGCCAGAGCTGGCAATCCTTTTTGAATTTACACACAGAATAAGCCCAGACAAGAAGCTGTGATTCAGCAGCGTCCCTAGAAAGGTTTTTATGTTCTATACTGCAGCCACACCCATGTGGCCACCCGTGAGTCAGCAGAGCAGAAATTAAATTTTCAACGAGTCCAGTGAATTCAGCAAGCAAATAGAAGTCATCATTCTCTGGTAATTCAGGTCCCCTGTTGTGTCACTGACCTTGGGCAAGGTATTCAGCTTTGCAATGTTTCATCTTCTATGTTAAATGGATTTAACAAGACCTAAGCATCACCTGGTGTTCTGTAGACCTCAGTGGAACTGCAGCCATGGCAGTGAAGGGAGAATTTAGCACAAAGCCCTGCCACAGTATTCTGGGGTTCTCAGATGACTTTTGACCAAAATGAAATATAAATTATGCAGGGACCTGCTAACATTTAATTAAGTGAAGCCTCTTGCTATTTTGAGAGCAATTTCTTAACAAGCAGAATTAGCAGAAATATTCTGCTGGTGGAAGCCAACAGGTCTGGTCTCTCCCCTTCCCTATAGAGCTGTAAACCCTTTCTGTGTTTTATGAATCATTTATCTCCTGGTTTCTCATATTTTGGGTGCAATTTTCCCTTTGCTTGGCTCTGAAGAAGCCGTGCATCTAACAGGGCAAGATGACTGCTGTTATTTTTTGTACACTCATGAGCTGAATTGCTTAGTAGTTTAAGCCACTTTGCAACTGTACAAACACACTGTGAGCAGCAGGAATGCACTCAGATCCCCAAGGACCTAATCTGGCTTGCAGAACTTCCACTAGTGGCACAGATGTGCAAAAAGCAAAAATTCACCTTCATTCTCTGTTTGCGTTTGCAGAATGTGGGTTTAGCTAGAAAATAATAGATTAACATTTATACATCGATTTGTATTCATGTTCTCAAAGCGTTTTGTTTACATTGAGTGGTAAGAATTATATCAGTTTATATTTCATATTTGGAAACTGAGCCAAAAAGTGACAAAGTGCTTCCTTCAAAATCATGCAGCAAGGCAGTCTTGGAGAGAAATGTGCCCATTCCACTAGACCGTGTTTGTGTAAATCTTCTTATTTATGAACAGCTGGGACTATTACAATCTATTATTTATATTTCCAGCTAAGCTTATTTTTTCCCCTTTGCAGTAGACACTCTACAAAGGAGAATTGTTGTCATTTTTCTGCAGGTACTGTGATTCACTGGGCTGTTATGGGTGGTAATGAAGCAGCACTGCAGATACCATTCAGCAAGGATCTTTGTAAAGCCATTTCAAATGTGTTACTTAAAACCAATGCTGCACTTTAAAAAAGAATTAAAAGTGTGTGGGGGTGTGGACTCTCAGAGATGAAGTAATTCAGGAAAAGCTGGCCCTGCCTGCATCACTGCCCCATACACCATCAAGCATTTTCAAGCAGTGCCAGTGCTGATCCTCAGTGCCAGCAGCTCCATTTCTGTACCAACAACACACACTGAGAGCTGCTCCCAGCCAAGGGGGAGAATCTGTCACCTGAGAGCTGCTCCCAGCCAAGGGGGAAAATCTGTCACCTGTCCACAGCAGTGGCCTGAGGTTTACACTGGTTACAAGCAAATTTCAAAAAGCCCAGAGGATTGGCTTGAGGCCCAGAATTTCAAATCGTCAGAGTTTGGCACCTCACTAAAGAAAACAATAATAAAATGCCAGAAATGATCACTGGCAGAAATGATCACACACTCCAGAGGTGTCTAGCACAGAGGAGGGGTGTGTGAGGCACTGGGGCTGCCTGCCCTGTGATCAGTGCTGGAGCTGTGGCTCTGGGGAGATGGTAAAACAGGTTGTGTGAGGAATAAGTGCATAAACTAACCAGCACTGACTGAAGACACAGACATCTGTTTTCAGTTTGCATGGAGCTGCTAATTTTTAAAGGACAAATTAGCATATATCTAATTTTAACCAGGGAGTTGTAATTGGTATTTTCAGTAAGTGTGGTGGTCGCTGCAGGCTTTGGAGAGCAACAACCAAATTCCTTCACTGCTCACCTGGAGGGACAAACCTCTTTGGCCAGGAGGAGCAGTGAGACACAAGAACCAGCATACATTTTGTTCAGTAGGAAAAAACTCTGAAACACAGAGTTTCAGAGTTTTCCCTTTCCTCCCTCTCTCAGAAAACAACTTGATTTGCCCTTGCAGCATTCTGGTTTTCCCCCTGAGCAGCAACAGATGGATTTCAAGGAAATCTCCACTATTACAGCAGCACTTCAGTCCCTCTGTTGTTCCTCCCCTTTCAGAAAACCAGGAGCTGATTTAATGCAAGGCAGCTTCTCCTTCATGGTCTTTTACAGCTCTAGAATGGATATCCTGTTTCCTGAACTCCTCAGCTTTACCCCCCAGTTTTCTCAGCCTCAAGGGTCCTGTATCTCACTGCAGCCCCCTCCCAGGCACCTGAGAGCATCCATCACACACCGAGGGCTGGGGAGCTGCTCCTCTGCTCTCCAGTGGCTCTAGGAGCAGGTCTGGGCTTCCTTGTGCTGCTGAAACACGAAAATCCAGCAGTGCAGTGCATTATCCACCCCTGACAAACATTTGGAATACCTTCCTTAGGCTCTGGCAACATGCCTCCAGCTTGTCATGCCAGTAAGATGCTTTTAAAGTGAATTGGGATTGAAACATTAACTCCATTCCCAGAGGGGATGGTTTAGCCTTTTAAGCATCACCTTTAAAATACCCAGATGCTTTTAGAATTGTGAGATCCACTGAGAATGTGTTCCACTATTTTGGAACACAGATAGTGAATCTCTTACAATTTATTCACCAGTTTTTTTTACAGATGACACCTTGGAAACCAAGTAATGCACCTTGTAGTGATTTTGGGGTAGAGATGTCTCCTGTTTAGCTACATACAGGAGGAACTTACAGAATTTCAATCCTCCTTTTCTCTGGTCCCCTCTGCATTGTTTAGTGGATCACAGCCTGCAGGGAGAGTCACTTTTTAGTGGCACAGATTAGCAAACTGAACCTTGGTCACTCTGCCCAGCTTCAGTTTTCCACCAGCTGCACATCCTCTGACAGCTCTTTGTGTTGGTTGAGCTTGTCCCTATCAGAAATTGCTTTAAAGTGGTAGGGCAGGCTTTGTATATAGTTTGTAAAGGAATTTGCAATTCTTTGGAGTGAAAACTGCAATATAATAAAGTATCATGAGCCAGACACTCTGCCTACTTCTATTAACCCCAGACCTGTTCCAGGTAAGGATGTGGAAGGTTAAATATACTCCTGTGTCATCCTATGACATGCTCCTCAAAAATGGACTTTTCCCAAGTTCATAATAATTGAACTCATCCTGGTTTATAGGATTTTTTTATTTGTGGAGTTTTGCATTCCGAAGCCTCAGTCAGTTAAGTGGAGCAGGCCTTTCCCCCACAGATGGCTCTGTTAATCCTGTGGGATCAGCAAGGGTGGCACTTCCAAAGGGACACTAAATTCTCATATCTGCCCAACATCAGACACATTCCAGGCTCTGTTCCCATGCCACAGTATCTCCATTCATCACACTCTTGTTTGGCTATAAAGGAATAAAGACAGCTTAGAAGTCCTCACAGGAGAAAATGTGTGACTCAAATTTTGATTTAATGGCCAGGCTGTGACTTTTTTGATAAGGAGCATGGGAAGGAAAATTTTTAGAGATGCTCCAAAGTCCTTGCAGGGAGAGGCCAAGGCCAGAGCTGTGTCCCCAGCTCTGAAAAACCAGGTCCTTCTCTGCCTGCCACTTATCCTGGAGATTTTCTGGGAAGCAAAACACCTCCTGTATCTCCCCACCTTCTGGAAATGCTCTTTCTTTAGGGCTGTGTGAGTTTGCTGAGGGATTTTTTCCTGGATGTGTTGCTGACTTGGCATCTCCTCTCTGGTGCACTCTAATTTCCAAGCCTTGCTCTTTCCATGGCTTATCCCTGGAGGATGAATCATGGATCACAGGGGCTGACAGGGAGGAGGAAGAGGAGCTGCAGAGAGATATCTGATATTCTGGCAGGAGATGATCTCTGTGTACTCAACTTGGACAAAATATCTGTATTCCTATATTTTTAAACAAATGTTTTTAAACAAAAAACCCCTCCAAACCAAATAAAAAGAAATTCCCAGAAAAAAAAAATGCAGTTTTGCCATTTGGTTTTGCTTTCACCTCCTACCTTTACCTAAGCTTTCCTCCTTCTCTTCATAATCCTAAATATCATGACCTCCTTTGTTAGATTTCCTTCTTATAATGTATTATCTGCAATCTATAGATAGAAATTAGTAATGCCAAAATCTAGCCAGACTGGTAATGGGAGATGGAATCCACTACATAACAGTTACAGGAATGTCAGCTGTCATTCTATGAGCAGCCTGGAATTTTCTGTAATTGTTTATTCTCAAAAGAGTAAAATTCATCTTCTTTTGTATTTGCTATGTTTCTTTTCCTCCAAGTTTTTACATCGTGACTATGTGTGTAGAAAGCATGATTTTTTATTCTTCTAAATGTCTTCAACACATCAGTCAGGTGAACAACAGAGTCATAAATTTCAGTATCTTGATTTTAATGTATGTGTGTTTGTCACGAGGCAACTTAAATGGCTACTTAAGCTTCCATGACATCTGGATTCTGCAATTGGCAATTGCAATTTTTGTCTGTCTGTGTGGTTTCACAGCAGTGATAATAAACATGCATTTAAACCAAAAGAATGAAGAAAAAAAATCTGATTTAAACTTGTTGTTGTCAGACAAGCATGATAGTTATACAACAGCCTCAGAGCACACTGAATGAATCCTCTGGAATCAAAGCTCCAAAGGCTATGGGATTATTTTTAAACTGGCTGACAAGACCCTGAAATATGATAATTAATGAACTTTAGCATATATGACAAAACTCCTAATTGAAGTAGAAGGGGTGCAGGGAGCACTAATGAAATGAAACAGAGTTTTTGAAGCATCAGTTTTGAAACCTTCAATTTTGTCTTTAAGTATTAATTTTAGGGGAGAGCCTTGAGAAGTTCAGTGACATTCATGGTAAAGTCAGAGGTGTGGAGAACTATGGAGAGAGAAAATATCCCCTGGAGAGAGTTTTCAGTGAAGTCACCAGCCTTGCAAGTCTTCTCTGTGGTTTCTGCAGACTCAGGCTCTAGAGAAGAAGAGAGGGGAACAAGCATGAGGAGATGAAAGAGCTCGGGGGTGCTTCACACACAGATCAGGCAGGAGAGGCAGGAATGGGATCCAGCTGTTCTGATGCTGAGCCCAAGGCACAACCCTGCAGGCCCTGCTGCCTCTTACCCTCCAGCACTCCCATTCATATTTACAATGGAAATGTGATTGCAGCAGTGATTAAACCCAAGTTATTTTGGGTGAGTTAGAAAACTAATCCCAGAAATAACTGATAAAGAGTTTGAATGAATGTGGCTGGGATCCTTTCCTTTCCTTTCCTTTCCTTTCCTTTCCTTTCCTTTCCTTTCCTTTCCTTTCCTTTCCTTTCCTTTCCTTTCCTTTCCTTTCCTTTCCTTTCCT
>VXBR01007196.1:125515-164948 GCA_013400215.1 Cisticola juncidis
TTTTTTGGGTTTTTTTTGGGGTTTTTTTTGTCTATTTTTTGTAAATAACTGGTAAAAACCCTACAAAGCCTGATGAAGCAAACCCCACTTGCAAGATCAGGTAAAACATGAACTCAGTATCTCCCCAAGGTCTCCAATGATTTCCAGTGCTCGCTCTTTTGAAACACAACCCTGGGAAAACCCTGTGAATAAACACTAGATAGGCACTCATCTGCTGAAATACTCTTCAGTTTAATTTTGCCTGCCTCCTTTCAGTTTTAATAACTGATTATCTTCCTAAATATACAATGCAGATTAATTGACTCTATGTTTTAACTACAAAAACCAGAGGAGTAATCAATACCCTTTATCCAATTTATTAGGCATGCATGACATTTAGGTAATTAGAAAGCAAATCATAAGGATCAAAAGAGCAGAACAGTATATTATTAACAGTAAAAGGGACTTTGTTTTCTTTCCCAAAGGAAATGGTATTAAAATAGCTTACAAGAGGTAAAAATAGAAAGTTTGGCAGATGCATTTTGCCCTTGGTGCACTGTGAAATCCCTGTGCTTTTGAGGCCTTTAAAAAGTTTACTATTATAATTTAAGGCTCTTATTCCACACTGAATAAGAAAACAAACACCAAATCAATTTGGAAAACTCGATGCTAATAAATAAGACAAAGGATTCTTGCTCCTGCAGTTCGCAGTCGAACTGAAGGTCGTATTGCACACATTTGGGTATTTTTGCCTTTTTCTCAAACTATTATAACATCCATTATAACTATTCAAACTATTACAACATCCATTTTACACATGGAACATCTTCTGCTGCTGTTGGTTCCTCATGGATGGGTTTTTTCTCCATTATCCATCACTAGCATTGCCCACAAAGAAGTGCAACCTCCCCAGCTGCTGCAGGTGATCTCCCTCTTGCATTGCTCTGACAGCTCCCTGTGCCACTCAGCTGCCCTTGCCTGATGCTGAAAGGTAAAATACCACTAAATATTTTAATATAAAATACCACAAAACAAAGAAACGATGCCCCTTGGCTGGGCCTCCTTGTTTTTCCCCATCTCATGTTCCCACGGCCCTTCCCCTCTCAGCCCACTGCACAGTGAGCCATTGTGTGCCAAATAGAGCAGTCTGCTTCTGTAAACCCTCGTGGGGCTTTGTCACTGGCATGTAGCCCCTCCCAGGCTTTTAATTAGGGTTAATGAGCTCTTGTTTCCCAGGAAAACCAGAGATTTCACCCAGGTGTTGATGCCCAACGCTTTGACACCAGCAATGGGAAGCTGCTGCTGCTCCCCATGGTCATGGGAGTTCCATGATTCTGGATTCCTGTGAGGTAACAAAACACAGTGAAAATAACAAATATTTCACTGGAGAGGCATCCAACTACAGTTTGGTTTCACTTTCTACACTCTGCTTGATGAATTGGGGGTTTTGCTTGGACTTGCTCAAAGCCATAGAGGTAAGGAACACCTCTGCTTGTTGCTCCAGCTTCTGTTTGCCAGAGAGGAAATATCCAAAACACCCAAGGTTGGTGTGTGCCAGCCCTCACATTGCCCTTGAGCATTTTGGCACAGACACTTCCATGTCTGTGATATTTCTGCAAACACAGAGCCTTCAAAGGTCCCTGCATATTTGGGATCTGCTTCCCTCACGGAGGTGGAGCGACCTGGTTTTGAATATTTCACCTCACTGCACTTTGCACCCAAAACACCAGGTAAAGGCACTAGGTCAGAGTGACTCCTCCCCCAGAACCCTGCAAACACACACATTTGCATTTATTGAGCAAGATTTCATGCCAGGATATCCAGACTGCTAAAAGCAGGACAACAACAGAGCAAGCAGAAGTGAAGCCCCAGGTTCTCTTGCTGGCCTGGTGCCTGGTACCTGGTACCTGGTTTCAATTAGAAAATTGCCCTTGTAGCCAGAATAACTGAGGGGCTGCTGAACTTTTCAGACTGGAGGTTCAGGATCTCTGCCAGCCCTTCCCAGACACTTCCTCCCTGCTGGGATATCCTTGGAGTTTGAACTTGTGCTGCAAACGTGGCCGTTCCTGACAGCTCTCTGGAGAAGGCTCAGCATCCCTCTGGGGACTGAGCAGTGCTTTCCTCTCTGCCAAAATCTTTTGGGCACACAAGGGTTGTTCCTGGGGAGCTCAGGAGGGTGAAAGCTGAAAAACTTGATCTCGTTTCTTTTTTTGGCTTGCTGAAGCCATGGCTGCTTCCTATCCCCACCTGGGCAGGGCCTTTAATCTGATTTATTGGTACGTGCAGCCTGGCACTGGTGACACAGGATCACTGCAAGGACTGAGGCTGTGGCTGTGCTGCAATTTCCTTACAAAGCAAACATGTGACATGAGACACCCTTGTGACAGACCTGGTGTGAGCTTTAGGGGTGCACAGCCCTGTATAATTTAGAACCTTTAACATTTTCAGATGTTTTGAAAGACAGTGTTCTGCTTCTCCAAGTAATTCCTTTTTTTTTTTTTTTTTACTTTTGTCACATTGCCACGGGTGGTCAAATGTAATTGTGTAACTACTGACTCATTTCTGTCAGGTTATGCTTTAATGTCTCCGTTTCTCAGTGCTATTCTGAAAGTAAAATGTTATCTACCAGTTCAGAGGAAAAAAAATCCCCAAGATTTGCAGGTGAATGACAGATGAATTGCCTTTCAAATTCTTGACTTAGAAGTGCAAATTACTCTTAATTAAGTTTAAATACATTTCCCCTCTTCTGTTTTCCATTCACTCTTTCCAGAATCAAGCCCATGTGATGTCTCGTGTCATTTTTTGTTTCTGCTGTTTACAAGGCTACAGCTTGGAGGGCTGGCTGCATTGCAAATGTCTCGGGCGTTATAGAGGAAAAAAAAAAAGAAAAAAAAGATTTTGCTTTTTAAAAATCTACTTTTCAATTTTTTATTACCTGCAAATGGGGAAAGGCAAGATCATTTTTAGAAAAAGTTGNCCTGGTGAGCATGTTTAGTAGATTTTAGAGGAAGTTTTGGTATCCACTCACTGTGGATAGCATCCAGAAGACAAAAAATGTGATCGATTCACTAAACACACTGAAATCTCCCTGTACAGCAATAGAATTAATGGCAAGTCATTGATACAACACAAGATTACAGATCTTTCACTGCAGGGCCTTTCTAATCAAGTGGTCAAATTATAGGAGTACCAAGGTACTTCATCCAACAAAACATTAATATTGGGGTGGGCAGAATTCCTCATAAAAAAAAAATAGAATTAATGGCAGTAAATATTCTAGCCCAAGTCTTTCTTCTCCCCTCAAAGCCTCAAATGGAAAATGGAGGTGATAATGTTAACTGATATGCCAGCATGAGGAACTGATGGATCTTACATAATTTTTAAAAACCTGTCCAAATGTGGGAAAAGCTCCCTACACAAAAAATTCTTTTGCTGTCCAGTTAAAGATGCTGTCATTTTTTGTGGCCAGAAAACAAGTGCCATTTCAGGCTGATGTCACTCTCTGCTAAATCATTTTTTTGGCCGTCTGAAATAATGAATTTCCCTCAGCAGAAAGTAATAGGCTGTGTCAACACAACGAGCCTAACCAGTCTGGGCAAGCTGCTTACTGATGTAACTCCATTGCTAGTCAATGAAGGATAAAGTTGTTTGTGAAACACTGCAGTTTGTACTGCTAGAGCACTGCTGGACTGCAGCTCAGGTACTTCTCTTCACAGAAATACAGACATTTAAAGAGTCCAGTTTTATTTTGTGTCAGAGAAAAACACATTTTGCTACTTAGCCACTGGAACCATGCACTGTCCTGCTCAGCTTGACAGCTACAATAAGTGGTTTTCTAAGACACATAGAAAGTTCAATTAATTTTATTCTAAGTATTCATGCAATTTACCACTGTTCTCTCTGGATTTTGCAATAGATACTCCGAGCTGTCAGCAAAACAAAATGTTCAGGCATGTCATAACGAGACTTTTTTGTTATCTAAGAGGTAGCACACTCTGAGCTATCTCTTTCATTCAGGTATTTTATCAAGACTGAATATTTATAAGCTCTCATACAGCTCAGCAAAAAGGAGAAGTGAAGAGGTACCAGGCATTTGATCTCAGTGTAGCCTTAATTACATAACGACCCTTTATAATGGTGATTTCCTAAGACAGGTACCAGACACTGGGGATGGAACATCACTGGTATCCATAAAAATGTTTACCCATTTTTCACAGCCACAATGTGTGTTCCACATAGCAGTCATACAGGAAATTTTACTGTGTGTAGACATTTTGGAGGATGGTGTTGATAACAGCACTGAGAATTAGATTGTGCTGTGGTCTGCTAATGATCTGTATTCCAGTTTTCAAACACTCTTTGCAGTGTTTAATTTAAATACATGGTTCAAACATTCTCTCACAGGTGGGTGTTAAAGTGCTGGATCCCAATTTCAAAAATAGAAATGCTGAACAAGAGAAGCCTCTTGTACAATCCAGGTGCTGCCAGTGGCACACTGGGGTTTAAATTTGAGCTGCTTGTAGCTGTCATGATTTTTTTTCCTTTTATTTGCTGGATTTTCTTTTGGTTTTCAGAGTGTGTGGGTATGTAGATAAAAGTGATTTTGAGCTCAGATTTGCTTTTGTTTCTTAACACTTTGGGAAATACAAAGTCTCTGCCTGAGACTTCAGGCAGAACTCTTACTCTCCTTTATTTTTGTTTTTTATTAAACTAAAAGCAAACAGCATTTTCAGCTACTCCAAAACATCCCTTTGTTTGAAGATGTGTTGCACAGCAAATTTGACAGTTATATCTGATGATGGATTATGTGGATGGTACCAAATTACTGACACTAAAGACTCTGAATGTTTTTCACAGCCTGTTCTGGTTCGCTGATGATTTTACAAAAACAAAAATGTCCTATCCTGTTTTGGAATGGAGAGGAAAAAAAACAACCCCAAACTCAAAAACAACAACAAAAAACCCATAACAAAACAAAACACCACCGAAAAACCCCACAAAAACCCAAAAAGCCCAAAACAAAACAAAACAAAACCCCCACCAACCCAAACCAAATTTCAAATTGAAATGAAAATAATAACATCGTATTCATTTAAATGTACGGGCATCCTGAGAGGAAACTTTGGATTTTTGAGCACACTCCAGACAGGTCTCTCATCTGGTTTTGTGATGGTAAATTGGCTTTGACTGGAGTTTTCAGTCACTCAGAATATCTGTGGTTCACAGGATGTGGGTGGTTCTCGGTCAGCAGAGAAGAAAGCTGGTGCTCAAGCTTTGTAGCAGCTTGTTTCCTTTTGCATATGTTTGTAACTTGTTTTTCTAATAAATAAATAAATTTTTGGTGGTTTTTTTTTGGTTTTGTTTAAAGGGGCACAGCTGGAAAATCCCCTGATTTTACAGAGCAGGTTCTGGGCTCTGTGGGACCCTGGAGGAGTCTCCTGAACATCTCTGTTTTTCTGAGTCAAATGGAAGATCCAAAAGAATTGGTTATGCACCCACCAAGAGCTCCCACACCCTCTCCACCCCCAGTGTGTATTCTCCACTCTTTGTGCAGAATTATCTCCTTTCATTTACAAATGATTAGCAAGTCAGTGTCCCCAGATGGTGCCTGTGGATGAACACGTGCTGAGCAATTTAATTTGCGTGCGCGCTTCTTACACTCTAATGAAAGGTTCTGCTTCTTTTTATAACATTTTTTTAGCATTTCTGCCTGCTTTTCTTTCCTTTCTATTCCTCCTAATTGCAAAAATACATTTTCTTCTGGGTGGGAGGGACACTTGGCAGATCAGGTCTGCAAGGCAAGAGTGGGGAAATCATAGTGAGGGCAGTGCAGAGCACAGAAAATCTTGTTTTTTCAAGGAAAGGTGTTAGGTCAGCCCTTGAGCTGCCTTCTAACTCTGTATTCCTGGAGGTTATCAGAGCATCTGCCAACCTGCAGAGAAATTAAACAATTTCCTTTTTACATGTGAAGAATTTCCCCCTAGTATGAAATGGTTGAAATTAATTCAGTCATCTTCGCCTTCTGTTGAAATAACAATTTCTGCAACCTATTCATTGAAAATGAAAAAAAAAAAAAGAAGCAGCTCGTGGTGACTAATGTTGATTAGTCTGTCAGGTTTTCAGCAGATAATTATATTTAAATATGTGGGTTTAAGACGAAATAATTGAAGCAAATTAATGCAAACGAATAGAGTTATTTCTAGACAGAAGTGATTTCTTGAGGGAAGTACTGTGGCAGTTGTTTCTTTGTTTCTACTGTTTGTTTGAGAGTGTATTTTAAACTGTGACACTAAGTAAAACTAATTGGTAGAAAAAAGGTGTGAAATTAAGACAGAGTTTATTTTTTGGAATTCCAACCCGGTCTTCAACAGACTTTACTTTAGTCCAAAAGAAGAATCAGGGCTTTTGTCTTCACATCAAAGCCACTTTTGAACCTGATATTTCACTTTGCAAAGGAGTTTTTGATATGCCATGTGGGATTACAAATAGCAAAGATGAAAAGCTGTGCATCTAAGCCTCTGTAATTGCCACCTCTGAACTGATATGTATTCTGGAGCTGAAATGGTTTGGACAGTGACCATATTAAACTTCTCCCCTTGGATTAGTTCATAGAAAAATAAATGAAACACAAGTCAGGTATTGTGGAGTGATTAGGGCCATGCAGGGCAGGGTCTAAGATGTGTTCAGTGCCACCTCAAGACAGTGGTTCTGCTGTTTGATGCTGAATGAATTTAATGAAGAATAAAAGAAATGGGCTCTCCTTCTTGTACTAAAGCATAGCAGCAAGTGGTAGGAAACACTCTGCCTTGTTTCAGCTGCCAGCAAAAATAGAATTGTTCAAGAAATTGAGAAAACTTTCCATGCACAGTTAATTTTATTTGTAATATTTGGTTATTTTTGTCCTTCATGCATAGCTAAAGGTATCCTAACCAAAACCTAAGAAATTAACAAATTCTCATTCTGTTAAGGTTTGAAAATGAGCACAATATATGCAAGATTTTTATTTAACCCCTAGAAGCTCACACATTTTAAGTTGTTCACACTAATGATCTCTCCAGAATGTCTCTGCTTGAGTTTAAGCTGTGAGTGCAAAGAGTTTGGTGAACCAAATATGAAAATTTATGATAATGAAACAGTGAAGCTGAAAATAAAATAAAAACATCAAGAGGCCACTGGAAGTGTGAGATGAGACAGACTAGCAAATCTTTTTGTCATATAATGAAGTTGTAAATTCAACACTCTGTGGACACATTGGAAGGAGAGATAATAAATCACTAATAATCATTAAAAGCAGAACAAAAGCTTGCAGAATTAATGGAATTATGCCTGGAGTTCTGTGAAATCAAAGGTTGAGGCAATCTAGGCTAACTAACACTGAAGAGCCATGGGTTTAATGTCAGTCAGTCATTACATGTTAGTTCCAGTAGATCTGCTCCAAGAGATGAATCCATCCAGACACCCTTCAAAAAGGGACTGTAAACTTAAAGTTCCTTCTGCAAAGACAAAAGTTCACTTTCCCCTTCCCTTCCCAAAAGCTTTTTAAGTTCCTAAAGCTCCAAAGATCATTACAATTATTAACTCTCCCAAGACTGAATGGAGGCTGCCAGCACTGGACAAAGTGTGCAGAAAAATCGTGCCATGAACTCCTGGGGTAAACTGGGGAATGGTTTGAACTTGTGACTGGGTCTGCACTCATCCAAAGTGACTGTGGGAGGCTTTGCCTTGAAATCTGCCTTTCCAAGCACTCAGGAATCTTATCTGTCTTCTTGGCAGGTGCCATTGGGGCTCTTTCAGAAACAGAAAGCAGAGTTCAGAGTAGGTGTTTTCCTGCTGCCTGCAACCACCTTGTGGTTTTTTAAATGTGTTGGTTTTCAAGAGGCTGCTGATTTTTTTGCATGCTAGTTGTTCTGAATTCTACCATGAAATACCTCCTGTTTTCCATGCAGCTCAGTGGCAACTACACTGCTGAGGAAGGAGAGATGCTTAGGAGTTACAGAGCTTTATTCTGCATAATCAACTCCTTTATTTGATTTGGATTCTTAATCTTGCTGGACCTCAGCTCCCAGCTCTGGAAAGGATAAACCCAGCATGTTAACAAATGCTTCCTAAATCATGCAAAAATAGCATTTGCATCCTCCACAAGACAATGATCCCCTAGAAAAATCACCTCTGGTTCTGGAAAGTTAAATTACAGCCCTCATCAAAAGCATTTATTACTGAAGCAAGGGTTGTGCCAGTAGAAGTCATAACCATTTAGGTATGAAGGCCTGTAGCCAAAATGTTGATGCTACTCTTATTGTTGTGTGACCTTTCCTATGTTTCCAAGAAAGCTTTGCTGTGCTGGGAGGAATCTCCTGACCTAAGCTTTTAAAAAGATTGGCAGACTCTTCTGAGTGGGAGGCTGCATGAGAGCAAAGGATAAATATTTGCAATACAATGGAGATAAAGAGGAGGTTGGAAATGTTGTCGCAGCATCAAGGCTTTATTTTACTTTTGAATTTGGGTAAGTGCCAAAAGGACTAAATCAGCGCGCTGGAAAATGCAGGAATGAACCCTCTTGAAAGAAAAAGATAAGCTACTAGAATCAGGAGTACAAATTTATTCTGAATATGACTCTTGGAATATTTTTCCATATGATCCTGAAGTAATACGAATGGAAAAAAGTATAAAAAGTATTGTGTTTTTATTTCAAGCCCATATATACCTGCCTTTATAATTTACATAAGCCTTGTAGTAGAATATTAACTTCCATTATTTATGAATCTATTGAACTTTGCAAGGATGTACTGACAGTTGAAGGATTATAATTTTAAAGGCAGTTCAGTTCACATCATAAATATCCTAAAAGGTCACACACTACCTTGCAGTATCATCTGAAGGACAAGGAGCTTAAAATCAGAGTGGTTTCTGCCAGTTCAGAAAAAGTCCCACCAACATTATCATTTTACAAATCAACATGTCCCAATCTATCACCCAGTGGTGATGTCTGTCCATGCATTTTCTGGGAAGTGCTGAGCTCCCATGGAGTCACCATTTGGGGCTCCTCCTCTTGGTCCTTCCCAGACCTCCTCACTCTGGGGCTAAGGAGAAAAGGGAAATCCCAATGTTCAGGCTGCCCTCATGCAACGTGGACATTGCAATTCCAAAATCAGCTGGACTCCTGGCATCTTTGTTTCTTATGTCTACTTACCCTGCAAGTACCAGAAAAAAAAATTCTCAGTATTTTCTGGCAGCTAGGTCCACTGACTTAATATGATTTCATTTGTGGCATCACAGAATCCCAGAAAATCCTCACTTGGAATAGATGCATAAAAGTCATTGAATCCAACTCCTGCCCTTATCCAGGACATCCCAAAAATCCCACCATGAGCCTGAGAGCGTTGCCCAATTTTGGAGCTCTGTCAGGCTTGGGGCTGTGACCACTTCCCTGTTCCAGTGCCCAGCCACCCTCTGGGCAAAGAGCCTTTTCCCAATATCCAGCCTAAAACACCCTGACACAGCTCCATGCAATTAGTAACTGTTAATTTCCTGCCTCTTGATGATCCAAAGGCAAATAGTGACATCATTTCCAATTCCCTCTTTTCAACAGAGAGGGGGAAATAAAGCCTTTATTAACTTGCTGTAATAAAATTAATGAATAGATCATACTGAAAAAATGGGAGTATTTCACTGCATTAAAAAGTGTGCCTGTAAAATTTCTTGTTAACTCTGTTTTATACTCTTGAGTTATCTGCCATAATAAAGAGTACTGGGGCAGATTTATAAGATCTTTACATTATAAAGATGCAAAGGAGACTGGCAAATATAAACTGATGCTCTTTGGCTGGAATACCAAGTTTTTCTAAGAGAGTTTTAAACAGTGTGTTACATTCCCATTTATTGGCAGCAACAAAGAATAAAGCCCAATATCTATATGAGTCATATACAGACTTATTTTTGCTCAGCATTGAGAGTAAGACAGAAAATACCCTATTTTTTAAAATTAAACAGTTCCTAAATGTGAGTTTCTCACACTGTATCCCTGTTTAATGTGGTTTAAAGGGCTGGGGCACACAAAATCTGTGTGCTGGGTGATGTGAGCTAACAGAGCTGGCACCAAGGGGAGAGCCTGTTCTATACTCTCTGCCTTAAAACAAACTCACCTATTCAAATATGGGCAGCTGAAGTATCCCTGGCCATGAAAAAAGTTGGCAAAATTCTTTCTCAAGCAGATAAATGCCATGATTATTTTAGTGTTTTCATTCTTATGCCAAAGAAATTTTTTTTTTTTTTAGGAGGAAAATGCATGCGCTGTTGCAAGATTTCTGGTTTGGGGTTCATTAAAATGCTATAAATGTTCAAGGAAAAAAAAGAAAAAAAAAGAAGAAAAAAAAAGAAGAAGAAAAAAAGAAGGAAAAAAAGAAGAAAAAAGAAGAAAAAAAAGAAGAAGAAAAAACAAGAAGAAAAAAAGAAAAAAAAAAGAAGAAAAAAAGAAGAAAAAATGAAGAAAAAANAAAGAAAAAAAGAAGAAGAAAAAAGAAGAAAAAAAGGAAGAAAAAAGAAGAAAAAATAAAAAAGAAGAAGAAAAAAAAAAGCCTGTGGCTTTCATTTTTTACCTCTCTTAAAGGAAAATAAGAGGTGACAGCATAAACTCGTTGAGCTGAAGGAACAAAGGAGGGAGTGACAGAACTGTCCAAGTGAAACTCCCAAGGAATTTAGGTAAATAATCTCCAGAAATTCAAGATGGAGCCACAGGATCAGGTTACTACCCCCAACACTTCCCTTGGGAAGCAGTGTGTGATACCAGCCCACAGCCCCTGCTGAAATGTGGGCATCCTGACTGCTCCTAACTATTCCAGAAAATCAGGATCACACCCACCAACCTCAGGGAGACTTCTTGTTGGATAGAGGATGACAAATCTGGTCCTAAAGTGGCAGACTATTGTGATGAATGTGCATCCTAATTCTCAATGACATTTAAGTGAGTGAAACATATGTACAGAGAGAATAAAATGCCAAAATGTGTTGCTTTGCCAAGTTGCCACAGTTGGAAGCTTTCAGTAAATTTCCAATGTGTTTGTTGATAAATCCTTCATTTTGAATAAAACATTATTTCATTTTTAGAGTAGATTTAGAGTGACAAGTCCTTAAAGGCTGAGCAATACCTTGGTTGGTGTGCAGCACCTGTGGAAGAAAGCAATTCCTTCACCTTTTCCCCAGATATCTGCAGGAAGTGTGAATTTTCTAGTAGCTAACTTATTTGTTATACAGACGTAAATTTTTAAAAGGCTCAGAGGCAAATATCAGTTCAAAGGTCCTAAATGTTTATTGCTGGGAGTAGAAATGAGCTTGGTTAATTGTTAAACAAAGGACAATTTCCTGGGTGATTCAATACATCACAGGAGATGGGTAGCCCTGATTAGGGCCTCAGAAATTATTGAACAGGATAGATTACAAAAAGCAGGCTTAAAATGCAAAGAACACAAGAGATGAATTCATTTTGCATAAATACTATTATTTCCAAATTTCATTAAGGGGATGGGCTTTTTAGTATTATTCTATGGAATGTTTCAAGCTTGCTGAAGTTATTGAAAACATAGTGAGATGGCAGTGAATATCTGGAACTAAACCAGGATATTAATTAATTATTTAATTTTGCACTAGTCAAGAGAGAGATCCATGCACTCCAATTAAAATTTAATACCGTAGAACAGCCACAAACAATTTTAATTAGCATTAGATTGCTCCATAATGCTCGTTGACATAACACCAGCTAATTCACATCCGTAACAAGAGTTTCTGTGATGGAGCTCACACAGCACAGCAAGCCCTGAGCTAACAGAGCTGTAGCTGCTCCCTCTGTCAGAAAGGAGAAATCAGGGGGCTCTGGAATGGCTCAGCGAGGAGGTTACAAAATTTGGAAGGCAACACAAAGTTAAAGAATTCATTTCCATGTGCACCTATTAATTTTTCACCCAGTAAATCTGGGTTCTGTATCAACCCTATCACTGTGGGACCTACCAGGGAATGAGGCTGGGACACAGGTTCTGGGTTCACAGAGCATGCAGGGCAGGGAGACCCCCTTTATTTACAAAATGGCACTTTTATAGATTTGCTGTGAAGCCTGTGGATTGGAGGATGGAGTTCCCATCTCCCCACCCCATTGGTCAAGGGGGATGTCACACAGTCTTGTTTGTCCCAGCATGGAATGTAAAACAATGGCTGTGTTCCATAAACAGAGCTGGTGTTTACATTAAAAGAGAGTGAGAAGGTACAGACTTCTCCTTAATATGAAATGCTCAGCAAAGCTAGGAAAAGCCTCATGGCAACACAACCCAACCTGCCAACCCCCTCTGGCAGTACCTGGGGTAGAAGGGGGAGAGCCCAGAGCTCCCAGCAAGTGCTGGGCTCACTGACCCCAGCTGGCCAGATGTTCAGACAAGCTGTAAAACACACCAAACAAACTGTTTGTATCCCCAGAATGTGCCCAGTATCCACCACTGCAACTCAAGAGCTTCTTACTCATTAAAGTCAGCAGGATCCAGATTCATGCCTGGGTGCTGGCAGAGTCATTTGGCAGTTTTGGGAATCACCTTTAGCACATTGCTCCTTTCAAAGGGTGAGCAGAGGAGCTCTGGGTGCTCTGAGGGAAACCCCACTGTCCTGTGGGGTCACTGTCCTGTGAACCTTCCCTTCTGTCACCACATCCCTGAGGTCACTCCCTTCTCTGCTTTTATGCACCAGCACAAATGGTTTGTGACTTGTGACTCCTAACAACAGGTTCCTTCTCCTTTTCACTGGAAATATTTCTAATAATGAGCAGCTCTTGTGTTTTCTGTCCTGCAGGTATCTCTAGAATACCCCAGTTTAGACATTGCCCCTGCCACTTGATGAAAAACCTTGAAGTTGAAAGGAAAATTGCTGTAAGGGACTGGGAGCCTGGAGGGGTTTGCTTGCCAATTGTTTTTGTAAAGCTTGAAAATCTGTAACATCTCAGACCAAGTGAAGGCTCAGCCTGATGGGAAGTTGAATATTTTTTCTGCAGAAGCTTGTAGAAATTACTTGTAGGTAATATAGTTACAGAAAGGAAATCAAAGCCTTTGAAATGTCACACTGGCAAAACATTTTTTTTAATGTAATGTGGCTACTATAGGTTATTTGAAAATGTCTTGTAAACCAGAAAACTCCTAAAATGTAAACAGATTAATCACAGTTTCCAGTTTATCCAAATATCCCATTAACGAGATGTTATTTTAAACAGATGTAATCACTTCTGAGCTCCATATATATTTTCTTTTTGATATCCTTGCCAAATCAATGTTGTTAGCATTTAATTCACCAATATGACTGAAAAAAGCTGGATGTTTGCACTGCTGAAGGAGATGTTAGTAAATGTGGTAGATCCAGAAGCTCCCTGTAAAATCCATGCAGGGAAGGAGCAGATGAATGCCAGTTTTACCAAATACACATTGAATCATTAATCAAAATAAATCTAAAATATAATGTACATAACAAGTGAAGAGTGATGGTGATATTCTTAAATATTTAAGGATGTTTTGTGCTTTGTTCCCAGCCAGAGATGAAACTGCTCTGGAGTGCTTTCACTGACTACTCTGTAATAAACTGAGTTATTCTGGTTTGCTCCACAAGCCTCCATAAAACCATGCTAGCTTTTAATTAATTTTAGGCTCAATTTGTAAAACATTAACACATAAAGGAATCTTTTTTTTTTTTTTTTTTTTTTAAATGATCCTAATTGGCAAAAAAAGTTTTGATTTCACCCAAGGACTTTCACAAAGTTCAGTGTTGTCAGAACCAACAATGGTTCACATCATTCCAATAATGACTATTTACAGAAGAGATGGAGTGACTCACAAAAAGAGCTTTCAAGGCAAACTGTAGCAATATATTTCCAGCTCCTTTTCAATTGTCAGCTGCTCACTATGATCTAAAAGGGTTCAACTGCAGTGATTTGTACCACTCTCCATTTTCATCCATGCTTCACAATTCATCAGTTTCAAACCTAAATAATACTGTACCCCACTGAAAAATGTTCCTCTAATCTTTTCCTCCTTCAATGACCTGATCTGCAGAACTACAGGGGAAAAATCCCCACTGCTCAGCACTAAATATAAATCCTGCATGAAATAGGTGTCTTCCCTTTATCTTTTCCAATGCTTTGGTATTGCATTTAATGACCTGTCTATGATTTCCCTTATTTCATGTCTTTTAATAACCAAAGAAGAGCAGAGAAATCCACTGTAATACACTGATCTCTTTGAAGTCTCTCATCTGATAATTATAGATAAAACGAAGAAAAAGAATATAAAACCCCACAAGTTTAAGGGAGCAAACCTGCATTGTATCTGTAATATTTTACTCTGTTGTACCTCACTGTTTATTACAACTTTCCTTCTTTGAAAGTCAGACAAACACTCTGAGACACCAGTTGGTGTAAAATGGTATTATTGCAATTTTGTGTAAGTATTGCTGAAGTTATTTAAATAATGGATATTTTGGGGGTTAAAATGTTATTTTAAGAAGATACATCCAGGATGCATATCTCCTTTCTCAGTGCTCACCTCTCAAACACTTGATTGACATATTCTCCAGGGCAGATTTTCAAAAGAATTGAAAAAGGGAGGCAGGAATCTGAGTGTCCTACTTTCCCTGAAATCCCAGTTATTTCCTCAGTTTCATTGAAATTCTCAGCATACCCTACAGAGACTTTCAAGGTGTTGGCTTCCTTATCAATGTCAGAATTCACCTCCTATCTGAGAATCATCTCCTGCCCCTTGTTCTATAGGATGGTGAGTTCCACAATAGCAAATCAGACTTTCATCCCTCAGAAAGATCCTTGCATATGTTCAAACTGGGCTTGAAAATTTTGCACTTCCTGGACAGGATTATGTCCTGTAGAGAGCTGCCAGATTCCTTGTGTTCCAAAAATTAAAAGGGAACTGGATTCAGAGGAGATACAAAAAAATCTGTCTGGAATGGAAATCAATTCCTGCAATAACCCCATTCCAGAGCATCTCACCAGTTTCTCCTCTTGTTCAGAGGACAAGGCCACTGCAGTAAGTCATTTCTAGGTCTCTGAATTTGTTCAGCTCAGAATATTCTAGATTTGAATTCTCTGTGTAATTAGAAAGTTGGTCTGCTTCCTGTCCACCTCATGGAGTAAAAGACTTTCCTCGTGGCCAGTCTGATCTTTTCATGTTTCAGTTTAATCCTGTTGTCTCTTTTACTCACACCACTGTGATTTCATTTTCCTTATACCTTCTTCCCTGCAGGGCTGGGTGGGTGCTGAGGAGCCCCTGGATCCATCCAACCCCTGGATCCATCCAACCCCTGGATCCATCTCTTCTCCAAGCTCTCAGCCTCTCCCTGCAAGGCAGGGTTTCCATTGTGGATCTCCACTGAGCCTGTGTCACTTTGTCCCTGGAGTTCTTCTCCTGGGGATCTGAGAATGGACATGGCATTCCAGCTTTGCTGCTTTGTGTCTCCTGCCATCTCTGAGAGAGTAAATTATTTTCTGCTGCACCAAAAAAATGTTGTCTGAGTTGTTTAATACAACATGATGGGGGATTGCTTGGCATGATTAATTAGTTCTTTGGATAAGAGGGAAAAGAAAAGCTTTAAAATCTGGGGAAAACAAGCTAACTTGCAAAGGAAAATTTAGATTGAGTGAATCTGGTCCTTGTGTGCAGCCTGGACATGCCTTTGCCATGTGCAAGCCCTGCTGTGCTCCTGGCTGTGTCTGCTCCTATATGTGAAAGAAGCTCCCTCTTCCAGATGAGGAGCTGGCAGGCTGGACTGGCACTCTGGGAATGCTCAGCATCCACAAGGAGAGCTCGGGACATTTGCTGACATTTCATCTTTGTTCATGTATTTGTTGGACTGACAAATAACTGTGGAATGCAGATGCATGAGGAAACCTTTTTAAAGAGAGCAATGCATCAGTGTTTGAGAGTGATGTTGCACATGATGACAACTCCCTGGCTCTCTGCAGCATTTCTCCTGTCTCAGACACTGCTCTTTATGTCAAGTCCCATAGCTCGTTTTCCTTCACCTCAAGTCCCCTCTCCCCTGGTTATCCTTCACTCTGAAATATTCTGCTTACTCTGCTCTGTTCTGTTTTTCCTTCCCTGTCACCAGAGCCCTCCCTCTCACACAGATGCATCTTTCACACACAAAATTCTGAAAGTGGGAGCAATAGCTTGGAGGTCAACATCAAACCACTGAATGTGCTTCCCTGAGGAGAGTCATTGTGAGCTGCACAAATAGAGATGCATGTGAATAAAGACTCCAATGCTTCATTACCACTGCGAGACAATAATTGGTGCTCTAATTTACATCCTCCCAACTCTATCTATCTATCAGGGTGTAATGAGATATTTAACATGTTGTTCCTCTATGTATGCACATGTTTTATACATAACAACCTGTTATCTGTCAGCTTAAACCAGCACTGTACAGCACAATTAGATTCTTTCCCCTATAATTATCCTAACATATGTCTGGGCAACCCCAGCAAAGTCAAATAATATGCACTGGATATAAATCATGACAGAATAAGGCTGTGAACTCTTTTAGTTCGGCTCTTTATGTTATTTCACTTGCTTGAAACTTCAGATGCTTAAAGACAAATGGATTTTTAAAATGAAAAATCCATTCATTTTTCTAAGAAGATGGCATAATGCTCACAAATTCCTTCTCTACGTGCTTATTCACAAAGGAATAAAAGAGTTATCCAGCAGGGTAGAATATGGATCAATAAATGTGTTCAATGGTTTGTGGTTTTATTTCCACTGAAGTCAGGAGGTGTTTTGCCACTTATTTCCAAGAACACAAGATTAGGTTGATGCCGGAATTTGTATCAATCCTGTCTATCTCTTTTTTAGCTTCACGAGTACTCCAGAAATCTTTAAATTCCACTACATGTGAGTAAAATTTACTCAGAAACGTGGAGTTCCCCCATAATCTGAAAGTTCTGCCACCACAAAAATTCCTTCCAGTTCTTCCATCAATTCCCTGCTCTCACAATTAATCTTTCTCAGTGGAATTAAAGCAGTAACTTTTTCCTTGTTCCTACTAAAACCTGTTTTTTTCATCATCATATACAGTAAGAGTTTTCTGCCTTCTCTTTTTTACAAAGAACTACAGTGAAAGAGCAATTGCACTCTTACTAAAGATGATACATGGTAATTTCAGGGATAACTTAAACCAGGATATTTTCTCCACCTTCCCTGGAACCTTCTACATGAGCAGAAGGTATCCTTGTCTGACATAGGTAAGCACACCATTTTCAAAAATGTTCTGTTACTTCAAGTTCAAGAAAGAGAAAAATGAAATTATTCAGAAAGTGATTCATTAAAAACATAATGAGGAATGTGCAGTGTTTTGGAAAACATTAGGTGGAAACAATCTCAATGACTCTAAGACTGATGGGACTGTTCTGTTCCACAAACATGCTGTAACATATTGACTGAGAGATTTTAACCCTCACTTTTTTTTCCTTTTTTCCTGCAGAGAATTTATAATTTTTTTAAACTTACACCAGTTGTAGCTTAAGCAGAGTGAAGGGAGTCTAGTGCATCCAGCTCTTTCAGATTTCTCATGATATCCTTGTCTGTTAGTTGCTTAGGCACTAGCAAGAAGCAAACTGTTAAATTATTTTATTTTTCTTGAAAAGAAATATCTTAGTTTAATTAAAAAAAAAAAAAAAACAACTTCATGGAAACATTATTTTTGAATTTTTAGGACCTTTAGAGATTAAATAATTAAAAAAAATTAAACCCAGTTTTAAACTACTTTTGCTTTGCAGACAACACTGGGTGCATTCAGCATGGAGCAGCATTGAGACAGGATTAGGGAAATGCTCTAGAAATTAGTGCCCATCCCTTTGGTGTTTCAGATTTGCATCTTAATTTCCCTTTCCTTCAGAAAATGTTCAGTGCATTTCCATGTGTTTTTGTCCACCTAACATAAGGAGTTAGGGTTTATTTCATGTGCACAGACATTTTTCTGCAATACAGCAATCTGCAGCTATTTGATAAATAGGCCTGGAGGCTTTCTTGTGAAAACATTTAATTTCCATTTCCAATTTCAGATCACCTCACTGGCACTCCATTTATTCTCCTACAGTCAAGAATGCTAGAGAGATCAGTTGTTTTGTCTAGACAGTAAACAATTTGGAATAGGGGCTATAATTTATTCAATATTTGTATCACTTTCAAAATAATTTGTTCTCAAATTGATTGACTTCTAGTCAGTACCACATGAATGTTAAAACAGGGCTGAATTTCATACCAAGGCACACATCAGCCATGTGTATTCATGGAACACAAATGTAATTCTGTCTTGGGTGAGTACCCACACTACAGAGTTCAAAGTTACAGACATCAAATGTCTGAAAGGAAGCAGATCCAGCACCTAACTGGGCAGTCAAAACAGCTCAGATTGCAGCTATCAGACACTTATGATTAATTGCTCATGAATAAGCAGCAGGCTAAGAATTACTGACAGAAGCTATTCTGAGAGGAGTTTTGTACAAATCCTGGGAAAAAAATAATCGTGCTCTTTCAATGACAGTTCACAAACAGAGAGCTGACATTTGGCAAACACATAATTCAACATGAATTACTCAGTCAAGACTAGTAATAACAACTAGCAATTACAGAGTCCTTTACACATTCAGTGGATTATACAAACTCTGACATTAATTAAGTNAGGAGGAGGAGGAGGAGGAGGGTTGGTACCCTCTGAAACCCCAGCAGCCAAGTCAGTGATGCACAGCCCATCCTTGCACAGCAAGAAGCAGGAAATATTTACAGCAGTAATTTACCATTATTGCAGGAAATATTTACAGGTTATTTAGTGCATGAGCTATGTGTCAAAACCCTTCAGAGGGTCAGAAGACATAAAACCTTCACTTTTTTTTTTTTTTTTTTTTTTTCTTTCCTTTCTCCCTCACAGAAAAGCTGGCTGGGATTAAAATTAAAACCTTTTTTCCTTTCCACTTNTGGGACTGTTCTGTTCCACAAACATGCTGTAACATATTGACTGAGAGATTTTAACCCTCACTTTTTTTTCCTTTTTTCCTGCAGAGAATTTATAATTTTTTTAAACTTACACCAGTTGTAGCTTAAGCAGAGTGAAGGGAGTCTAGTGCATCCAGCTCTTTCAGATTTCTCATGATATCCTTGTCTGTTAGTTGCTTAGGCACTAGCAAGAAGCAAACTGTTAAATTATTTTATTTTTCTTGAAAAGAAATATCTTAGTTTAATTAAAAAAAAAAAAAAAACAACTTCATGGAAACATTATTTTTGAATTTTTAGGACCTTTAGAGATTAAATAATTAAAAAAAATTAAACCCAGTTTTAAACTACTTTTGCTTTGCAGACAACACTGGGTGCATTCAGCATGGAGCAGCATTGAGACAGGATTAGGGAAATGCTCTAGAAATTAGTGCCCATCCCTTTGGTGTTTCAGATTTGCATCTTAATTTCCCTTTCCTTCAGAAAATGTTCAGTGCATTTCCATGTGTTTTTGTCCACCTAACATAAGGAGTTAGGGTTTATTTCATGTGCACAGACATTTTTCTGCAATACAGCAATCTGCAGCTATTTGATAAATAGGCCTGGAGGCTTTCTTGTGAAAACATTTAATTTCCATTTCCAATTTCAGATCACCTCACTGGCACTCCATTTATTCTCCTACAGTCAAGAATGCTAGAGAGATCAGTTGTTTTGTCTAGACAGTAAACAATTTGGAATAGGGGCTATAATTTATTCAATATTTGTATCACTTTCAAAATAATTTGTTCTCAAATTGATTGACTTCTAGTCAGTACCACATGAATGTTAAAACAGGGCTGAATTTCATACCAAGGCACACATCAGCCATGTGTATTCATGGAACACAAATGTAATTCTGTCTTGGGTGAGTACCCACACTACAGAGTTCAAAGTTACAGACATCAAATGTCTGAAAGGAAGCAGATCCAGCACCTAACTGGGCAGTCAAAACAGCTCAGATTGCAGCTATCAGACACTTATGATTAATTGCTCATGAATAAGCAGCAGGCTAAGAATTACTGACAGAAGCTATTCTGAGAGGAGTTTTGTACAAATCCTGGGAAAAAAATAATCGTGCTCTTTCAATGACAGTTCACAAACAGAGAGCTGACATTTGGCAAACACATAATTCAACATGAATTACTCAGTCAAGACTAGTAATAACAACTAGCAATTACAGAGTCCTTTACACATTCAGTGGATTATACAAACTCTGACATTAATTAAGTTGAACTGCCTCTTCTCCTCTGCTCTTTGCCTTAACTTAACCTTTCTTTTTAGCAAAAAAACTTGGTTTGGCACACAGATTTTTACACAGGTTGGCTGTGTGACCAGCAAAACCTTCATCTTTGTGGGCAAAAAGAAACAGGGTTAGAGTCTGAGGTGAAAACACAAGGCTGGAGTGTAAATTTACAGTCCAGCCTGAATGAGGAATGATGCACAATTGTGACAAGCCAAAGATGGACTTGGGATTTCTCAGTNTTCCCTCTACACATACAGAATTTATTCAGGAGCATATAAAAAAGCAGAATTGTACAGCACCAGAGTAAAACCTATTGGAAGAAAACAGGAAGGCTAATAGGCTTGGATCCCACTCATAGCTCAAGACAGCATTTTCTGTCATTTCTTTCAAGATTTCTATGAAATTAATTTCCTAAATATTGTCAAATCATCTACCCTCTCTGTTCAGAAAGATGATGTATGCTTGGAGTTGATTAGTCTGTAAAAAATATGTCCTGAAATAATATCAGGCTGCTGATAGTGGTGTAATCCAAATTTTGGAGGATGCCTTGAATAGATCAGAAACTAGAAATTGTTCTTAATACACTCAGGAGATTGCATATCAATTTATAGAGACGATACATATTCTAAAGAGACAAAGAAAAATAAATTAGCCCCAGCATTTTTAGCTGATGGGGTTAGAAGGCAAACTCATTAGCACATTCATGAGACATTTGCTTATCTATACAGCAGCCTTGTGTTGCTGAACAAACCTCCAGAGCATCCCCTGGTTCATTTCTCTGCCTTTGTCAGTGGTGCCACATGAATGGGGTTCAATATTTGCCTGGTTATTCAGCACTGGGGAGTAATCAGGGTGCCCAGTAGCCACTCACTCATGTGTGAGGAAATCAAGCGGTTCAGAGTCTTTGATCTCATTGCATTTCACTGCTCGTGTAATTTAGAGGGCTGATAATTGAAAGTGGTACAGGTTCCCTGAGCTAAATTCTCTGCTCATTTTCTAATGTGCTTTGATAAATGAACTAGGTTGGTAAGCATAATTACAGTCCTGGATTTTGGTATTTCTCTCTCTCTCTCTAGGATTATATTTAGATATAGTGGCAGTACAATTTTAAAAAGAGCTTTTCCTTAACTGCCATATGCTGAGTATCTCCCAAAGCTCAAGTTTTTTAGGTACAAACTCTTAGAGAACATGCAAGTTTCTGACAGACAACCACCTGCCATGCCTTTGAATGTATTCTTTATAAACAGCAAGCCCCTCCTATGACTGTAGAAAGTGAAAAAGTTTCAAATGAAACTTTCAAGGTTTGCTAATCATCAATAGTTTTGTATTTTCCTGAAATTTCCTGCATCTGCATTACTGAACTTGTCTGTGCCAGGTAGCAATTCCTGGCTCTGAGATGTAACTGGAATTTATACAAAAACAATAACTTTGTGTTTTCCAAGTGAGATAATCTGAAAAAAGAGGTGAAATGAGGAGCAGGATGCCAAAAGCAGCACTGCCTGCCCTGCAGCCCTGTCCTCGGGGGATGTCCTTGTTTTTTGGGCACAGGACCTGCTGGCATCGTGTCAGGACTCTGCCCTGGGATAAAGGATCTTATTTTGGCACCATCTATTTCATGTTTTCTGCCTGGAGTGAACCCTGCAGCAAATCAGTTTGCCAGCTGTCCCTTGGCTTCTTCCTGCAGCAAAACGAGTGTGTTCCAACAGAAGGAGCCTGGGAAACCCTGGAATATCTGCACTGGGAATCACCAGCACCCAAACTGGGCAGCTCGCTTGTTTAGGGGCCTCAGGACAGATTCCATGTGCTCTTGCTATAGGGCTGGAAGTGCTTCCATGGTGGAATAGAAATAGAAATAGAAATAGAAATAGAATAGAATAGAATAGAATAGAATAGAATAGAATAGAATAGAATAGAATAGAATAGAAATAGAATGGAATAGAAAATATCACCCCAACACAGTTTCCATGGCTATACGAGCTTGCAGAGCTTTTATCCTCATGTGTAAGTTGTAGCTTTTTGTCACCCTCTGTATAAGATCTGGGGTTTAATACAACAATTCTTATGGAAGGACATTTAAATCTCTTTCCTTCCTGTGGTATTGACTGCATATCAGTTCATATATCAGGAGGAGAGGGAGAGAATTGGTGGGCTCTAAAAGACACTACGAGCATCAGAGATTTGCCTTCCAAGCACTCACCAGGCATCACACCCTTTTTTTGGACAGCTCTTCCATCCCAGCCACTTCCACAAATATTAACAGTAAATAAAATCACAAAAATGACACCACTGACTCCTACCCACCTGTGTTTTAAACTGCTGCTTAATATTGACTTAATTTTTGTAATAGTATTTAGTGCTTTTGCTTCTTTAAATGGATCAGTAACCATAGCAACAATGTCATCATCTCATAACTCGTTTTTTAAAGTCTCACTCTGGAAACAGCACATTGTTCCAACTCCTGTTGTTTACTCTGATGCTTTGGACAACAACAGGTCTGCACCTATTTGGCTGTTGCTGGAGTTAAGCAGCCTCTTCCAAATAAAGTACTTTTCATTTGCCACTAAATGTCCCCCAAAACTTTTGTTGGGGTCACTCTGCGTTATTCTCACCATTTATTAGAGGAAACTGAGGCAGACAAGTAGATGAGCTGGCTTATCTGATGTCAGAGAGAATTTCTGGGCAAAAAGAGGCACCAGAACACATTTTCTGCACTTCCAGGCAAAACACTCACTGTTCATCAACTAAGAAATGAGATGTCCTGTAGATCTTAAGTGGAAAAAAAAAAAAAAAAAGGAGGAAAAAAGGAAAAGAAAAGATAAAAATCAGGATATTTTCCATTCAAAGTCAGGCTGAAGCACAGCAATTCCAGAGGTCTGAGTGCACTGCAGTTTGGGTAAAAATTCATTCCAACATCTAGGTCATTGGCCATAAAACACACTCAGAAAGCCAGTGTGGGATTTCTTTTGCTTACACTGCTATTTGTTTACTGTAACTGTTGAATTTCAAATTTATGCTGATTGGAGAGCAGAACTTGACCTCTTGTTTTCATGCAAACATCCACCACATGGAAAAAAAAGAAAGAAGCAGTAAAAATATCTGAAAGGAGCCAAACAGTTCCTGAACAGCACGAATTTCATAGTTTGTTGCAAGGCCTCTCTGAAGGGTGCAGTTGTGCTACTTTTTGTGTACTTTGACATATTTTTTGCCCTTCCCCTTTTATTGCTATTCCCATTAGAACACAGCAGTAAACATTTTAATGACGATATGTTTTCACCAATTATTCAGCAAATATGGAGAATGCCAAGTTAGGGGAAATGAGGCATGAAGTTCTGCAGGCAGAGTTTGTCCAAAGAGGCTGGAGAGCAGCTGCTGAAAGCCATTGTGCTAAAATTTCACTTTTGAAAAAGGTACACTCCTGTTCAATAGGCTAAAATGTTTCTAAAGGAACCATTCAGATGCTTTTGTGCAAATCCCATTTTTTTTTTTTTTTTACATTTTACATTCCCATTGTGAAAATAGTTTCATCTAAAAATATCCAGGCAAGTGAAATGCCATGAATACTCCCATGACTGGCCTGAAAATGTGAAAATAAAATTCAGATATCCATTGCAAAGGCTGCAGCCTGTCCTTTGCTTTGGAAACAGAGGCAATGTGTGATGAGCTGGCCCCTGTTCCTGTCCCCCTGGGGGACAGGAGTTGGAGAAATAATGAGTGAAGTTAAGGAAGGAAGGGTGTGAGGAAGCTGTTTTGAGATTTATTTCTCATTTCTCATTATCCTACTGTGATTTGGTTGGTAATTAATTAAGCTAATTACCCCAAGATGAGTCTGGCCATCACTTTAATGTGGTGAGAGGTCTCTCCTTGCCCTCATCTCCACTCATGGACCTTTCATGGTATTTTCTGTCCCCTGCCCAGCTGAGGAGGGCAGTGATGGAGGGGTTTTGGTGGGCACCTGGCACCCAGCCAGAACCAACCCCCTCCCCACCTTAGTAAATCTCTTCCTTTCATATAATTAATCTTTCTTTAGTACCATTGCTTTTAATGAGACACAAGGAGTTGTTTACATTTTCTTGTTACCAGATTTAGAAATTAGCCCAATGATGTTCTTTTTATACTAATACACCTTCTGACCATGGACTGTCAAATGCCATTTCTGCTGACTCATGCTCAGAACTGGTTATTCTCTTGCCTGCCTTTCCCTTTGATGCTCTGGCCTTTCAACTTTGTGATTTCTCTGCTCCTCTGAGCCACTCTGTGTCCTTGTCTGACCCTCCCTGTCTCCAGCCTCTCTAACTCTCATATTAGGCAACATGCTTTCCATCATTTGTATATTTTAATTTATTTATTTCTGCTTCTATTCATGTATGGAGTTTGCAGACTCCTTTGGAAGGAAGTTAGCTTTCTTTAATGACACGAAGCACAGTTTTATAAATGGGGATACCATGGTATTTATGAGAGCTGAATTAAAAAATAAGAATACAAAGGACCATACCATGTGATTGAGAAACACTACCAGAGTGTCAAGGATGGGAATGAAACTCTGAAATTCACCCTCCCCCTTTCCTTTTTTTCTTTTTTTTTTTTTCTTTTCTTAATTTAAATAAACTGTAAAAAGGAATTCCATTTATCTGAGGACTGATATTGCTGGAGCAATGCACTCCAGCATTTTCCACAGAGCTGCTCTGCAGAAGAATGGGTCACTTTGTCTCAAGTTTTCCTCTGCTGAGGGCAGGAAAATGGGAGGACTCAGCTCTTTTTGGTGTCTTCCTCTTGGCCCCTTGCCCAGCCAAGCTCCAGACCATTGCCCCAGCTTGGTGTCCAACTGGTTTCTCCCTCATTTCCATGCCCTCCATAGCCAGAGACGCTTAGGGCTTGCTGGAGCCTCTCCTTCCTTATTCTCTGCCCTATTCTTTCCCTCCTCTTCCTGCTAAAAGTTCTCTGGGATCCTGTGCTACTTTAGGTTGAGATAATTCCCTGCAGCTCCTTCCTTGCATCACTTTTCAGCCCTTTCATCCCTCAACTCTCCCCTCGTGGCAGAACCACCCTTCACAAACACTCACACTCTGCATTTCACTTTCCCAGTCAGCACAACTGGGAAAAAATATTTGTCATTAAAAATGTTTGCCATTAAAAATATTTGTCATTAAAAATATTTGTCATTATCCTTATTCACTGATTAGCTGGGTCATGTAGCCCAGGCTGTGCTTACCCTTTAGAGTGAGGGAGATCTCTATCTGGCATGGCAAATTTTAGCACTTCCAGTAGAAGGTTGTCAGATTAAAAACCTGGTATTAGAACAGATAGTGCCTGGCAATCTTAATAATAACCATAATAACTTTAATAATAATAATACCACCAGCAGTCACTCACAATATGTGTGTTTTCCTTGATTGTTATGGAAGATTTCCCTGTAATATCCTCTTGAAATTATGTTATCTTTTCTCTTTATGAGTAAATTATAATTGACACTACAATTTATCACTTGAGAACAATGCTGTTAACTCACATTTTTTAAAAGCTGGTTTTATTCAGATCACACAATGGGACAGACTCCACCCAACAGAAAAAAAATCACCTCTTTCAAGGTCAGCAAAGATATTTGATCTGTCATTGGGAGACTTTTGCCATACCTCTGTTAAAGATGTTAATCTCATTCTTCTATGTTCTTCTGTTTCAGCCAGCATCTCCTCTCTCTGCCCCCCTGCTTTACAAATCAAACAGATTATTGTAGAAAAAAAAAAGTTCCCAACTGTTCTGCACCATCTCAGAGAAAAAAAGAACAAAAAAACCACAGATTGAATGCAAAATTTAAAAATAAAAACCTGTATTAAAAATAAAAACTGTATACACATCCTCACCCTGACATTAAATACAGGTGGCTTATGGCTCTGGGTTTTTGGGGGACTTACCAGAAAAATGTTGGTGTGCAATCCATGATATAAGTGGAGATAATACCTTTTAATATTTCTTGCAATTTAGGAGAGAGTTTCCCAGAAGTGTGCAAGAATCCAGAGGCTGTGTTTAAATTACCATTACCCTATTGCTTGGATTACTGGAAGGGAAATAACAACAATTTCAATAGCAGTAGTGTAATATAGGAAATTTTTTTTATCTTTACTTTACCCAGAAGGTTGACAAAAATATCTTCATAACTCTGGTATTATCCAGCTTTACTAATATGTAACAAAAGCCTTAGAGAATATATACCAAAGGCATAATGACTTCCCTTTCTTTTCTTCAGACATTCTTAGTCATAAAATCTCTTATATAGTTTCCCAAACCAAATTAATATTGCACTGTAATACTGAGCATGACATAGATGTTTTCCCAGAGTAAGTTTAATTTAGCAGGCAATGTGTAGAAAAGTTTTGAGCTCTTCCTATAGGACATCTGGCTGAAATTACTCCACGTAAATCAAAGAGAAGATACCAAAATAACTTGAATGAGCCTCCTGCTTTCTCAATGTTTGCATGTTGGGCATAACTGATTCGCTGTCTAGTGTGCCCTGGAGAGGTATGAAATCCAAAAAAGGAAGCCTTCTCTGTTGAAACAGCAGAGTGTTAGTCATTAAAATAAAACTGCTTGAGGAAAAAAAGCCCACTAATTAACATGGGGCTGCTGTGAGCAGATCTATTCTTTTCCAATATTAAATAATTAGCGTTTTTATTACTGTACAATTACATACACAAAATTTGCTTATTTATTGAGGAGATGTAAGGGTTTTTAAACTTTCATTAATATGGTTTGATGCAGCAGAGAGTTGCTTTACTGGAATAAACGACTCCAAACCTTTTTTTCACCCTCTCTTAAAAAATGAAAGTGAAGAGCCCAATAAAGCTGAATATGCTGCATCTTTTCATATGCAGGTGTATCATCACTGTGGTGTGGCAGTGTGTTGTTCCTGTCATTGCTTCACAATTATAATGAGAAAATTAATTAATTCCTGGGCTCTGTTTCCCTGTATAGCTCTCTGGAGTGGGAAGTTCCATTTGGAAACCTGTCCTCAAAAGATGCTCACCAGGAGTCACAGGTGGTACCTATGTCCACTGACACAAGTGCCCTGTGAAAATGTTCTAAAAAAGGCACAAGAAAACATAAATTTCAGCCCAGTCTGAGAGGCACAGAGTTCTCTAGGACTGTGTTTGATTATCCTCTGGTGTCAAAAAGGAATGATGCCCCTGTTCTGCTTGTTGCCTGGGAAATGTTTGATTGTTTTTAATAACTGCATGTCAGTTCTCATTGAACAAAAAAATTTCAGAACAATTGCAAGGACTGTGGTCTGTGTCCAAACAGCATTTGGCAGTCTTCCCTGGATTATGATATTTTGCCACGATTGGGTTTGCTGATCAACCTAGCAGCTATCTAAAATTCAGTTTATAAATTGTGTAATATTTGGACTTGTTGAACTTCACAGTCACAATGGCAGCATCAACCAATATCCACATTTGATTTTTATTGTTTTTCTTGGCTTATCTTTCCAAGCCTAGTGCAGCCACAAGGATGAACCCTTCTCTGCCTGTGTAGTGGCATCCACATTTGATTTTTATTGTTTTTCTTGGCTCACTTTTCCAAGCCTAGTGCAGCCACAGGGATGAACCCGTCTCTGCCTGTGTAGTTATGTCCAGGCAGCCTAAAGCACTCCAGTGACTGCCTGCCAGAAGTGGAATCTCCCCCTTTGCAAGGGGACTCAGTTGGCAGAGATTGTTACAGCTTTAGTCTAATTTAGACATAATTAGATATAAACAGACATAAATATTCCTGAGAAAGAGCACTATCTTGCAAAACAGACGTATAAGAAGGATCTCACAGATAGAACATATCATGTGGGACAGCCTCCCCTCCAATATTTAAATGTTGACCTGATTTCCAAATCCTTATAAAGTTAAATATCATCATTATTAATGATCTCAAATGAAGTTGACTCTTAACTGGCTGTAGATGCATATTCAGGTTATTCTGAAGATCCTTATCTAGAATAAAAGTGATATAGTTGTTTGCAGTTACAGAATTACAACTGAACTCTGAAATGCAGAGATGTTCATGGTTTTGTCTTTGATATGAACCTAAAACTTATTATTATAGACCATCTTATAGGGCAGAATTTGACCTGCATAGAACAGCATATGTGTGTAACTTCTTGTGAGGGTTTTTGAATTTTTTGTCCCCAAGATGTTTTTAAAAATCTTTTCTGAATTTAATAAATAACCCTGTAAAAATAACAAAGCCAACCAACTTAACAGAGCCATCAGCTTCCTTTGAATGGGAGCTGGGAAAGATTTTAAAGAGATTATGGGCTGAAGATAAGAATCCCTCTCTGACAGATCCCTCTGGAGGTCATGCAAGGGAAACAAAGACAAAGCCATGTGGCCAAAGATGATCCCCTAACAAACAATTAGAGGGTATGTGGGTCAGAGAAGGGGAGAGAAGGAAGGAAAAATTGAAGGTACTCAGATCTAGAATACAACTGAGATGCTGATGCAAACAAGCATTGTATCCCTCATGTTCCAGGGCCTCATCTTCCTGATTTTTCCAGTCTGAATTCCATTTCCAGGTGCCTTGGTTCTCTGTCTGCTCATGTCTCAGAGTTTCTGTTCCCTGAGATTCTCNTGCCTATGCTAACATGTCATTTCTACTCTAAACCAATCTCTAAAATCCAACTCAGCAAAAGATGGGGGACGAGAGCAAGAACAAGGAGCACAGGGGCCACTCCCCAATTCCTCCAGCTTGTCTCTTCACCCCCAGATACTAAAAATCCCAGATTCTACATTTACATTCTATGATAAACTAAATACTACTTATTTTGAATTCTCTCAGCTTGTGATTCTTCACACACTGTGGGCATTCACTGCCATGGCAGGGATCAGAGGCAGTGTCCTCCTGGGCTCTGTGTGAGGCTCTGACCCCCCTGTACAGACCCCAGACCCCCTGTCCGGTCTCCAAACCCTCCGGGGTGGCCACAGGGATGTTCTAGACTCCAACAATCATGTGGCCAGAAAATGCTGGGAATTAGCCTGAAAATGATCCCTGTGGTACCCCTGGTGTGTCACACAGGGCTCAGCTGGGAGAAGAGGGACAGAGTGGTTCCACTCCCTATCAGAGGAAAAGCCACATATGAAGGATGGATCCCTGTGGGGCAATCATCCCAGAAAAAAGGACATTTCTCAAAAGAAAGTCCCAAGCTGAGTGCTCTGACCGCTCTCATGAAGAAGGAGCTGCCCCAAGAGGAAAATGTCATTGGAAGAAGAAGTATCAACATTAGAGCTTTGGGGAGAGGCTGCAGATACAGCACAGAGAGACTGAGGATTGTTCAAACTGGACAGTACAGGAAGAAACAGCTTTTGATAATGAAGTCGTCAGCTTATATGAAAAAAAAAGAAAAAAAAAAAAAAAAAAGCAACACNAAAAAAAGAAGCAACACCAAAATAACAGTCTTCTAACAGTCTTCAGCTGCTGAGATTGTAACAAATGTGAATTCTGTCTGAAGACCTCAAATGCACTTAAATCATTCCTAAATTAATTCCGTGAACAAGCCCAGCTGAAGCTAGGAGGCATGAGAGAATGAAAATGTTCATGTTTTTGATTTTCTCCTCACTTCCTGTGAATTTGTACTGGCTGAAGCAGAACACTGGAAGTAAGACAGATTCCACTGAATAACTGGATTGATGGTTGGAATGTGTTTTCTGGCTGAAATGACTTAGAAAACAATAATATCCATTTACAGAACAGTTTCCAAACAGACAAAGAAAACAGTGAAGAAAAGGAAAAAATACAGCAGGTTTGAAGTGCAATATCAAAGATATATTTACTATTTAGGTAGCCTATATGGTTTTATAATATTTTCTGTTCCTCTGATTTTTTTCTTTGTCACAATTTTGCCTGTTTGTTTTGATGTATAATTTTTTTTTCCCAACTTGCAACACTTAGGTCAGCTGTCCTATATTTAAATGATGCCTTGGCCATCACTTTTAGCACTACATTGCTCAGAAGGAAAGATAACTGCAGAAATGTTTCCTTGCTACACTTCCCAAGTAATCCTACACTACTCTGTAAGAAAAAAATATAATCTAAAAAGTGTTTCAGGAGTGAAGGCAGAAAAGGAAGAAGACAGAGAAAGAAATACCTAAATTACTGAGGGAATTTTAGTTTTCCTTGTGATTGCCCAGGAATTTTGTCCAGACCAAAAGGATTCGGGATATAACAACTCATGAACCCCAAAGGATATTGATGAATATGATCAGAAACACAGAATGTTGGTTGTTCCCTTTTTTTCCTCATTCAGAATGATGTTCAAAACCACTGGACTACTTTCTAATTTGTCCTTTCCCCCCACACTTCATTTCATTTTCATTTGCTGTCATACTGAGATCTATTTAGGGTGTCTAATGTAAAGTTAAAACATGATCCTACTGGAGGTAAATTTTTGGTGCAAATAAATAATACAAAAAAAATCCCAAACCTTATTATTGTGGCTATTATAAAAGGAAAAGTTATTTCTTGTTTAAAATATATTTTTCTCTTACACATAAAATGTTACTCCAATTGGGAAATCAGACTTCTGCAACCCTAATCCTCAAATCAGCTGCACAAATTCCACAGAACTGATTACACTAAATTTAGCATATTTCATACGATGCTGCAGGTTTTCAACACTGTTATCATTGTTACATGTTAGTTGTATGTAATGCATCAGCAGATTTGCAAAACTGAGTTTTTCTCTGAGTTGTTTCCCTTTTCCAGAGCCTCTGCTCATGCAAATATTGCAAATTCCCATTTCTAACTCATCAGTGAGTCTGGCTGCAGCAGCTCAGTGACAGTGGAGTGTGTAACAGGGAGGAGGGTTTATAACCTGGGGTGCTGTACCTGCTCAGGATTAGAGCTCTATTTTTGTGTTTATTTTGATTATCAGTGCTGGGGAGGGAGTGCTGTGTTTACACTGCTGATGATAACAGAGAGCAGCAAGTGGGAAATCAGCCTGAATGAAACTCCAACCAGTCACAGCCAGGCTCTTTCTCTTCCTGAGACAACTCTTTACAGCTGGCCTGGGCAGAATCTCCATGGCAGAAACAATCAAAGGGAAAACTGGAAAGTTTTGATGCATCCCTGAGTGGCTGATGAAGAATCTCCACAGGGAGTTCTGTGCCTGAGCTCTGTGCGGAGGAGGCAGCAGCAGCTCCACCCTGGGAAGTTTCACTGGAGCAGCTCCACTTGGCCTGCACAGACACATCCTAAAAAACTTTGTTAATTAGCCCAGGATTCATAGCTCAGCTCCTGGTGAGGTGTAATTAGAGGGACTGCATTTTTTTTGTGGACTATTCCACAATAGGTGCGTGATGGGAATCACTGAGTCAGGTCCCGAGTGTGGAAAACTCCAAACAACATGGAAATATGACACAAAGAGTGCTACCAGGAAATGAATTTGTATTCTAAAAGCACAGCCAGGAAGGCAGAGTGGATCAGAAAGTGACCATGCAGAAGAAAACCATCACTCAAGGAAAAAGGAAGTGAATGGGTTGACATGATGGAAGTGGAAGAGACAGCTCTCTCAGGGATTGTATGGAATATGTTTGTGAATGAGCAGGAAGCATAAAAATGCAGTGCCATGGACAAGAAGTTAGATGACAAGTGAAGGGACACTGACAGGATAGATATGAAACTGAAAGTTGCTGCAGACTGCAAGAGAAGGAATTCTAAAGGAAAAAAATATATTGAAAGAAAGTGTAGAACTTGTGACTGTGACTTGGCCATTGCAAAAACCCTCTGTCTAAACTCACAGATGTTGGATATGTGATAAAACCATTTCAGGGCAGGATTTTTTTTCAATCTGAGAACCTGAATTTGTCTCATGCAAAAGGCAGAAGGTGAAGTACTCCAGTGCTGATCCTTGGTTGCTGAAATGTCCCATTCAGGCAGAGAGAGCAACACATCCTTAGGGGTAACTGAGGCTGCTCTAATCTCTTACCAAGAAGTTTTCACTTTATTGCTACCTCTCCACATTCTTTTGAGCTGGTGTACATACAGCTCTTTTCTTTTGGCATGGTGATATTTCTCAGTGAGCATAAGTTGCTCTCTGGAAGAGAGAAAAAAGTGAACTACTGTTTAAAGAAACCAGGTTAAGGTAGAAAACACAGAAATGTCTTTTCATCTGATCATTCAGGCACCAGCAAGATCTTCATGGTTGAAGAGGTGGAACCAATTTGCAAAATGCTCTTTTGAAATCTCTTACTGGATGGTAAAGTTTTACTGTGCCAGAACACTTCAGTAGAAATTTGAAGAACAGAGTTGTTAAAATAATTTCACTCATGTAACACACACACACACACACTCTTATGAGAACATCAAACAGTATTTTATGTGGAACAGTGGAAAATGTAAATCCAGAAAGATCAGGACTCTCTGAGAGACCTAAACCTCCAGAATTTTGTCCTTACTGACTGCAAGGCACTGAGGGGAGGTATGACTGCTGAAACTCCCCATACTCCAGAAGTTTCAGGAGCTGGGGTGTGGAAAAGGTTGGCTGGATTATGCTGCTATTAAAGCAGCATCAATGATGTATCCTTGCCTGTACCAAGACTCATTCCCTGAGGATTATCCCAGCACATCCACATAAATAAATCATGGCCTGGGTGTCACCAAACAGAGCAGGAGCTGTGCTCTAAGGAATGCTGCAGCTGGAGAAAATGAGGCACAGTGAATGGAGGAGGCTCATTCCTGCCTGTCTGACAGCCACTCATCCAGCAAGAAAATGGGAGAGGTGAGGGAAAGCCTGGACAGGATGCAATTTCTTGATTTCTCTGTAATAAGAAATTGTTGTCATCAGTTTCTGCAGCATTCCTGAAGTTAAAGACTCATTTCCACCATCTATCTGTGAAGAAGACAGAAAATTTGACTTCTCAGTGAAGGAGGAAAAACCCTTCCACTGCCCTTTTAGGGCATCTGCACAACAGAGGTGTCCTTTAACATCAGACATTGAAAGAATTACTGCTGAAATTCCTATTAAATAGAGGTGTCTGCAGATGTAGCTACAAGCTCAGTGACAGCTTTCCCAGTCAGGGCAGCACTCTGGGAGAGCATGAGAGGTGACCAGGAATAAACAATCCAGTTTCCAATAGTACAGGTCAACAGAAACATCCTCACCCTCAGGTAAGGTGAAGGAATGGTGATTTCCAAGGCAGGAATGACCTGTGTGAGTTTTCACATCATCCCTCTGAAAACAGGCAGTGTCACCTTATGGAACTGTAAACCCTGAATTTCAGACACTAAAAAAATGAAATGAAGAGAATCAGCTGCCAGAACATGATGAGAATTTTGTGCAGTTTGCTTTGTTCAGTTTTTTCTTCAGTACTTTAAATCACTGTGCTTAGTATTAAAACATATTAGTTCAGGCAGCTATTAATATTCTCTGAGATTTTAAAGCAATTACATTTAAAGAAGGAATTGCAGATGATGTATAAACAGGAATGATGTTTTAAAGAAATTAAACAAAGATCTTAATTGCAAATCCAGTCATATGGCTGAGAACGGGAATAAACCTTTTCTAAATAAAGTCTTAGTGACATGAAGAAGTAATAATCTGACATTTTATTGCATGAATTACATTTTTATTCCTAACTACTAAATACTTGTCTGATGCTCATTTGCTGCCACATTTAGAACTGTAAGTTCCCCCAGAAAAATGGAGTGTGTTCAATGAGATGCATTACTTACTATGGATCTGGGACAACAGCACCAGGGAATAATGTGGATTGTGGTCCTGACACAGGCTGTGGCCATAGCATGTTAGGTTCCTTTCAGTAATTTATAATAATTAATGACAATAAGACATTTGAAATTAATTTTAAAGTGGGCTGAGAACAGTCTCGGTCTCATTTCTGGTCAGATGTTTTTACATACAAGTCCATGATAAGAAACTATTCCACTGTAAATGAAATTTCCCAAGTTTTTTTACTTTCATAGCCTAGATAAAAGTTGAATGCTGTTCTGTTTCACTCTTTCCTTATAAATTCCTAAACAATATATCATTTACTGGGGTTCAGATCTCATTGTGACCCTGAATTTAAGACCATGTTCATTTTTGTGCTCTTAGAAGCACAAAGGCTTCAAGGAGGTTTGGGTGCAGTGTGCAGCTTGCATTCCATTCAGAGGAAATTTTGTCTGATTGCTTGGCTTGGCACAGCAAAATGCTGATTTTACAGCACAACAACACCTTTGGCAGATTCCCCAATACTCCTTCCCTCAATATTTATCTAGTTTTTCATAGGACTTCTCAGTTGTATTTCCCCAATGGTTATTTCTGTGTTTGAGGATCCCACAGGCCTTATTTAATTTGACTTTATAGTCTGCAGCAAAACATAAGTGCAAAGTTCTGCTGAAGCAAATGAGGCAAATGATGAGGATCATGAGGCACAAAGACACTAAGAATATAAACATTTATATCACTAGCACATATACTTTCCTGACCTTAATCCTTACAGAATGGCTTCACTTTCTGACATGTAACAGAAATTCTTTAGTTTGTAATTCAGGAAGCTCATGCAAAATTGAGGATGAGAAGATGGAGGATCATTCTAGCTCACCTTTGTGTTCAGCAAAAACCAATAGCTCAAATATTAAAATCTACTCAGAATAAATAGTAGGACACACTGCTGTGAACTGACTGACTTTTAAGAAAAAGAGGTAGCCAACCATATACAATTAGCAATTTCCATGTGAAAAACATCGAAATACACAAAGAAGCTAATCTGATTTGTTTTCTCTGCTCAAACTGTGATGCAATATCAAACAATAATTTAACTTTGTGGATGAGTAACATGCCTTGAATTCTACATAGTTAAGGCTTAAATTTCAGTCAAAAACATGATTTTACTGAAAAAAGAACAGGAATTTAAAAATATATATACTTTGGGTTTATCAAAGCTTTTCCTTGTTTGGAAGCAAATCTCATCAAAATTGTTAAGCCCATTTTTTGCTCTTCTTGTAATAATCCATTCTAAGTTTTAATTTACACCTTCTATTACTTTCAACAGTTTTGGGGCTAGTAAATAACTGTTTTCTCAGCCAGAAATATGAATTACCATAGTGCTTTCTTTTGACTATAGAGGAATAGAAATAAAAACCTCAGAAATGTCTGCCCAAGTGGTCTGATTCCTTCCTCACTTTCTGGTGGGCATCTGCTGAATTTTCCAATCTTGCATAATTGAATTCAATCAGAGATTTACTGTTGATTCCTAACAGCTCTGTTGATGTCTTTAATGAAAGGTAAACTACAAGTTGTTCTTTTTCTGAGCTGGGCTAGCTCAGAAACAGGGCAGGAAGCTGAAATTACAGCTTCAGTGGAGTCCTATTTCCAGTCCTGTAAGAAGAGAAAAAGGTGACCAGGAAAACGAGAGCAGCCATAATCACCAATATCTGTATTTATAATAGAACTGATAATAAATCTAAAAGTTTATCCTCTCATCCAATCTCAACACAACTAATTCCTACCTTCTGCAGGTCTGAATTCTGCAGAAACCAAGCTAAGGTGGAGCAATGTAAGGCAATCCCCACACGCCTCTGTGTTTGCAACAGAGACGTGTCCTTCCTGTTGAACTAGAAATAATTCATGACTGCTCACAGTGTCAGAAATTTCAAAGTTCAAGCATATATTTAGCAGAGTTAGAAGCCTGGCAGATAAGGTGAAAGATTCAGATTTTTTTTTTTTTTTTTTTGTTAAATCACTCTGAAGTTTTCTTTACTCAAAAGACCAAGCAAAGCCAAACTTGTAGAATAATGTAGGGGCAGTCACATTCTTTGTTGCAGATTTCACATTAACATTTAATAAAGAGAAAAAAAAAATCAGCTAATAGTCCTGCACCTCTTCTCTCCTTTACACCATATATCACACAGAGGAAAGCTAGAGTGAAAGAAAATAAAAGCCAGAAAATTAACTACAGGGGAAAAAATGGAATTACGATTACCTGTGTTTGAAGTTATCCTTCCCTTGTGTATATTAATTATTCTACAGCATAATTACATAATCACATATTAATTTCTTCTCTAGACTCCAGACTCAGTCATGCACAGAATGGATGGTGCTTGCTGCCTAAGGATTTTTCAGCATTTGGTTCAGTGCACAGCCCCAGGCCTCACATAGATTCAAACCCCATTCTGAAAACAACATTTTTTCACTCCCACGTGGACTTTTTTACCTACACTGCAATATCAAAGTGCTTAACCCATACTAATTGAACTAGTTCCTATCACTTTTGTGAGTTAAATGGTCTTTATGACTTCCTATTTACAAAGGGAAATTATGGCACAGCAACATCTGCCTGGGGCAAGGAGTGCAGAAAATGTCAGCCAAAATGGGTTAAGTCAGGTGATGTCATGAGTTTCTAATTAGAGGATCTAAGGACAGAAAAGATCAGCAAATTTATGAGTGAAATTGTGCTCTGCACTCTTTAATAGATTTCCATCATTTTTTATATTTACTTCCAGCATTTCAGGATATATCAACACTGAGAACCAGAATTTTAAGAGTAATTATATAGTGCCTGCTTATAAAGTATTGGAGTAATAGGATCAGTGCCTAAAGCTGCTGTAGCTTGTTTATTTGTGAGCTGTGATCTCACAAACTGAACAGGGTCATTTTAGGCAAATCTTCAGAGTAACTTCAGGAGACGTTTCCAAGGAAATTTGAGGTGCCAGGGGGGATTTTAGGAGCGTGCTCGTTCCTCAGGGGGTGATGCATAAAGCTGCACCATCCATATGCTGAGCATCTCCACCTCCCTGGGAATTTTCTGGGGGAAAATGTTCAGAATGTGACTTTCATACTGGGCTTGGGGTGGGGACATCTCTGCACAGATCTCAAAGACACAAAATTCTTGTGCCACAGGGCAGTGCCACGTGCTGTAACAACAATAAACAACATTTATTTCACAATAAATGAAAAATGTACTAATCTACCTGGCACCCTTTGCCAAGGAAGGCATTGCCCTGTGTATTTAAGAGTGTGCTAATGTAGGTGTGAGCAGACACACTGCTGCCTACTGGAGCTAACAGCAGTGATCACTGCCTTTTTTCAGAATATGTTTAAATATGTTTAAAACATATTTAAATATGTTTAAAAATGTTTAAATATGTTTAAAACAATTCAGAGCAAACTTCACAACCCCCCAAGGTTGAGTAGACACTTCCAGATGTGAGTATGGGTGCAAGAGCTGGTTGCATTTTGTGTGTGAAACTCATTTTCAGGGGTCAAATATTGGTACTTCTGCATTCCCATCACCTGGATCAGGGTATTATCATTGCACAAGGCTTCTGTGAAGCTTAATATAAAGCAACTGCTGTGAAATGGCAGAGGGAAAAGTATTATATAAATATCATAAATACTGAAAACTGTAAGATGCTATTGATGGTAGCATTCTTATTCCTGGGTAAGAATGATGAGTTTGTTCATTTTCTTTGTATTGTTTATATTTCTCACAATATGTATGAAACACATGCTTCAGCCATGGAGGACCTTGGGTTTTTATTTACTCTAAGACACTTTATTTCTCAGTTTTAAAGAAATGGTGTATATATCTACCTGCATAGAAATTTATTGTTTTACTGAGGAGCCTAAAGCCTTTGGTAATTGAAGTTGTAGGGTGAAATTTATGGTGTTATTTGTAATGTAGCTGACTGATAAGTAAACTGAAGAATTCTAGCATTTTCTGCCTTGAATCCAGAGGAAATAAAATTTAGTTCTCCTGGATTTTAAATTTAAATCTACCTCCATGGTCTTACCGTAAATCTCACATACCTTATTAATAATACTGGCCTGAATTAGTAGGATAAAAGCAGTTGTGCAGCTTATCTCCTGCTCCTGTTGTTAAGTTATAAAATCAGGACACTTAGGTTAAGTTTAATGCTGCTAAAATACCTCCTCCACTTAATTCTGGGACATATCAGGTCAATAGGATGTATCAGACCTAAGACTGCAAACATGATTTACAAAATATATAGTAAAATATGATTTCAAGGTAAGATATATGTGTTGCTTGGTTTATGGCTGGTTTTATTTTTGAAGAACAAGAAATTCATGTCCAGGACCCCTCTCCCCAATGCCTGGGTGTTGCAGTGTATAATATATATACACTATATATATATATTTTATATATATACATAGATATATATATACATATATACACTAACAACCTGCAGGAGTCATGATTAACTCCCCACATCCAGAAAAAGTTACAGTTCCTGCAATATCCAAATAATATTGGTGGTCTGATGATGTTGGGTTAAAAATACTTGAGAATTTTAAGATGAAAATTAAGGAAAAAAAACATCCCTGCAATCCTTCTCTCCCAAAAGAGATTACCCTGCACCTCTGATTTTTTGATTTAAAAATACTTGTCAGGAAAATTCTTTGGTATCAGTGACAACTTGAGGAGGTTCTAACCTCCTGTGCCTTTGTTTCTTCTTTGGAAAGGTTCATTTAACTCCAAAACATTAAATTATTATCTTCAAACTGCCTTTACTAATAAACACACAGAAATCATTCCAAGATGAGAGGTAATCCAGCCAACAAAGGTCAGAGGCTGCAATTAGTGAAGCTGTTTTCTGGTGAGTGTAATACAGCTCCTGTGCATGACTGAGCTCCTTAAAGAGCATTATGGGCTGAGCAGGAGCAGCTCTACCTACACCCAAATCTCTGGATCAGCCTGAACGTGAGTCAAAGCCCTGTGCTTAGAACATTAAAGCAATCTTCCAAGTGGCACAGTCCAAACTCAGGGGGCTGTGTGCAGTTTAATTTTATTCCAGATTAATTTTATTCCAGGTCTGTGTTAACTCAGGGCTTCTTGGCCATGTGAGTTCTTGCTGATTATTTCCTCACCATGCCATGGACTAGTGGCATGGTCTGAGTGCTGGGTGTCTAATCCCACTGGGGGATTTATTTGATAATGCAGATGTCAATGACCTGGCAGGGTATTTATGCTAATGGTTTCCAATAATGGATCAGGGCTCAGGTTCTCCGTGGGTGCCAAAGGATCTCCTTGTTTTCTGGCACAGCAAATTGTCTGCCTCTTCCATGATCTGTGTCTGATCCTGAGTCTGCAGCTTTTCGTGGAAACAGAACAGTCCTTGTTGCTGTGACAATGGAACTCCACAAATAAAACATATCAAGAAA
>VXBR01007196.1:164988-177330 GCA_013400215.1 Cisticola juncidis
TTTTTTTAATATATATAAACCCCCATCACTTCTCTACTAATCAGAAAACAAGATGTCCCCATCTAGAAAAACCCAGATGCCATTTTCAGTCACCAACAGTTCAGCATTTTTGTTCCATGTGCTATTTTATATGCTGTAATACATGTCTACAGGGTTTCAATCAGTTATATCTTCTAAAACAACATTAAGATATCAAAACCATACCTGTTTCAAAATACACCCTTTTGGGAAATGCTCCTGCATTTCATTTAAGGATTATAGAATATATATTATAAATGCAGATGGGTTTTTGGTCTTGCAGTTGTTATATTTTGCATGACTTGTTGTACCTGAACTGATTTATCACAGGTTCATTTATCTACAGCTTTACAAAGAAGCTTTTGGACTACTAAATCCTATTTTTCTAGTACACCAAGGGACCTGACTTTTGTAGGTGCTCTTAAATTTAATTTTCCTATCACGATACGAAAGTTTTGCAGAAAAAAAATCAGTATATAACAGAAAAATCTAGAAACAGCGACCTTTCCCTAGTTACAAAAGCTGAAATCTGTAATTGAACACATCCCTTTAATCAGCTGAACAGAAATAAGATGAGGTATGAACAAGTGGAAAATAGGAAAGACCAAGCTGCATTTCCAAAAGCAGGGATGTGCACCCAAAAGGCTGCAAACACCACTGAGTGCAGAACTAATGTAGGCTGCGAGCAGATTTGCAAAACGTGTGTGCAAATCCTATTTTTGGATTAAATGAGTCATGTTAACTGCACACAAGCCAAGTAACTCTCTGAGCACAATAGAAATAACTTGAATGCAAACATGCCCTTCAAAGAATGTTGGGTATGGGCATTATTAATTTTAATTTTATTTTTAAACAGGCAAATGGCCTGCTGGTAGAAGTGACACAAGATTAGGTCAGGCTTCTACCAGCCAGCTCAGTGAGTGCCACAGCAATTCAGAATTTAAACTGCACTTATCTCCATCCACCAGAAAGCAAAGGATGAGGTGACATTGCCCAAATAATATTAATCAGGAGGAAAAAACTCTCTCCCACCTGGAAGGTTCAGTGCCCTCTGTCAGGAACCAGCCTCCAGTCCTTCACAGAAAGATCTGCTCCCTGTGCCAGCCCTTTGCCCTTTCTATGCTGAACCTGAAACTGCATAAGAGGTGAAAAAAATTGCATCTGGAGATCACATGTCATCCTCAAAATTACTCTCCAGTAGCCCCAAAAACTCAAATAATTGGCTGGAGATTGGCAGTTAAGGTGCCCCCAACTATAATAATTCTATAATTATTCTCTGATTCAAATATTTCTGCTTGTCTCTTGGGAATAATAATAATAATAATAATGATAATAACAACAACAACAATGAATAATAATAATAACAATAATAATAATAATAAATCATGTTTCAATTGCTTTGATAGCCCACATTTACCAATGTGCCTCCCCCAGTCATTCTCCTGCTGTAGAGAATAACACCAGACAAACATTGGGAAGGTCAGTGTGTGATTCTGGGGCTAAACTGACAGAGCACAAGGTAGAAATCATCACCTTTACTCCTCAGAAATACAGATCTGCTGGAATCTGACTCTATTTTCTTCAGCATGTAAGTGGGCCAGATTTAAACTCTGTTTCAGATACAGCTGACTAACAGGATTGACTCAGCTTTGTGCTAACCTTCCAACATAAACCAACATGAACCCCATCACATTAACTTTAGGACTTCCTGGCAACGAGAAATTGCAGTTTCTGTGCTGCAGGAGATTTTGGTTCAGTTGCATTTGGAAGTGATCACAAATCCTCAGTCTATCAATCTCCTAAATTTACCCCTAAATCCAGCTTTATTCCTACCACAGTGAATAATTTTCACACCACAAGCAGAGCCCAGAGTTACAGAGGAGTCACTGCAGGGTTTAAAGAAGGCAAGACAGGCTCAAGAATTGGTGCAAGTAAAAGAAAGTGGTTTTTCTCCATCACCACATGCTGGAATGTTCCTGGAGAGCTTGGGCAGGCCCTGCATGGAGCTGGGGCTGGGGTTTGGGTTTCTAGGAGAACACACAGCAGAGGAGGGGTTTGGAGCATGGCAAGGGTTAAACCCAGTTTTAGGGTCAGGACTGCAGCAATGTTCAGTGCTAAACATCAGATAAACAGTGAGATTAGGAGGAAGCTGTTGCTGGCAGATATTTCTTATATTGTGCTGTAGGAGAGGATCATGTTCTCTGATATGGTATTAGGAGCAAAGATAAAGGTGAGGTACAGGCTAAAGAAACTGGGATTTACAAAACCTGCTCCAAAGCATCAGTGAGTCAGACCCCTCGTGCTGCCAGCTGTCTTTATTGTGTGTGCTTTATGTAGCTCACCTTTCTGCCTCCAGGAGCAATCCTGGAATCCTGCTCTTTTCATTACAACTCAGTCCTGAGCAGCTTTTGCAATCCCAGTTTCTCTAGCCTCTACCTCACCCCTGTCTTTATTCCTGATGCCATAACATTGATTGGATCACCACTTTCAGAACCCACCAGACCTCCAGAAGACACAGCAATCAGCATTTTTATTCTGTGAATCAGTGTTGAACCAATAAATAGTATCTTTAGTCAAGCCTTTGCCAGGATATTTTGGAAGTCCCCAACAAAAATAAATGCTGCTTCTTGCCAGTGCTACCACATCCACATCCCCAGCCATATTTTCAGGATGAAGAGGAAGCTGTTTGTTCCTCCAAGAGGATTCACAGGCTACTTTAATAAAAGTACAGGTGATGTGTTGTAGGCAAAATTTTAGCAATTTCAGTCTATCTGAAATCCCCTGCTGAAGCTGCTCCCTCTCCAGAACAGCATTTTCTTCAGAGACCACAGGGGTGTTTTGCTTTGCAGAAAATGATGCAATTCCAAATTATTGCTGTGGTTTGTGATGAAATACACAGTGTGTGTGGGAGATTTATGTGAGTGAACTGTACCATTCCAATTAACTGTTGGCTTTGTGGATTTAGGTAATAGTTTAAAGGTCCAACAGCCTGGCCAGAAAGAAGCTTTATCCTCTCACTGTTCCTTTGTGATTGAATCTCTGTTGTATAATCAATCAAATCTCTCATTTGTCAAGGCATTTTCCAGCCCATGATAGAATGTGAGAGTAAAACCAAGAAATATATAGATGCTGCCATTATATTTTCAGGCTAAAGCTATTAGAAAATGGAAACATGAATTACAGGGAAATACAGTTTTTCATAAAACAGGCATAAATCAGGCAGGAGAAAAGCAAATAGGATTAAGCAGATATTCATAAATTTCATATACAGAAGTTAAAATTTTCAGTTAGAGTTTTCTCTGTCTAAACCCTGGTTGGTAATTCTGTGTTTTGTGAAATATTGCACTGAGAAAAATTCATCAGCAGAACTTGGTAGGTAGGTTTTCAAAACCTTACTCTGTTTTGGAAAATCACCCTTACACATCTGCTACCTCTGACTGGAATCTGAAGTTCCCTGAGCAATAACAAGATATTACATTAAATGATTACACATCATTAAAAAGAATTTTTACTTTTCCAAAACCCAAGAAATCAACGATACAAATCCAAAATATGGGAAGAATCAAAGCACTTGAAGATATTTGAACACTTGTGAGAAAACTCCCACAAAAGAGTCGTGTACATTTATTATTCCTGATGTGGCCTGCAATCAGGACATCAGTCAAGGACTCATTCTGTCACAACATTTATTATCAAAAAGATAATGTTTACCTATAGCTAGCAGCTAGAGAGATAGCCCTGCTGTATTTAAATTACTTCTATGAGAATTCAGTGCAGTAGCTTTTTTTTTTTTTTTTTTTAAATTTGCCCACAGCAATGGATTACACCAGATCAGCAGCTGAAATAAGGGACAAAATATATGTTAAAAAAACAGTCAGGTGCTGCAAAACCTGCAAAATTCCTGCAAAAAAGGAATTTTGTTCATTGCCTTGCCCCTGCTAGTCCTTGGCTCAGTTGTGTGATTCACACCAGCTCATCCCACACTAACAAACTCCTTGATTTAGTTCCCCAGCTTCAGAATCTTCTGAAAAGAAAGGAAAAGAACCCTTCTCTGGATGTGTTTTTAATTCTTCACCTGATCAATTCCCAGTGGGATCTGATAACAGCAGGTGCAGTTATCCAGCTCCTTGCTTCCCTGCCTTTGGAGGATTTCTGTAACAAATATAGAACAGACTCATTTAAAGATATAAGACCCTTATTTTTAGCCATAAAAACTTATTACTTAAGCATATTCATTCCAACATTAAAACAATAGCATCACTCCATGCATTTACTCACCCACAACCTGAGAATTTTCAAAAGGAAAAGGGAAAAATCAGTGTTTTCTATGTGGTTTCTCTCACCCTAAGCTGAGGTTTGTAGAACCACTGCTTGTTCTCCCCTGGCATGACCTCTCACCTCTACACTGACAACATCACAGCCATCAAAAATTCAGTGTGGTGGCAGTGATGGGCAGAGGAGAAGGAAAATTACTTGTTATTGACAGCTAGCAGAGAGCTAGAGACCAGACTGCAATAAAATTAGTGAGATAAGGAAAAGATGCAACATTTCTGTGCAGATAAATAATGGTCTGAGGGCAGCAGCCACATTGTACACTTTTTGTTGTAGTCACTGATTTCTCAGTATTAATCTACATTTTGCAATTAGACTTTCAAATTAAATACATTTACCTTTTCCTGGGACAAACCCCAGTTAGGAGAGAAACCTTGGGGTGGTGTGTGCCCTGTGACACCTCTGAACCAGCCTTACCCTCTTCTGCTCCTCAAAAAATCATGAATTTAAGTGAATTTGAGCCATTCAGAGCACACCCTCCACCCTGTAGGGGACAGAAATCAGGGGACACAAAGTGCTGCCCCAGTGACACTGCAGTCCTTGTGCTAAGTTCCTTCAGCTCTGACACTGCCAGCAGAGCCAACAGTGGGACTGAACAGAAACACTAAAAGGTATAAAAACCCTCTAAGGAGCACCTGGATAGAGTTACCTGAAATAAACTCCCTGCACACTGATTTTGGGTTATTCACACAGCCCTCTAGGCTATGTGAAAACTAGAGGCTGGTTGAAAAATCCCCCTTAAAATATAGTTGAATATATTTTTTACTATCTTTCTGTACCACTGAAATTTTTAAGAGGCAGTGGTACTAATTCTTTGGAGCCAACATGATTTCTTTTGCCTATTCACTACAAGCAAAATGACAGGCTCAGACATCTCCAGAGCAGAAATAAGCATATATTCTCAGAGTTCTGTATTAAATTGAATAATACTGCAGATTTTCACAAGAAAAAATAGGTTTAGTGCAGTCTGGTTAACAAAAAAAAGCAAGAATTTCCTGCTGTGACATGAAATAATTACATGCACAACCCAAATTTTTATTTAGAATGGTGAATGGAACAGAGGAGTTGATTCTATGATGGTCATTACATGGGCTTGGGAAGACCAGCTTGATCTATGTCCTGATGAGTGCACAAGTGGCTAAAATTTATATTTGGAGAAAGCTGTACAGCCATGGGGAAAGGTAATACCTTATAATCACCCAGGGCAGATTTATTATATTTCCTTGTATCCCCTAACTTTGAAAGGTAAAAGCCTGGCAATGACTTTATGAACACAGCACTAAATGATCCATAAAGAATCATAAAGAATCATAAAGATCTATTTTATCAGGATGTGTGGGCCTCCAAACCCAGAGCTGAAAGTCAAAGCTGTGCATCAAACAGGAGGGAAACTTCCTGCTGGTGTTTATTACCCTGCTCTGGAGCCCCATTAATCCACTTTGCCATCCTCAGTGTCTGCATGGCAAACATGTTTCTAAGAAAAAAGGGGACAGAGAAGCAGCAGAAATTGTTAAAACTGAGATTTGCCCAAAATGAGAGGCAGGAGACAGAGGGGTGTGACAGGCTCCTCATTTTGTCTGAATTTGTAAGGCTTTTATGGAAAGGGTCTCAAAGTACTTTGAGGCAGATGCTCTGCTTGTCTTCTGCTAAAAGCAATTAAAACAATTTTCTCATCTGGCATAATTAATTTTTACTCATGTAAATCAATTTCCTTGTGTTCATAACCCTTCTTGGGACTGATCTTCTGTTCCTCTGTTTTCTTCATGCTTTTTGTGGGCTTGCACTTCTATTTTTTTCCACCCTCTGTAGCCTGCAAGTTCCCAATTCCCTGAAAAGTCATTTTCTGTACAGCTGTGCTTTCCAGCCCTGTCTTCCACAGCTTGATGGTTCCTGGCATTCACTTTCTTAATTTTCTACTCTTGGCTTTGAGAGCTCTGTAAAAAGCCCAGCTCTGAGCAGGGCTTAAAACTTGACTGTACAATATTTGCCCAACTGTTTAATTCCTTCTCCAAGGCTATTTTGGTAGCTAAGATAAACATTTAGGCTCTAAGATGAGGAATGGCCATGAGTTTATAGAATTTTCTCATCCCACAATCTTCCTTTTTGTGATTTAATTCTCCTCCAAGCAACCCTTCTCCCCCATTTCCAGGGTTGTGCTTGTGACTTTGTTTGCCCAAAATATTTCTTCATCACCTTCATATTTTACCAGCCTTAAATGCTTAAGATTCATTGCAAGGGTCTTGATGAACTTTTCTTGATGACAACAGGAATTTCTGTCCCCTCAAACAAAAGTCAAATCCTTCAATGACCTCTGTATATTCTGGTATATTCTTCAGACAAACATGACAACTGGGTGACCTTACTTTCTCCCACAAAGACAAGGAATTTGGTCATTAACAACTGATTAAAAACAACCTGAAACCTGGCCTGAATTTAAAACTATTTCCCATCCAGGTAGTTCTCACTGCACATGATTTAAAAGAACCCACACGTGAGACCACAGCATGAAAACCACAAGGGCATGTTCTGAACCTTTTTAACTAAAACATAACAGAATAAAAACCAACAGCACTGAAGAAATAGAGGAGCAGAGATGACAAAATTTTGTCTCTGTTATTCAACCAGCAAAGAAGTTTTAAGTGGTATAACAAGGAGGAGACAATTTTTATGATGGCAAAGATGTGCTGCAGTCATAGCGAATTAAACTGGATGTGTAGTTATGCATCCAGCAGGGATTTTAAAAAAAGAACAAAACTAATACACTTGAAAGATATTTCAGAAGATAGAACCATTAAAAGGGAAGAGTTCAGTTCAGCCTGAGCTGGTGTGACAGGCCTGGTGAAGTATGCTAACCATGAATAAAAATAGAAAACTTAGAAGCACATAAATGAATCAAGAGTCCCTTAAAACACATGCCCTGCAGCACTTGCTCCCAGCAGTTTTGACACATTTGTCCATCAGGATGTGAATCAAACAGATTAGCCTGAGAAAATTTGCCTTACATAGAAGAAATACATAAAAAAAAAAGAAAAAGAAAATGAAAATTTTCTTTGGAGCAACCTCCATTTCTTGCTATCACAGCACTGAAAACTGTTTTTCATACAATTTGCCAGGCTAACCAATATTATTCCCATGTTGGAGTTTCTCCTGTCACGTTTGAGTGCATTGTGATAATGCTCTCATGATTGGAAAGAGCAGGAAAAAACCCAACCAGCATTTTGTATGCCAAGAACAGAGATCTGCATTGCTCGAGAAGAAACTTGGTAAGTGGCTGCTAGAGAAACTTCTTCTTTCTATAATAAAAATGTTACCAGAATATTATTTAGGTTTTTCAGAGTACAAAAAAAAGCTCATTTCACAGGACACCCAACCACATGAACAGGTGACCCACTGTGGCCCCTTCCAACATTCCCCATTCAGTGACACTGATGAATTAATATGAATTTTTTCACCATATCTCATTGAGCTCTTATCTCATATTGCTCAACACGATAAAACTAACAGAGATTATTCTTCTCATGCCTCCCAAACAGCAGATGTTTTGAATGTAACAGGAAGCAATAATTCATAATATGTTACATGTTACAAATCCAAACCAAAACACAACTCCCTAACAGGATTGTCAAAAAATTAACCTCCTAAAAAAATAATAATAATAAAATTAAGATACAGAAATTAATTATAGAAGAATTAATAAAAAAGATGTATAAATTAATTATAGAAGAATTAATATTATTACAGTATTTAGGGTTTCCTGCTTTACTAATCTTTCTCTCAGTTCAGCTGTGCTTCCACTGCATTTCAAATATTCCATTTGGACTTTCACAGGGCATGAAGGGTGGCACCTCTTATCTGGAGTACATGGAAAATAAAAATACATTGAAGACAAAGAGCAAGAGACACAGATGGACAATCCCTGTAAATCTATAACAGTGATACATCGCTGGCTTTGTGAACTGTAAAATCTTTTCTAAAAAAACCCCACTTACTAATTTATTCTACTTTTATAGGTTAAAATATAGATATGTACACATGCACATAAAATAAAATATTCTCTGATATTTTATTCGTTTATTCTACTGCAGTGAGTTGTCAAAATATCTTGCCACAGATCAGGAAAAACATCCCACAGTCTAATAAAAACAATGGCAAAGAAATTTGGTCACAGAACTGAAGTGTTTGTCATCTGTGCTTGCCAACAGCAAATCCCACACCAGCTAAAGGCAGACAAACAGCCTTCCCTTCCACTGTGCTCTGGCAGCTGCCAAAAATCAAAATTGGACAGATCCTATGTGGAAAAAAATTTGGGGAGTTCAAGACAAATTCGAGGCATATGGTCACTGTATTACATATAGTTATCTATCATTCCTTGTTTGACAGGAAAATATTATTTTTCCATCTTTTATGTCCTAGTTTTCCCTGAACCAATGCCTCTTAGTGAAATTTTGAGGTCAAATGTGACCATTGCTCTCTGCAGGGTGAAGATTTTTTTTTTTTAATGATTAGGCCCTAATCCAGCTCCAATTAAAGTCAGTGAAAATACTCTAATAGCTACATTGAGCTAGGCACAATGCCAGTGCTCCCAGACTCTGCAAAAACCCCAAACAAAGGTGCTCATTGTGCTGCAGATCCCACATTTGCTAATCCAGCTATCTACAGCCAGTGGAGTGGGAGCCAGATTTTTGCACACTGCTGTAACCTTCCTGACAAGCACTGGTTGGCAAGAACAATGGCCAGGTTCACTGGAAAACCACTGAAAATAATCTGAAATAAAACATAACCCCCCATCTCAGCCCTTTCTGAACATGAGTGATGTTTGGGTTCTTGGTAAGGAGTGCTTGTGATTCTCTCCATTTGTAAAGTGATTTACAGAGGCAGAACATTATTGGGAAGCAGAGATGAAAGGGAAACTCAGTAAGGACAAAACCTGGAAAACCAAATATCCCCAAAAACTCAGGATAGAAGGAGCAAGAGCAAAAGGAGCCTTTATCCATCCTCAGCAGCACCTTACCCACCCATGAGGGCCCAGATAGGAATAAAACCAGCTCATGGACCTCACTGCTTCAACTTCATAAAGAAACAAATATCATTATCTACATCTTTATGAGTGTTAAGAATTCTGACAAAAATTCAGGCCTCAAAAGGCTCATCTGGTTTCTAATTGAGGTTTATATGCAGGGTCATTCCTCCAGAACAGATTGTTCCTACAAACTCTGTTTGTTAACAGACTGAAAAGGGTAAAAAGAAACTTGGTTGGAGTTTTAGGTTTCGGTTCTGTTGTTTGTTGGTTTTTTGGGGGTTTTTTCTTGCCCAGAAAAAAACTCCCAAACCCCCAACACTGAATTTCTTTGTGTATCTCTCGAATAAATTACTGCAGCATTTTAAATGTGGAGAGCAGAACTTTCTGTACTCCATGCCAACTGCTTCACAAAGTTTTACAAGAGTAGGTGCTATATTAAGTCCACAGCACAGTGTTTGTTGTGCGTTTGCCAGGTCCAATTAAGCAAAATTTATCAAAGCTGGCAACAATCAGCTTGTTTCATCTGCTCCTTGAAAGGCCTGATCCATATTTTCTGTGAGAGAATTAGTGGTTGGTCTGACTTAGAATACTGATCACCATTTCAGGAAAGCAAAGACAGAGAAAGCTGAAGAGACCAGAACTGTCTGTGGAGTTTATTATTCTATATGCAAAATATTTCTGATAATACTCTTAGTTTTATATGGGCAAAACATGATTAATTAGCAGGCAACAAAACAGCCTGGGTAAAGCATCATGCATGACATGAAATTGCAAAAACTCCTTTTTGGTGTTAGCTGCAATCTGAGGTTTAAAATCTTCCTGGAAACCCATAACTAAATCATCATAACATCAGTTCTGCAGCACAAACCCCGTCTGACAGATGTTTCACTTGTTTTGGGCTCAGCCTTTCTGTCTCTCCACTGGCTTTGTTGGTGGATTTAAGAGAAGGTTTAAGAGCCCTGGGAGAGTTGTGGTGCTGGGGCAGCAGGGGACAGATTGGCAGAGCAGTGTCAGAAGGATCACAGGGTAAATTACTCCTCACACTGACAATTCCAGGGCTCTACAGAAAACATTGCATGCCACAGTGTGGAGTAATGGAAAGATCGTGCTACAAAAAAAATTGTGACAAGCTCTTATCATTGTAAAACAATAGAAAACTTGTGCTCTTATTCAAGCCACAGATTCTTCCAAAAACACTGACAGACATTTTTTACCTGTCTGCTTGCACCTGGATTCTATTGTCTGCCACTGGTACATCTCAGTCCTTTAAATGGAAACTGTAGGTCATTCCTCTGACAGCCTGGAGAGGTTGATTTTTCTGCCATTGCTCATGCAGAGGCCATCTGGGGACACTTCATTTGCCATTCTGCCTTTAGGGAGAGCTCACTGATCTTCTGCAAGCAGATGGAAGTTTGTTGTCTCTTCCAAAAGACAGGTTTTGTGCTCTTAAGCTGCTTGCTAGCAGCTTGATTTCCATCATCAGTGCTGCTCCAAAATAAAGACCATGGATATGTGACATGGTGAACACTCCCTTAAATCAGTGTTGACTCTACTGAGAATTCACTGAGCTTTGTTATCTAAAAATCTAATTAAGCATTTTGGGGCTGGGGAGGGGGAGAGGGGGAACTGACAGCAGTGATTTACAGTATGGCAACTTTGTTTATCTCTCAAAAAACAATCTCTGAAAGAAAACAAAGTCTGAATGAAGAAAAGACCAAATCAGTCCTTTGAACTTCACTGGAGTGGTTTTTGGACTGCTGCTTTGTAGCTCACAGAAAGACCACACCAAAATTACTTGTTGGGATACCTGGGAGGACAAAGCAGAGAACAAGACACTCCAAGTGAAGTAAATTTAATTTATTAGTATTTTATTCTACTCATGACTCAAAGAAACCACTTGAGATCCTTTCCAATACCAGGCTATGGTGTCCCATTCTCATAATTGATGGCAATAAATAAGAATGTACAGTTCCCTTCCCATCAGTTCTCCTTCTGTGTTGGACACCTGATTTTGGAATTTCTATTCAGTGGGCATATTCAAGGTAAAGAATGGCCAAGCACCCAAGAAAGGCCCAGGTCTATTCCTCCCACCCAAGTAAATTTGTCTGATGGTTCCTTATTACCCTAAATCTACTGGAGTCACTGAAATCCTCAAAATTAATCTGAATTCAGACTCTGATGTGACAAAATTTTAGATGCCTGGATTTAGAAATACCTTAACTGGACTACTACGTATGACCCAAATCTTTTGGGTGTTTATAACAGACAAAATGGACTCACCCAGGGCAAAATGGGACTTTTTATTTCTGAGGAACACTTTTTTATTAATTTCCCATTAATTTTCTGCTCAGACATACCCATTTCCAACAAAAAGTGTTGCTATAATTTCACTTCTTCCCCTCTTATTTTTTACTTAATAACCTTTCTGATCTATGTAATGAGTATTTTTCCTCTTTTACTTTACTCTGAGATAACTAACAACCCCCCAGCATTTTCTATCAGACACCTTCATTTCCTATCCACTGAGCCTACTTAATCAGCATATAGTCAGTTCTCAGTGGCATATTGTAATAATTGAATAATATTCACTGGAAATACTGAAGTAACTGCAAAAATGTCATTTTATTAATAAATTGAATAATAATGGAGGTAATTTAGATAGGATGTGCTGTATTTGTGTCAAGTAAGCATTTTCTTTGCTTGTCCTTGAAAGGAACTGAAACAACAGAGCCTTAATTTTATACTAGATAAGAGTGAGAAATCCTCCTGCTTCCCTGTATCAGGCAGTGAATAGGGCACTCCTGGGTGCTGTTCTGAAAATATTCATTGAAGTTATTGGGCACATTCATTGTGCCTGTCAGTGTTCATTTGTCACAAAAAAAAAAGAAAAAAAGAAAAAAAAAAGAAAAAAGAAAAAAGAAAAAAGAAAAAAGAAAAAAGAAAAAAGAAAAAAGAAAAAAGAAAAAAGAAAA
>VXBR01007196.1:178072-219733 GCA_013400215.1 Cisticola juncidis
TTTTTTCTTTTTTCTTTTTTCTTTTTTTCTTTTTTCTTTTTTTTTCTTTTTTCTTTTTGTTTCTTCCCCTTTTCCTTCCTTTTTTTCCTTTTTTCTTTTTTCTTTTTTCTTTTTTCTTTTTTCTTTTTTCTTTTTTCTTTCTTTTTTTTTTCCTTTTTTCTTTTTTTTTCTCTTTTTTCTTTTTTTTCTTTTTTTTTCTTTTTTTCTTTCTTTTTTTTTTTTTCTTTTCTTTTTTCCTTTCTTTTTTTTTCCTGGAGTGTTTACTAAGTAAACCAAACACCAATCCACAAATATAAATAAGAGCATTCCTCTATGACTATTCTCTGTTTGTTTAGGCTTTGTTTGTGGTTTTGTTTGCTTTTTATTAACAAAACAACAGCTATTGCCTCCTTTTAGCCTCTCTAAGATCAAAGCAGTTGTCAAGGATAAAATGTGTCCCTGGGGGAAAAAAAATAAAAATCAAGATTTTGTTGAAAGACACACCTCTCCTGGATTCTTGGCTTAAAATAAGATTGGATAGTTTAGGATTATGGTTTGAGTGCCTCAGTTTTGCCACCACTAAAACAACAAGAAGCCTTGTGTGTGGTACAAAAGCTGAGAGGCCTCAAAAATAATTCAATTATTCCTCAGGGCAGGGATGCTCCTAATACAGCCAGAGGGACACAGCTCTCTACTGAAAACTTGCATTAAATATTGTCTTGCCCTTCCCCAAAGCCTGAAATCCTTAAACCTTAAAAAAACCTTAAAAAAAAATTGGCTTTGAGCTTTGTCTCCTTCTCCTGAGAGAGAAGCAGAGATGGGTATCTACACCCCACAAGTTCACAAGAATTCTTATTTACACAGCATTTCTTAGATACCAAGTGTTGCATATGGTTATTTTTGTGTCCTTTTTTACTCTGCTCAAAAAAATATTGTACTCTGCCAGCACAGTGCAATTGCTAATTCCTTTAATTTATGTCCTTAGAAGATAAAATAGGGTAGAATAGGAGAAAAACCAGGGCCTGCAATTAGTGCAGGCAGAGTGTTTTACTGTGCTTTTTAAACCCCTTAAGTTGCTAATGTAGTTAGAGCACTTAATTTTACAATACCCTAATCTCTAATAAAAACGTTTAATCTACAGCCTTACTCTCCTTTTGAAAAGACATTTTTGTGGGTCTCAGAAGCAAAGCATTTAGGTTGTCAAATGGCACATTTAATGGCTAAAACACTCAAACATATATCATGCATTAGCTTTCCATAAAAGGTCTTCTGACAGAAGTACAGGTAATATTTTCATTGCTGGAAAAAGTCAGTAACTACTGAATATTATTTATGTTTGTAACTTTTGACTGCCCTGCAAAAACAAGTTTTAGAAAGCAATCTTGAGGTCAAGAGAGAGTTTTTAAGATCAGTTTTTAATTTTACTCACCACAGCCATTTTGAAGTTGAATGTTTTTAAATAGAGCAGAGCCACCTTTTCTGCTTGGATACAATTCACAAGACATGTGTAAAACCAGGACTTAAAGTAACCAAAACAGCAGTGAATCAGATTTCAAGTTGTCATTTCACAGAATCATTTACTTATTCTCTTTCTGACTTTGGCTTTTTCATCCTTTGTTTTCCTCACCTTTGTTCCTACTGCATTATTTTTTCTATTTACCTGCTTAGCACCGTCTTTTCTTTTCTTCTCCCAGAGTACTCACTGAAATAATATTATTTAGAACAATCACACATTAATTATTAACTATTAACTATTAATTATTAATTATTAATTATTATAATAATTAATAATATTATCAATGGCTAATAGTGAATAATAATTAATTATTATTTTAAAAAATAGCATCTTCTCAGTTAATAAAGTGCTAGAGTCTTCCACTCTGTCTCTCTACAAAGAACCTTATTCCCTGTTCTAGAATAAGACATTTTAATTTATAGATACTATTTTTTGAGGGCACAGAACATGAGAAAGAAATCAAGCTAAACCAAACCTTGAGTTTTATTTTTACCTTTTTTATCTTCTTTTGAAGTAAATCATGCCCTAATCTAGGCTTGTTTTGTTAATAGATCTTCCCAAAATAGCTGCATGGATTTACATGAGTGTTTTTTGGGACCCAGAGATCAGTAAATGTGTTCCTCAATAACCCATTGGTGATGTGCCCTCTCCAGTGTCAGCATCACAGTAAAAATAAAATAATGACACAAATTTGATGGCCTCAGTGCATGAAGGCTGAGGAGGGATGCAAAAATGAACCCATTTTAGGTTTATCACTACAGTGATAAAATCAGTTGGGGAGAGAGAGGTGAGTCTTTACAAGGGCTGTATTCTCCATTAAATGTACTCCAGGTCTGAAATGCTGGGAGTTCACTGGCCAAAGATATGATTATTGCTGAGTTAATGAGTAGGTGTGATTGCACAGGAACATGCTCTTGGTCCAGTTTTTCAGGGAAAATTGCCTATTAGAGATTTTTCACCCTATCAGTGACTGATGCTTCTGCAGTGCTTAATCAGCTTAATATCTATCCCTGCTCCTCCTGACCCTGGTAATGCATTCAGCCCTAAAGTTTCTCCAGATGAAAGCAGGACCTGTAATTTGCAGAGCACCACCTACATCCCAATCCAAACAGATGAGAAAAGGTTAAAAACAGGAGTTTATTTCATCCTCATTCAACAGACTCAGAGCTGTGGCCCAAAATGTGAGGGTCATTTTCTCAAGTCTCTGGTGAAGCAGTTATTAAATCACATCTCATACATCTCACTTCAAGACCTCTTAATCATGAGGATTCCTTTGTTGAGGATTCCTAGGAAATGAGATAAAAATAGGTTTGTGTGGAAATTTTGTGTAATGGTCAAGGAAGTTTAATAGCCAGCACTTATTTTGTGAACATTTACTTATTTTCAGTGTTTGCTGAGGGCAAATCTGCTGTGGTTCCACACTGGAGAATGAGACATCACTAGGAAAGGAAAGCTCCTTGGCACAGGGAGAAATCCAGGGGACAGCAGTGAAGGCAAAACTCTCCAGAACATGACTCAGACAAATTCCAGTGAGTCACAGCTGTGACACTGCACTTTCTTGAAGGCTACATAAAATCATTGTAGGCATCATTTTTCTGTCCCTAATATTAGGACAGTGTTTGCTAAAAAAAAAAATCTCAATATTAAGACAAAATAATGTGCTTTACAAGGCAGACTAATGGTTTGCCAGGGGTCAAAAGTTAAAGTAGCAGCAGTACAGTAGAGCACTCAGAGGAGTGGGAAATAAAAATATATATACAAATACATCTGCTTTGATTTGCTAATGATAGCTCTCAGCTAGACTGCAGAATCTGAATGCCTGGTAGCCACTGCAAAGTGACAGCAGTTATAAAGCACATCACAAAGACACAGCTATTTGGAGTGACAATAATTACATAACTGGAAATTATTTACTTTTACGCATTTAAATGGAAACAACTTAAATAGGCCTCAGATTTGGCACAATCTTCAGAAACACAGCCAAGAGTAAGAAAAGACAAAATGTGAAAAAACAACTATGCATGAGGTAGGAAAGCCAGAGAAGAGAGAAAACTTTTAAAAATACCATTTTCTATTTACACTTGATAAACTCTCCCCAGATATCTGTTCAGAATGGCAGTGTTGGAATATGGTGTGCAGATCCAGCATGCAAAATTCATGATGTATCCTTGTGTTGATTAGTTTTATATGTCGTGATCATGTTGACTAAATGAGATTTTTTTTAAGGTTTTTCAAAACATAAATAATGTTTATAATGTTTTATGCAGCATTAAGTACTGCATCAATATCTTTTAGTGAGATTTAATCTTCATATAAAGAATTCAACCTTTTTTTTGGTATAAATTGTTGGCTGCTCCTACTCTACTTTCTGCTTTTCTGCCCTGAAATTCCATGGATCCAATTTTTTCTGCTCATTATTCTATTGGAGTGTGGTGTGGAAAAAAAGGGAAAATACTATTTGTTGGTACCACATTTATCTGTATTTTCTGGAACAAACAATATTAATGTATTTGAAATAGTAACTCATATTTAGGGACTACAGAAAGGCATTAATTTCTAATTTAATGTCAATACATGATTTTGGACAAACCACATAAGAATCAAACTTGTGGAGCAGAACACACCAAAAAGAAATGAGCAAATAATTTAGGGAATGTTTGTAAATCCATATTTTTCATTTATTGAGTTGTCTATGCAATCCACTTCAGAATACAAACTTGTGTGCTTAATGCACTGATATAAAAATAATGAGAGACTAATTTTTAAAATAATTTCAATGCATTCTGTGTTAAATTTGGAAGACAGTGGGATTTTATTTGAATACTTCAGAGCTAACTGTGTTCACCCTGAAGGAAATTCAAGGACTGACAGGATGCAGTGTTCTGCAGAGAAGTCTTGGAAGTTCCCACCCCACAAATATTGAAGGACAACACATGATTTAAAATCGAAATTTAATTCATTCTCCATAATACCTTCCAGAAAAGATTGAATTGTCAGCTATTACCATACCCTTGGCACTCAGCTATTCTGAAAAGGAATGATTTGTGTCATAGCTGTAATTTAAGAAGCTTTTTTTAATTTGCTGTAAGTATCTCTCACCAATGAAAAGCTGTAGGAGTCCAAAGCTGAATGTAGCTACACCAAACTAAAAAGGCAAAACACCACGGGCACCAATTGCTAGCAAAGTTTCATGATCACTTTTGATAATTATTGTGATTATTACCTCAGAAACTCATACAGAACACAATCAGAAAAGTGGGCAGCTTTTTTTTCAGATATATACTCTCACATTTCCTTATATAATATAATAGATTTATGTTTAAAATAGTATGTTAGGCAAAAGACTGAATTTTTTTTTTCATGCTGATGAGATCACTGCAATTAATCTGATCTGCTGCTTGTTAAACAGTTGCACAATCTGTCCTTTCACCCCATAGCTCAACCTCAAATTAACAACAGCTATTGTTGTTAAAACTTTCATGTCTAAAAAATGGCTTGAAAATTTTGGTGTATATAAACTATATTTGTTATTTTTTACTTTTTTGGTGTATGAAGACAGGCCTACATGGATTATGGCAATGAGTGTTGTGCAGGAATGTCAGCTGAATGAGGATGGTTTTAGAGGGACAATTTGCAAGAACTCACAGCATTGTAAAATAACTCTGAGGGTCTTATAAAACAAACAAAAAATATTATCTTTTTTAAAAAAAACTAACTATATTGGCAAGGGAATAGAATATTTCAGTGAACATATGCATCAAGCAGGTAACTACTGCCAAGCGTTTTCCAACAAATTTGAGGCAAACTATTCAGAAACCATTTTTTTTTTTGCCAGTCACCTTCAAAAAAGAATCAGATTATCTAATTTTAGGCATCAATTTCACTGTGCTTTGCTGCTCTATCAAATACTTCTACCCAGAATAATTTTGTACAGAATTGTTCAGGATACATAGAATGTGTCTGCCCACACATCTGTGTTTGCAAATTGGCTTGTCAGCACTCTTCAATCCCAAGTCAGGCCCAGTTATACCTATTACAAAACCCATAACATTTGTTTCACAGTTCCTGATATAGCTCTGTCTATCCAAAGACAATTTTCAGTATATTTATAGTAATTTTATCAGTGAAGTATTACTAGCAGCCCTAGAGACAGTAGCCATCGGGCAAAATACATAATGTTCCACATCCCATCTTATCCATCAGCTTACATTAATTTTCTTTGGAGCTCAGAAAGTTATCACAGTAAGTTTAGTTCCAGGAAAATAGTTTTTTTTTGTAGCAGCTCCTTAAAAAATGTAAAGTATTTCTGTATAAAGGTGCTGAGATAACAAGGAAAAACAGAATAGCTTTTCATTCCTCAATTTTATATTGAGTTTGTGAGAGAGCAATCAGTTACACGTTCATCTATGTCAAAGTTTCAACTTGAAATAGGAAATATTAAAGTGTGTGTTATCCTTAATACTCTGTCATACAGCTATTCACCTTTCTGCCAAAAAAATTCCTGCCTACAGCCAATTTTTGAGATAGTTTTAGGAGCAGAAGCTTGAACCCTGAAGAAGAGTTTTATATCAATCTGATACAGTTTCTGTCAGGGACAGCAGAACTTATTTAGAAAATCACTTTAATAAAGTTGCTTCATTTGGAGGGGTGGATGTAGTAGAGTTGGAGAAAAGCTATTGGGATGTGGGAGGCAGAAGGGTTAGAGCAAAGCAGCCATTGGATGTTGGGCTATTTGTGGTTTTTTGATGGATGTTTGTCCAAATGCAAATGATCTCTGAGAATATTTTGGGACATGCAATCCTTCCTGCTTGGGAGAATCAGCCAGCAGAGAATTCCTGTACTCTCTGTTTGAGGAGTCCAGGGCACTTCTGCTCTTGGCCAGAGGGAACAGACAGACAATTTCTGATGTAAAACTGACTGGATAATACAGTTAATTATAAATTTCAGGGTAATACCTATAAATCAGGGGTGTGAAGGAGTGAATGCAATACAGTGATTGCATCTAGTACAGTGTAATGTCTTATGGGACAAGGGCTGATGATAGCAGACAACCAGTGCCATATATCCTGGGAAAATGGAGAGATTCTCATATTAAATAAATATGAGATGCCATAAAGAAATTAGAGAAGACAATCAATTTACTGGGATACAGTCAGAGGGAGTCAGGAAGACACAGGGAAGAGAAGCAGAATGCTTTTAAGATGTCTGAGTTCAACATAAACATGATTTATGTTCGAATAAAATGGAGATAGCTTCTCTCAAGCAGAAATGATCCTTCTGATCAGATGAGTTATGATAAGGGAAAAGAGCATGTTTATCAACAAGTGAGTTCTTGATGGCTAATCACAGCAAACAAGACTTCAAACACGTAAATACATCAACACTTCAACACCTCTGGGGATCTCAAAAAAGACAGGAATAAAGGAAAAGTTTTCAAGAAAAACCAAACATGAACAAATAATTGCTGGGTTGTAAATATAATTCAATCTCAAAAGGGTTTACTCATATAACTAATTTTGGTTTTCAATTAACTTTATTTTGGATTTCCTCTGTATTTAGATCTTGAAATGAAATTGCATTTTGAATTATTGTTGGTGAGCAAAGATCCATAAGCGAAACCTTCTTTGATTCACAGCACAGAGGTGCTGTAAAAGGGGCAGGGGAGACAAAAACAAGATTAAGGTTGTGCTTCAACCTCCTGTTCAGTATTCAGAACAGCATGATGTCACTTGCCTTACCAATAGTGGAGACCCATTCACCACTTTGACAGCACTGCTAGAAAAAATACTCTGTATGGGAACCCCTGGGAACTGACAAATTGAAAAGTTGATGAAAGACATTCATATATTTTATATGGCCTTTGATAACCTTAAGGACAGTAAATGTATTATTCTGGTTATTATTTGGCATGTGACTGTCCATAATAAGTGAGCACACAACATTTTGAAGGCTGTAGTTCCAAGGATTTGGTGAATGGTTGAAATTTAGTGACAAAGGATTGACTTCTGGGATATCACCTCTTGGATTGATTACATTTCTTCCTCCCTAAAAGGATCATGTTTAGGATCTTTTCAGCCTTTAGTTTAAAATCATGATTTAATTATTCATGCCTTGTTAATGATGAAAATTCCTGTGTCCCAGGTATCAGCAAGCAGAAAAAATTGAGGTGATTTTCTGGATCTTTCAGGATCTTCTCATCTGTCCATGGACTTTCTGGATCATGGGGCCAAAGTCAAAGGCAAATTGCAATCCCCATAGGAGCATAAGAATTAATCATGTCAGATAGCCAACTTCTTGGAGGAATTTGTTTGGTATTTTAGAGGATGGTGGCTTTCAAACAAAAGCAGAAGCAATCCTTAATTGCACATGAGCAGATGAAATAAAGGCCACAGGTTACCAGTTTGTGAAGGCAACAATGATTAGGGAAATTGCTTTTAATGTATTCCTACCCTAAGAGTTCTGAGCCTTGATTGCTGCTGGCCTTTCCCCAAACACCAGTGGAGACTTTTCAGCTGTGCCTCCTGTATATAACCAAATCACATGGACAGGCTCTGTGAGCACTCCCTAGTCCTTGTTTGCTTTCTGGGCAGGGAAAAAGCAGCAGAAAATGATGGTGAGGTCAGAGTTCATGCATTTTCTTCCCCTTTAGGAGCTGGCAGAGCAGCAGAGGTGAGGCAGGGTGTACATGTCCAGCTTACTGATCAGCTCAGAGTGAGTTTCACAGCAATACAGAGCATGGCCTGGGGCCAGTGCCTGCACCCCGGGTTTCTTTGGGATAACTTTTGTCCCCAGTGCAATTCTGTGTAAAGAGAGAAACTTCATCTCTGGTCCCTTCCCTTCCCTTCCCTTCCCTTCCCTTCCCTTCCCTTCCCTTCTTTTCCCTGTTTGGAAGCTCAGCAAGGCACACAGTGGTGATAAATTTAGTTTTACTTAGCTCACCTGTTTAATAGAGAAGAGGTAAATTATTGCTTCTCTGCTCCAGTCCGTGACCTAACAATCTGTGAAGTTTATGTGTGGTTTTTAACACTGTGTAAAAGAGATGTTTCAGTCTTTATAGGTTTTAGGTTTTAATCTCTAGAGGGAATATAGATTTTCCTGGCTTAGCCAAAGCAGCAGTCAGTACAGCAGAAGATTCCTTTATGTGGTAAGGCCACAGTCCTGTGTGCCCTAATACAGACCCCACTGATACAAGGGAGATCTGCAGCAACATTTAGGGATTTCTGTGGTAAGACACCAGTAAAACAGTGAGGTTATACCCTACAGATTTTGCCTTCAAGGAATCTAGATTTTCAGGGAAACTCATCAGAATTTCTACAACTTTGTCATAAATCTTTTTGAAGGAAGAGCAGGATATGCAGCAACAGCAAGGTCCTTCTGCTTAAATGAGAACAAAATTGATTTTCTGAAACATATTCCATCTTCTTGAGACTGGAAACCAACATCCAGTGACTTAAAAGCTGAGAGTGTGTGCTGCTGAAAGTCTAGTGGTTTCACTGCACTTCTTTTCCATCCACAATATTCCATTTAATTGATGACAGAAATGAAAATTTGCAGTGACCATTCAAGCACACAAAGACATAAACAGTCACATACAGTGAAATTGGAGTGGATAGTCTGCAGCTGAAGTCAGGAATGCTAAGTTGTGCTGTTCTGTTGTGCTATTCAGCAATAGTATTTCCTTTAATCTATTTTAAAAATGACCTGCCTCAACATGAAGTTATTTAATCTTTTTCTGAACATGTCAAAAAAAAAAAAAGAGAAAGTGTAAACTGTATCCAAAATTTATCCAAGGGAATGAAACAAGGTAGAGAAGAAAGAGAACATTTGTGTAAACCAAGCTAACCAACACACCAGACAAGTAAGCAGAGAATAAATAGTGTATGATTGAGCAGTAAAAGTGTATATCAGAAAATAGAAATACATAAAGGTAATCATCTCACTGCTTGGCTTTCAACCTATTTTTCTTTGAATAGAAAATTTAGGCACAATTTTTAAAGAGCAAACGGATCAAAACAAGAATTCTGAAACCTTGAGCAATATCAATATTTCTTTATGCGTAAAAGTGGATCATTCAGAGGCAGAGTGCAGTGTCTGTCACATTGATAAACCAAGGAAAATGTCATAGCAAATTGACATATGGAGATAGTATTGACATATGGAGATATCCATAAGATAGGAGGTTGTAGTGAATAGGAGGTTATTATGAATTTAATTTCAGAATCATATGGAATCAGCAGAATAAATTCAAAGCTGAACCATAGCAAAATGCAGAGTACTATTCAGGTGCTATGGGCAAGTCTGCTGCTACAAATTCCATTTTCCTCCAGTCCTTTTCCACCTCCCCTTTTTTAAACTTCTGGTCCCTACTCATCCCTCTTTCATCTTTCACAAGCTTTTTACCCCTGTGCATTGTAATTCACCTGATTCCTGCTTCCCTAGGCTGTGCAGCTTGCTATCAAAGGAGTGCTAAAAACAAAGGAGGGATTTTCTGCCTGCTCTGTGTCGTGGAGATGCAATTTCAAGGGAGATTCTCCCTAAAGCTGGAAACAATGATGGGCTGTGCCTCTAGCACTGGACAACTAGCCCCACTCTTAACTCCATTTTTTCCATCTAGACATCATCTTCTTCATTCCTCTCCCATCCAAGACTGAGCTATGACTTGGCACAAGTTTATTCCCCTCATGGGTGCAAACTGATCCTTCTGATGCTGTTTTTCCTTGCTCAAGAAACCTCTGTGTATTTAATTGCAATTGTATCAGTGCAGTAATTCATGAGGCTGTGGTTTCCCATAGGATGGAGGCAGGCTACAGGAATGGAGTGGTACAAGTGCAGTTTCTTCTCAGGAAATTTTTGACAATATGTGATGCTATTTTATACAGGATAAACATGTCTTCAATAAATATTCATATGCCTTTTGTCCAGGTTTCTATGTGGGCATTGTCATAGCTACAAAACTCTTTTGATACACAAGCCTTTACTCAGCCTGAAAGCTTTTAGCAACAGATATTCACTCTCAGTGATATTTCACTTGATTTGACACAATTGAAGCAATTAAATATTCTTTTTTAATGTAAACAAAAAAAATTGAAATAAATATTATTTTAAAGCTATCCTGATGCGTATAAATACATCTTTGTAGAAACACATTAAGTATGAGAATGGGATAGTTTTATCATTAACAATAGGAAGTTTATATGTAATAACTCCACTTTTAGAGATATTTACAGTAATCTGTAATCAAAGTTGTTTTGTGTCCAATTTTTTAAGTGATCAGATAGCATTCTCCAAGGCTGTTATACTGAAGAACACAGGATTTGCTGTTTTTTAAAAAAATATGCAGATACCAATAAATGCTGCATATAAAGCTTCAATATTCTATAATTATATTGGATACAGTAGCTAAGTCACTATTTTAAGCTCCATATTTGTAAATCTATTTGGCAACCAGGGAAAAAGTTTAGCTGTCAACCAATTATTATATTATTTTCTCTCAAAGGAAAACTTTTATTATCCTGAAATATGTAGCATAACACAGATGTACCCAGCGCACTGAAGTTCATCTTGCTTAGATATATTTATTTTTCAATAATTCCTCAAATATGACTTTCACTACAACCTTGTTTCTTATGGGGATTACCTGGAATCTCCATAGACAGAATCTTTAATGACACAGCATTAAACACTGAATAAATGACTGGAACTTGCATCCTGGATGTGAATTAGAGCTTAGCCCTTTTATGAGTTTTAAGTCTCCTAATTTTAATGGCTCTATTTCATCTCAAAGTGTATATATATGCACACACATGCTCTTTATATTTTATAGTATCTATCTATCTATACATGTGCACACATACACTTTTTATTAAAAAAAAATATTTTAAAAATACTTTTAATAATTTTTTTTTTTAATCTATAGGCCTTTTTCTGCCCCTAAAATATATTTGGTAGGTGTGTTCTGTTCTATATAGGACATTTCATGGCCACAACGTGCTTGCAGTGACCCTGAAGGTAGCAAGGTCAATTATACCATGCAGCACTACTGGGGATTCTCTCAGAGATCTGACAGGAATCCCAAAATCAGCTGAGCTCCAGCAGCCCCACAGTGCATGGAATCTTCTTAGCCTGGGTTTTGGCTCTTCAGGCAGAGCAGGAATGAATCTGGTTCAAGAACCAGGCTGATCAGGGTTTGGATATCCCAGTACCAAGAACAACTCTGCAAAGATTTTAGAAGGATTTAATGCAAAAAAAAAAAAAGGAGATTCATACTTGGCTATCCAAAATCCTTATTTCAACAGTCTAATAGACATATATAAGCCCTACATTTATGGTTTCTGTGCCTTTTCTTCAGAAACAGGTCAGGCACTACTGTACTGTACAGAACAAACAGTGTTTCCCCCACCAAGCACACTTAGAATTTTTTTCTGTCTCCTTCCATTTCTTTTATTTTCTGTTGTGGGTACTCACATTCACCAGGCTACTTGCCAAGCTCTCTCTCCTTTTGGTGTGTTGGGAGAAAACAGGATCTTAACCCTTTCCAGCTGAAACATGGAAGAAGAATTCTGCTGTTAGGTGTGAAGGTGAGCACCCAAAATTTGTTTTAAAGGGAGGAAGCAGAGGCTGCTCAGGGCTTTGCTAGTGGGTGAAGCTCTAAATTGAGCTTGCAGCTCAGGTGATGTGTGTGCTGCAGGAGAGATGGGCATGGAGACCAACTTCCCAAGGGAAAAGCACAACCTCTTGTTCCATGCCACATTCCCTGACATCAAAACAAGAGCCCAGCTGGAGCCCTTTGTGTGAAGAATTTATTCTCCTTCTTACCTGACCAAAGAGGTCGTGCAACCTTTAGCCTGAGCAGAGAAAGAGCCCCAGGGGTACCCAGTGCTTGTGTCACAGCAGCCTGCAAGCTGCTGGCCTCATGGCCCAAAGTCAGGAGGGTAATTCAGGCTGTATTGGAATTTTCTTCAGGCATCAAAAGGCAGAATTGGAAAAGCACAGACTGAATTGAGCTCTCCTCTAGGATCATGTATTGGCAGTCAGGGTTGCACAGCTGGGTAAAGAGAGAAATAGCAAAAAGGAAAAGAAAAAAAGCAAACATGCTGAGCAATGTGTTTTGGCTTTTGAGTTGTGTTCCTGCTTTTGGATGAGGCAAATAATGCACCCAAGGAAGCATTTCTGCCACTGTTCATATGAGACTACAGGTCTGCGTGGAATACTTGAAAATGCATAAATTGTTCACTAATTACATCTTAAACAAACATTTAATATAATTTCAGATTTCACCACATCATACTAATGAGCTACAAACAACTGTCCTCTGACCCAGAGCTAACAGCCCCTGGCAATTTCTTTTCTACTTAGCACATCAGGAGGTCTTTAGATGGCAATTTTACAATATGACATGGTTAATAATTTGGTCTTTTAGAAGCAAATGAAATAGAGAATATTCTTCTAGGGAATTGAAATTATCAGGATTATGCTGCCTATGAGGAGCTTAATGAAACAGGAACAGAAGCATCAAAGTCACTTTTGACTGCAGAATTTTATGATAAATATATTGAGTTATTTTTGTTTCTACTTCAACTTTTTGCTTATAAAAATATTGTGCCAATATCAGTAGGAACTAGACATTAGAATTACTTATTCTGTTGCAGGGGTAAATTTGCAAATGTTTTCATCTCTTCTAGTCTGGTCCTACATGTTTAGAGAATCAACTGAAATTCCCTATATATATATAGGATATTCTTATAATAATGCTTTAAAAAAATCAAAACCCAGACAACCTAAAATTTGAAATGAAAGATCTATGGCAGTCAAAAATCCAAGTTTTTTTTTTTTACCTTTATTCTGAACCTGATTTCTAGTCTTGCCTCTGTTATCTGAAAACACATAAGTAACCCCCACTCTTGTAGAACCTCATCAGCTCCCAGGGCTTCATGTATTGACTTTCCCACCACATAATGGTCAGTCACCTCAGAGAAAATAAACAGAATGTCACTCTCCTGAATCCACAAAAGCAACATGGAATGTTTTTTAAAAATTGCTTTTATATCTTCCTGGTGCAGAAGAAGTGACCAGAATGCAGTTCTGCAGCTACATCCCAGCTATGTCAGGAATGATGCCAATCTTGCTCCTTTTATGCCCACAAATTACTCATTCTGTAGCACACATAAACTTTTTCTTACAGTTGTAAGGGAACTCCAGAGGAAAAATGAGTTGAACCACACAGTTGAACCTACTAAATTCAGAAGACATTGCTCAGAGATTAAATGGACAAGGTGCTTCACTTGACTGTTGTGTTTTTGACTAGAGCAAGAATAAATGTTTAGCATTTAATTTACTGAAGCTTTTTGCCTTTTAAGAACATTTCTCGATGTAGTAGTATTAATTTAATGAAAATGAATCAACATATATTTAAGACAAAAAATGATGCAGCAGAATCATGTAAATTAAGTTATAAAATAAATTTGAGCAAAGAACTGGAAATAGGTCAGGAGCAACTTTCTCCAGGCAGGTCTAAAGTTCACAGTCAAAAGAAGGGAACATTTCTGTTGTTCTCTTTGCCTTATCAAATCCTCCATCTTATATGATCAAATTTAACCAACTGTAGCATCATGGTTCCTATATCATACTACTCCTCTCAGTGGAAATAGTCAAATGATTGTAATTAATCAAACAATTAAGTACTTTGTTGAACTGGGACTTAAACGAGGAGCCAGAAAAGAGCTAAAGGCAAAATCGAGCCTATGCATTTTAATCTTCTCTTTCTGCCCATGAATACTTCATGGGAAATAACAGGTTGTTTTGAAAGAACCTGCATCTTAAGCAGAGTTTGTCCCATAATCTGTATCACACATTTGGCAGCCTATGTAACTTTGTATAACAGAAAATAAATTATTGCGCACCAAATACCAAAATGTTAATTATGCTTTTCATTGGCTTCAGATAAATCCATATTTTGTAATGGATTTAGGCATATGGAACTATAGCCCAGAGGCTGAAACAACAGCTTGGTTCTTGCAGGGCTTACAGATCACAGAAAGAATGTTGTGTCTTTAAAATGACCTTTTGATGGAAAGAGAAAGAAGAAACTATAGCTGCTCAGTGAATAGACAGAGCACTGGATGATAATTACTAAAGGAACTGGTCTGAGCAAGAATATATTAGCAGATACTGTTAATTATTGAAGAAAGAACAACAGAATAAATTTGCATGTAGATGTTAATATGGAAAGCAGTGGCACTGAATCTGTGTAATACAGTACCTGAAGCAATCACATTTATTTTATGGACTTGAAAATGATGAACAAGAAGGTGACTTCTTACTGCAGATGCGCTCCAGGCATTGCTTCATTAACAATACAAGAATGAATAATAAATGCTTCAAATAAGCTGTGCTTCTCATATCTGTCTCTAATGACTATGTAATTAAAGTAAGTTGAAAATGGGAATTCTTGTGTGAAATATAGTTCTTAAATAAAATTAATATCTTCAGTGCACTGACAATTGTTTTTTTTTTTTCCTCAAAAATAATCACAGGGATTTGTAAAAGATATTTACTAATGAACTTGTAAGTACTGGAAACAAAACCTCACTTTTTCTCACCTGTTGAATGCTATAAAGCAAGAAGGACAGCATAGGGAAATTTGATGGCTTGGAACATGCCTGGTTCTAAAGGGAAGTTATCTATGACACTTGCTTCAAGATCAATGGAGTCAGTGGGACATAAAGGACAATACAGCTGTTCTAGGTGTGTACAGGAGTGCTCACTTCTCTGTGAGCCTGATTTCTGAGCTTCTCAGAGGAAATCTTAATAACAGGATCTTCAATGCTTGGTAAAACTCCCCAAACTCTACAAATATTACACCCCCTGCAATAAATGTGTTCGTCTTTGCTTTGATTATCTTGTTTCAGACACAAAGCATTTCTATCTAGACCAAAGACATTTATTGAAGCCTATTTTTTTTCCATTGAAACCAATATTTAGGAGGTTTAGCCACTCAAAGAAAAGTGACTTATGGGGTATTTATTTTTCTTAACCTTTAGAGGAACTTGGATTCTTTCAGATATTGAATTCCCACAGTGGGATATGTTCCTCAGTATGTTGTCCCAACCACCTGTCCCAACTGAATCCCAAATTAAACATTCCCTTCCAAGGGAAAGAAATGTGAGTGGGTGGGCAAAAAAAGAGCCATGTGGAATGGGCAGTTCACCATAGAATGACTGGAGGATTAATGCCAGAAGGAGCCATTGTGACAGTGTCCAAACATGAACACAAATGGCTGTGAACACAAATTCATATTTTCCTTTTTGTTGAATGAGTAGCATTTAGTATGGCCTGATCTATGTATTTGGATAAAATCTAACTCCTTGGTGGGCTGTGTCTCAGAAATCAGATGACAGTAAAATTACATGAGCAGCACTGTACTCAACATTTTTTCTTCCTCAGGCTCCTAAACTTCTTGTGCTTAAGAGTAAACAAAATGTATTTAAGAAAAAGCCATGAATAAGTGAATAAGCAAAGACTTTTGATCCTTTGCTTTCTGCCAGTGCAGATGAGCACACCTAAATCGCTGTAGGCTTGCCAGGGGCTGGTGCACTGATCTGTGATCTGTGGAGGTAGATCCTGAATCTTTGCAGGAAAGAAAACTGTCATACATGAGAACACAGCAGCGTGCTTGAGGATGTAAGTTTGTAATTCTAAATTTCAACCAGGATAGAAAATTTCATGTTTCCTAATGCTCTTACATTTTGTGAAAGAAACTTGCATCTAATATCAGAGAATTCATTTGGGATCATGGCTGCTTTGCACACATATAATTATATTAATCCCTACCTCATTTAAGAGCTAACTATTGTTGTCTCTAATCTAATCAAGACTGGCCTTCCATTCTCCTAATTATGTGTCTCATATGCAGTTCTGGGGATGTACAGAGGGACAACTCCTAGACAGATCTCATCTCCAATCTGTCACTATCAGCAGACTTTATTAGGATCCCAGGATCCTAAAAAAACCTCAGGATATTTTCTGGGTATTAATTTAAGGATGTGTAGCAGTTCCTTTTTCCATTCAAGGATAATTGACTACATTAATGATCTCATATGGCATGGGTAGTTTATTTTAAATATTATTGTTATTAGTAGTATTACTATTAAAGTCTCGTATTCCCTTGGTTTTGTATGGTGGCAATTCCAAAGTCCTTCTATAACAAACATGTCTCGTAACTATGGAGAATCCCAGGATATTATGCTTTGAATAGCTCAAAATAGTTATTTTTTGATATAGTGACTTTTAAAAAACATTCAACTTTTTTTATAATTCTGAATCTTTCATTAAAAAGGACTATAAAATCCACTATTTGGGCAGGAATGGCATACTGACATACAGACGTAGAAAATATCTTGCACTTGACATGTAATAAATCAGCTTTTTCAGATTTATTGGAGCATTTTAAACCATTCTTACTGTGGAAGGGAAAATAATCCTTGAATTTAGTCTTACTATAGCTGCAGTATTAATGTGTTGATTGTTTGAGCTTAGTGAGAGATACTTGACAGAAGGTTCTTTGCATTTCCTTAATTTTTATTTCCTCTCTTTTGAAATCATATTTTCTTTTCTTTCCCACAGTTTGGAAAGGAATGGGGAGTTAGACATACAGTGGAGATTTTAGTACAGACTACAAACTGGAAGCAAGGTGTTTGTTTTACAAAAATTGTCTTTTCCATTCCATCAATGAAGCAAAGAAAGAATTTTTGGAAAATGTGAAGAGGAAAACATGAATTTCTTCCAATCACTAGGAATACTGGTAGACTTTGCTTTCTGCCAATAGAAAACTGAAGTCTGTTGCACATTTATCTATCTATACTGAAACAAAAAATAAATTAGCTTTTAATTCCACACTTTTATTTGAAAATGAAATTATTATGCTTGTTTCAGTAAGTGTTTTCATTTTGATGGTTTTCCACGTGCTGTAGTACTAGCAAAACATGAAGCAAACTTCATAATGTGAACATGAAATATTCAGTCCAAATACTAAATGTCTTCTCATTTTAATGCAGCTATAAGCTGACAATAAAGTCCAAGCTAAACTCTAATGTTACTGGCATAGTAAAAACGATAATTTTCTTTACAGCAACAATTAATGACAGATTCAAAATTATTATCAGAAATAAAAAATTTGAGCCAATTTGGCTCAGGTATTTGTACCAACTTGGTGATTCCAATGAACCTGTAAATAGGACAGAGCTTTAATTTCAGGTGTGCTTGTACTCTTGGCTGCAGTGGAAAACTGCTGCCTGACACAACTTGAATTTTTGTTTTTGTTGTGCATATAAATATAATGATATGTGCCAATCCTTCATTTCTTTTGTAAAATACAGAGAACCGAAAAAAAAAAATAGAGGGATTCACAAGCAACTATGAATGTGAATGGTTTTCAAAGCATTAGGGAGAAAAGCTGGCTATTTTAGGAATAAAGAAAATGAAAGTTGGCATGTATTCCCTATGCAACAAAAGAAAAATCACTTATAGACAAAAAAGGCAAGCAGTTGCAACTAAATCTCAAAGACATTCAGAGCCACAAAAGTGTATAAATAAAAGTACAGTGAAGTTTTCCACACAGTTGAACACCTTCAGTTTCTTCTCATAATGTTGATTCTTCCCCAAGTTTCCATTTTCCAAAAGAAATTAAAAAGAAAAGAAAAAAAAAAAAAAACCCAAGCACATCCTGGAGAATGTAGAGGGAAAATTGACAAAGCCCCTTTTGTAATTACCTTTTCCAGATTAATTTCATAGCCTTGCAAGAAATGAGTGAGCATTTTCAGTCAGATCAGAACATTTGCTCTGCTCAAATCCCATCCTTCTGAGCAGCTTTTGTTGCAGGTTGTGTTTTCACAGTTCCCCTCTTTTATAGAGAAAGGAAATTGAAAGAAAATGAAAAGTTCATAAAGGTAGACTGATACTACAATATTAAATGCTTTTTATTATTGCTCTCCTTGCTACAGTTTTGCCATATAGGAACAGCACTTTAAAGTAGAGAGAATTTAATTGTACAGAACCAAACAGTATATTACAAAATGCCATATATTTGCACCTCATAAGGGATTGATCTGGTGGAATAAATGTTGAAACTGAAAGTCATTTAACTGTTTAGTCTTTTTCATCATTCTCTATTGTTCCCTATTGTTTGTTCATGTTCAGTACTCTGGAAAAATTTTTTCCCCAATCCAGAATTTCTAGTGCTATAGTTGTTTCTGTCAGCACTTAAATTTATGTCCAAAATTTCTTCTATTTTTTGGTACTGCAGATATGAACTACTCTCCCAACAGGCCATATTCATTACAGCAGCCCTGGGTTGTATAACATTTTTAATAAAATCACTTTTACTTGCAATAAAGAAATGATCACATATTCAACCAAATTTCATTTAAAGACAGCTGCTTGCTCATTGAATGGTCTCCAGCAGCAACACAGGCTCTGAAGGGCAGGGTTGGTGTTGGATGGATCTCAGTAGCAGCTGTGGGGTGAAAAGAGAGTGACCCAGAGGTAATGCAGCTCTCTTTGAAGAATTTAGGGAGCACAGAAAATCCTCTCTGTGCTCCATCTTTCTCCTTTTTCAACTGCATTGGTTTCTCTGGGAATTTATTGATCATATCCAGGTACATAGAGAAAGGAATCTTTTGAGTCAGGGGGTGGTCCATATGCAAAATCTCCATTTTTCTTCAAAAGATTAATCTGAAGATGCCATTTTTGCACAATGTTTTTTCACCTCAACACCACAGCAATGGGTAGTTCTTTATGACATTTTAAAACCAAGACAATGAAAGCAATCATGGCCAGTCAGCAGTGAATCTATAAAGCTGCAGATGAGAATTTACAAAAGGGCTTGTTCAACCCATGGAGCACTGCAATTCTCACCAATCATGATGAACAACATGCTTACATGAAAAAATTTAATATTTGTAAGAATAATGCTTAAACATTCTTTTTTTTTTTTTTTTTAAAGTGTAGTGTTTACAGTAGTGCTTGAAACTAAACTTTTTTTCTGTGGAAAATTTAATTAAAAGGTGTTTACAGAAAACAGTGAGGATGGTAGAAATTTGTAATAATTTGTGATAAATGTTAGGAAATAATCACTATCATGATTTGAAAGTAAACCCAAATCAAGTGTGTTCCTTTGGCCTTTGTAATAAATACTGGGTGAGGTGGAGTAGCATTACTTTATTTTTTAATGTTGCAACACCCAGCAAACATCCCTGGTCAGTCCTGAAATATCTTCTGCATTAGCAATAAGAAATTTATTCCTCCAGTATCCTGATTTTTTTTTTCATGTTCCTGTATAAGGGATTCAGAGATATATGTGCAAGCAAAGCCTGAGGGCTGAATTTACAGGATTTCAGTAGCAATGCAAAAAATTCTAGATATAATGTCCTAATATCTTTGCCAATCTACCTTACCAACTTCCTTATAATTTATGTTTTTTTTGGTCTGAAGTTACATAAGTTAATATAATTTTGGTTAAAATCATAAAGGAAAGTCAGAATTTGATTATTGTCTCACCTGTACCACTGTGCTGCCTTTGACATTTTGACCATTACTGGTAAAGTACTTGAAAAGTACATGAAGAACGTAAAAAAAAAAAGCCCCCAAAAAAACCAAGACAAATTATTTCCAGTCACTGCAGACCTGAATTATTTTTAAAGTGGTGATTGACTGATGGAAGTCTGTGTACTCTCCTGAGTGATCCAGAAATAAATCAATTAAACAACTCCATTATGTCTTTTTCTCCCCCTTTTTTATTTAGGCCATCATATCAAAGATAACATTTCAGTCAGCATAGAGGCACTTCAGCATTGGAGACCTTGGTGTTCAGATGCTGATCACTCTGTAGTTTTTTCCAGTTCATAAAAGCGTGAGTAACAGGGAATTCCTCGACAGATTGTCCTCCTGTGTATCCTCTGACAAAACCTGAATGTTTTCCAGAATGTCAATACAAAACTTGGTGTCCTCAGCTTTCACAAGTTCCATAAAATCTGTGGCAAACTGCCTTTGGTCTGTCACATTTAGAGCCTCACTCAGGCTTGCTGACAGCTCCGTGCAAGCTGGAAACTTTGAAGCAGTTTTGTTGGAGAAGGAGCCCTGAGAAATGGGTGGGAAATGGAATTAAGAAGAAAGTCCAGCCTGTTTTCCAAAGGCTGCCCCAGCGATTTGAAGGCTGATACTCAAAGAAGGACATGGACAGCTGCTCTTGACCAGGCTGGTTTGGAGGACACAGCAGTTCCCTGTGGGGAAGTGGGAGCTCGGGTGTCCTCCCAGCACTTTGGGGTTGCCTCTTACCTTTCCCCAAAATCCACCATCACCTGTGCTGTGGAACTGGCTGGTTCCCTGAGGTTCCCTGAGGCTTTCCCTAAAAGTGGCTGCAGCGTGTTGGCAGCACAGCCCTTCTGGTTATTTGGGGAAGATGTTGTGGTGACAACCTCCTGCCTCACCTGTGTCACCTCACACCAGAGAGACCCCGGACAAGCTGGCCAAACTCCCTAGGGGACATGAGAAAGGCCTCACACAGCTCCTGCCAGGTGCCCATGGCACCCGTGTGGGACACCCGAAGGGCAGGAGAGGGGACATGAGGGGGACATGAGGGCACAGCCCGGGAGAGGCTTTGTGCTGGCAGGAGAGGGCACAAGATGGTGGCAGGGCGGTGCAGGAGGGGCTGTGCTGGCCCTGCAGTTTGTGACATCAGCAGAGTGGCACTGGAAGGACGGGGCAGTGAACATTCCACGCCGTTCCTCGGGGACACAGGGGCATGAGGAGCCCGCTGTGAGCCCAGGCCAGGGGCTGGCCATGCCACTGCAGTGAGGGCGCTGGAGCCACAGCCGCCATGGATGAGAACAGATATCCTTTCCCTCTTCTACCTTCCCCTCCTCCTGTCCCCTCCCTGCCCTGTGACAGCTGCCATTGGGACTCCCCCTGACATGGCTCCTTCCCCTCAGGCCTGGACGTGGCCTGGCACACAGGGGAGGGTGGCAGGGAGGGCCTGGGGCAGCCATGGGCTGGTTGTTAATGTTTGGGTGGGCACAGTGCTGGGAGCACTCATTCCTTGGTGTTTTTTGGCATTCCCCATAATTTCCTGCCACTGCTGAGTCCCCTAGGCCTCCCCACATCTCCCTGTTCTCACTGCACCCTTTTTTGCACATTGACCACCCCTTGATCCCCTTCACACCCTCCCTTCAACCCTTCTGGTCACTGCTCCCCGAGTCCTTGAGGACAGAGCAGAAATCTCTTCCTGCACCTCAGAGCAGAAATCTCTTCCTGCCCCTCGGGGCCTACTGCATTCTCAGAGGTCAGAAGACAGGAATATTCTAAAACATGAGAAAAAGAAAGCACATGCCTCTTAGGTTTAACAAAATCAAATTTCTCCCCCTTGCCCCACCTCATTAAAAGGCAATTAATTTGGCCAGAATCTTCCTTAACCTCATGTCTCATACATGGTTTTGGAGTCTCATTCAGAATGATTTCAAGACTGGGAATATTGATTTCGACGGTTGCTTGAGGCTGCTTGAAAAAATGCAAATAACTTTTGATGAAGATCATTTAAAACATATTTTCAAGGTAAGGTATATGTACATTGAGCAATTAATGCTTTAGAAATTCAGTTACACACATCATACATTTCCTGTTTTTTTCAGGTTAAACTTTTAGGAAATGTATTTCATGCTAGTGTGGTGTGAAAAATCAGCAAATAATTTTCCTCCTCCAGGTCTTTTGTTTCTGTGTAAGATAGATAACCCAGGTTTTGTATTCAAATCACAGTCATTTAGAATGGAAAATACCTCTGAGACCACTGACTCCAACCATTAATATATTGAAAAGTCCACATCTAAACCTTGCCCCTAAAAACCACATCTACAGGTCTTTTAAGTACTTTCAAGGAATGGTGATCCAGAGACTTCCTTGGACAGCCTGTCCCAATTCTTGCCAACACTTTCAGTGAAGAAATTTTTCCTAATAGCCAATCTAAACTATCTCTGGCACAACTGGAATCCACTTCTGCTTGTCCTGTGTCTTGTTACTCGGCTGACATCCACATAACTTTGTTTTTTCACCACAATGAATTACTGTGAGATGGAAAATACATCTATTTTGATTCCCAGCTTTTTTTGTAACATGACTGCACTTGAGAAAACTTAAAGCATTCTGATTTCATCCTATTCAACTTCTTCTGTGATCAAGCTAATGAGCCCAGACATGCCTATCTGATGGTGGACAGAGCCATGAGAGCAACTTCCTAAAAATCTTCTTGCCAGGAGGAAAACATGGACTTGTCTGAGCTGTTCAGGCTTGAGTTCCAGCACACATTCATTCTGTTCTCCACTATACCTCTCCTGTAGTATTTAAGAGGTGTGCCAGAATAGATGGGAATCATACTCTAAACCCCAGGAAAAGGATTTGGCCATGAGACATGGCAGTGTTTAAGCAATTTCCATGAAGAGTACACAATATAGCTAGAAATTGGACTTAATAAATTAATTTAGTGCAGGTAAGCAAACTTCTGCCAAGCAGATCTTGTATCAGTGAGCAAATACTACAAAACTGAGTGCCCTGGCACATACTGGTATACATATCCTCCATGTAATGACTTAAAAGATGTAAAGTTTTCCCTTTTACCTCATTTTCTTCCCCCAAAACAGTTGTCTGGTAATGCTGTTTCCCTAAGGGAATGAAAACAACTGTATATATATATATATATACATATATATATATTATTTATTTATTTATTTACACACATATATATAAATAATATATATATAAAGATTTACAGGTGTTCCTTAGTGTGGGGGCCTCAGATATTTAATCAGTGTAGTGACAAAAATTCAGAGCATTCTGGAAGGGAATCTTACCAACATCATTGTAAATAACTACATCATCAGTGAATCTAATGGTTGTACATAGAAAAATACATTTTAAAGAATACTAATTTTAAGGAATAATCTGCTCTTTTTTCTTGTCTGTTCTCTTTGAGTTTATCTTACTGTAATACTCTTTTGAGCAATATCAGAATTATGAACAATAAAGTTTTCAGGAGTAATAAATTTTCGTATAATTTCTCTCAAGACTCCTTTTCTCTTATTTTTTCTGAACAGCAAAGATTTGATGTACCTTAATAAAAATAGGAATGATAAAAACCTTCCCCCCAAAATGATAAGACTATATATACATCTATATGTATCTATCTTTTTATAGTGACATGATTTTTATCATTTTAATTTGAAGAGATCTCTTGTGTAGTATTATTGCCTGTATTTCATCAAGAGATAACTAAAATAGAAACTTTAATTTTTTGCCCAGCTTCTCTTTGTGCCAGTAACTAAGTGAACATCTTCCAAGTCCTGATAGACTGTTTATTTCCAAAATAAGCTGGTATTTTCTTTTCCTGCTTACTGCCTATGAGCAAATTTGCAGTATTGTTAAGAACATTAAAAATTGGATTGAGGATATCAACCTTAAATGGGGAATTTCTCATCAGTAATGAAATAAGTATAATTAGCGTTTGTAGAGAAATATTTTCTTGTTAGTGATTTCTGTTAAAAATGATCATTGTTATTCTCTTTCATGAACTCAAAGCACATACTGAAGTCCTGATTTGTAAGATCTTTCTCATGGAATTTAATTTTGCACTTGTTTTGGTTATCTGGCCTATTTTTAGTCCTTTTGTTGTACTTGTTTAGAAGGACAGTATGAACTGTACTGGGTAGGAAGGAACTGCCAATGGATCATTCAGCTTTCAGGTTTTATGGTATGGCTTCAAAACCAATCTGATTTAGCAGTAATCCGAAGTCTTGTTCAAAGAGCAGCTCAAGTAAGCAATTTCCTGTTTATAGACACTTTTGTGGAAGCCAAACCAGCTGTAGTGCCATGTTTTGGATGCTGGAACTCTTTGGCAGTCTCGGTTTAAGGAGCCAACAATTAGGAATTTTCATCAGCTTAGAGAGATAACCACTCAGGCAGTGGATTGCCATTTGTTTGTGGTTTTTGTGAGCAATTTTGTCAGCAGATTTCTCTTAATTTGGCAACTTTTAAGAATAATTCAGGCTAAAATGTTAGAAACATTTATATTTTGTATGCAGTTAATTATTTTGAGTAGGAAATTTTAAAGGAAAAATAGAAATGTTAAACCTGTGAAAAATGTAAAAGGCAGAAATGGTAAAAAAGTATTATTCTACTCACATTCTTTTGCCCTTTTAACTTTTTTAGTGGCTTTTATACTGAAACACTGAAATTAATTACTATGCTAACATTTTGTAAGCTCTATCAAAACAAGCTTGCAATTCAAGAATTCTGAAAGTGTGAATAATTAATCCAAGTTAAACATTCTGGCTTGTTAAGAATAGAACATGATGTCATAGGTTATTACAAAATATCTTGTCTTCAAACTTTATTAGTGTTTCTTATCTGAAGTGTTGAAAGACTTGTATCTCCTGATAATTTGGTCATCCTTATTTCATTTTTAAGATCATTGCTGCTGTTTTTGTATGCAAATTTGACTGACAGTATTTACAATACGGTGTAAATAGCTGTTGGAGAGGTATTATACTAAATATATTTTCCACTTGATAAGTTTTATGCTGCACATTTATTTTAATTCATAGCATTTGAGAGATTTTCTACAATGTGTTTGAATATTAAAAATGCATTAAATCTAAATTTATTGTGCTTATTTAGATGCTAATTATGTCATATGGTCCGTTCTACTTGATATAAAATATTTGTAACTCACAAAGTATAATCCAAAAGTTGAAGAGTGTAATCTGATTGTGGTCCCTGTTGCCTGAGGATTCTTTTCTGATTCTCACTCTTATGGTCAGTTATAAAAGAGGGTTTAGTGCATAACTTTGTGTAATTGCATGTTGTTTAATTGATTCTTTTATTATTATTGTTTTGGTTACTTTTTTCCTCAGAAAACCATCGACAAACACACAGGAGATATAATTAGCATGGACGACTTCAAGGCAATTTATCGAGCTCTTGTACACAGACCTGAATTTGAAGAACTATTCAAGGCTTACTCAACAGATGGCAAATTGCTACCTGATAGCCAGCTCCTTAAATTTCTTATGAAAGAACAATTTCAAACTGATGCTAATGAAACAACTACCTTAGAAATTATTATGAAGTATGAACCCATTGATGAAGGTATGCACAGTTTAGCTATTTGGTATCTAGCTCTTATTTATTGTGCTTCTCTCAATAACCATGTTTTGCAAAACCTCATATCTTTATTTCTTTAAAAGCATGTCTTTTCATCTATTTATTTTTTTTATTCCTCTGATTTAATTTATTTTCATGGTGCCCTCCTTTCTTTTATTCTGTCATTTCTTTTTTTTTTTTTCTAGTTCTTCTATAAATGCTCTTCTTCAGCTCATTACAAACCATTTTCAATTTGTTTTTCTTAAAGTTCTTATCCACCATTTTTCTTATCTGCTCTTTACCCTTCTCTCTCTTCTCTCTCTTGAGTCATTTAGTGATAATCCAAGGCCTTGGACAAACCTTTTATGTCCCTCTTGCTTGCAGTCTAAGGAAATCTGTGTAAGGTTTTCATAGGTGCCTTGTCACCCTGTCTGAATTGTGAGAACTTTGAGATGAGGAGGGATAAATCATACAGATTTATGATTTCATAAATCTCTAACATGTTCTTCACCTATTTAAAGGTGTCTCAAGTTGGGGTGTGACACTTCTGAGTTTCACTGATTTCAACTTGTGGCAAAATCTATAACTAAGCTATCCAAAGTATATAACTAGATTTTGTAAGCTGTTACTTTATTCAGTGGAAAATATTTAATTATTTTATTTCCTTGGTTCCCAGTCTTTGAGAATGGGTAGAATTAATAATTGGTTAAGAAAAACAGACCCAAGCAGCAAATATTTCTTCCTGGATAATAACCTGGGGTTTTCTATGCTGACCTGTGGAGGTAGAAGAAAATGGAAAATGCCACTTTTTTCACTGAGAACAGAAGAACATTTGGTGTTTCATTAAGAAGCACTCACTGTCCAGTAATAGCTGCAAAACACGTGACTCCTTATGCTTTTACTCTTTGTGGCTGCTTTTCAAATTTGACTGTATTTTATTGAACATATCCTGCTCTTTCAGATGAACTAATGTTTCCTAATTTTGCAAGTGATCAATTTAAAAGATTTTATTTTCTCTTACTTGTTTTGATGAAATAATGCAAAATTTTCAGTTCATTAGAAAACACCTTTGTTAATATCAACAAAGTTTCTATAAGTTTAATTTAATGTCTGGTTTAAATTTCAGATGCTGAGCCAAATTCTTGTTTGTTTCTTCACCTGTGATAAATTTGTTTGTCTTGTAATTGAAAATAATCTTCCTGAACAAAATAATCTCTGTATTGTTCACGCTCCTTTGAGAGTGAATTCAAACTCCCCCTCAAAGATATTTATTTATTGAAGAGCCCCAGTTATGATTGGCACAGGAGATGATTCGTGTGGTGTTGTGATAGACCATTTTGTGTAAGTGTCTCTCAGAATTTGCTGCAGAACATTCATCTCCAGGATGATCTGTTGGACTCCTCTGTCACCCTTGCCCTGCTCCTTACAGAAGGGGAAAAGGGCAGGATTTGACACTTGATTGACACATTTGCTAATAGTAATGACCATTCTCTCATAAATGTGATAGCACTGGTATGTCAAGATTAGGATGAAAACAATGACTACATTTTACATTTAATTTCAATAAATCCATTTATAGCATTTAGTGCATCCCTAACATTTGTGCAGAGAGATTTCCCAAGCTGTTGAGCCAGATAACTCTGAATTTACAGTGGGTGCCATAGCTAGTTCAGGACAGTGTGGAAAGAATTACTCTTCCATTTTTATTTTGCAATTTAAATACTCAATGTCAAAATGCTACTCTAACAGATTTTTTTACTTGTGTGCTAAAAGCTTGCATTTTTTGGCAGAAAGTGCCATTTCTATGGAATTGATCACAAAATATGAATATGTGATTCACACCTGACAGTTGTGTCTTAGTAACACCCAAATGTCAGTTCTGTCCTTCCCAAACATCCCATTATCTGCACATTTTACTATTAACATTGAGAAGAAGCCTAGATTCATTAAATGAGATTAAAGAAAACATGCCAACTAAATGCATTTTTTTTTAAAGCTTGGTATATATGTCTTTTTTTTTTTTTTAATACTGCTCATTTACATGGATAGGATTAGAAGCACAGTGAGGATAAGAAGGTACATCCCATTATTATTTACAATGTAGTGCCATTCAAAGACCTTACTCCTGCCTATTTTCCTGCTAGGCAATACAAAAACAGGATAAAAATGCAATCCTGTAGTAAAAAACCAACTTGCTTTGTAAATAATAATAAAAGCCTGGTGCATCTGTGAGATAAGGACTTTGAGTAATCCAGAATGTATTTCTGAAGCAAAAAAACATTCTCAGTTTATTCCTAGTATACACAGTTGTGAGGGTTTTTTTATTTTTATTTTTTTTGTGCGTATGTGTGAGAGACAGAGCAGGATGTAGAGCATAAATTTGCAGAAGAGAGCATTTGATCCCTCTGGCCAATGTAAATCAAATTTAATAAAGTAGACATTTCTGCCAAATTGCTACCAATTTCACAAAAAATCATGTGAAGTAAGAAAGATGACTTAAAAATCTCAGTTAAGACAGTGGCTGTAGCTGGATTTGTGACACAGTAGTGCAGAGGTATGAAAAGGTGTTTAAATATCCAATCTCAGGGAAAATATTCAGAAGAAGGTGATAATAAGCCTGTGGAAAATGGAACTGCTGTTCAGATAGATACTTTATTCCAGTATGCACCAGTTATAAGTGTGGGTAAAGCAGAAAAAAGCCTCCCTAGAATATAAAGTCAGAGTAGAAAAGGAATAACTGTATTCTTACTTTAGCCAAGGAAATACTTCTCTCTTTACTGTTCCCTTAGTGCATGAATGTTTCATTCTGATGTAAAGCAGTCAAATTTCATAGTATGAAATTCCATCTGATGTTTCTGCCTGACTTTTAACAATTATTGAAATCTTCCTCCTTCTTATGTAACAGAGTAACACCCTGGTCTGTGACTGCAAGTATTTTTCATGAGTTCACCCCTAAAATTCCCGTATCTGTAATCACTTCAGTCATTCTGGGGGCCAAGGAACATAAATATTTAATTACTAATTTAGCTTTTAGGAAACAAAGAGCACACACATACATTGAAAAACATGACAAACACCTTTCTCCCCCTCCTCTCCAGTCTGTACTTCAGTCCAGACACATCTCTGCAAGAGCTGCAGGTTGTACTCAGTCCCTTTAGGAGGACACTGGTCTTGCAGGAGGCTCTGGCCAGTGCAGAGTGATTTCTTGTTTTGTCTGCTTCACTGTGAGTGCTCTACAGGCCTTCAGGGCAGCAAATATCTTATGAAAGTTTTCATTTTTTTTCTTTTTGAAGAGGAAAAAAAATACTTTCAAAGAAGTTCCAAGATAAATAAGAAAACAGAACGTAATAAACTCCAAAAATAACGTATAATATAATCTGAGTCTTTCAAATATTCAGATTATATCCATAATTCCTCTCTAATATGACAGTATTTGTATATATGGCAGAGCTGGAGTTTACCTGAACAGGAGGAATGAGAAAAATCATTTTTTCTTTAATCATTTCTAAAAAGCCCAAACCATGTAAAAGAATATTGTTAATAGAATGAATTCCACACTATCCAAAAGTGGAGGGCAAGAAAAACATCATTGAACTTTGTGAACAAAAAGAGGCAATGAGAAGACAGAAATCTTCTCTTACACTGCCTTTCTACAATGAATAAATATGTGAATACACATTAACTACTGCAAAAAGGTCCTAATGGAGAGAAAGACTGAGGTTCCTCTGGGGCAGAAACGTAAGGCCTTGATGAAAGTCTTTTCACTGTGGAATAGTTATGGAGATGAACTCCCATTTCCTTTCATGTAGAAGTAGAAAATGCCTGTAAATGGTCAGAAAATAGTATGACTGGGCTGTTCCTCAGAAATATGAAATATGAAAGAACCCATAATAAGCTCTGTAAAAATACAAAGATTTTTAGTCCATTGATTGGAGACATGAGCTGAATGTTTTACTGAAGTCCATGAATCCATATTGACTGGATGTTCCTTTTGGGGGGATTATGGTCATCAGCATATTTGCCTAAACATTAATTTCACTTGAGAACATCACAGTTAACTTTTGTCAATGACCAGAAATCCAGGAAAACATCATCAATGATTCAGAAAAAAATAGCAAGACTTTGAAAAGCCAATATTTTTCACTAATTTAATACATGAATGCAGAAAAGGTAAGAGTTTTTAGAAAATAAAAAATGTGTGCACACACACAGAGTTACCAGCTCCACTTGTAAGTGCTCAGAGAATTATGTAGACCATGAAAAATAAATTAATCAGAAATGAAATCCAGACAGTTTGTGTAATTCATTATAAGCAAAGCATACAGGATGAGTGTGTTCTGTTTTGAGAAATGTAACAAAAACAAAATGTTTTTTAAAGATCCAGCAAGTAGAAACTTAATCCAATTGTGGATTGCACGTGGATCTATCTAAGTCAAGTGTATAGGATACATTTTTCAAGAGTCATCAGGGTAGCAAGAAGTCATCCTGCAAATCTCTTAGTTAAATGAAGACCAAAGAAATTCCTAATGCAATAAGTACAGTTGACCCTGTAATATTATTAAAATTATTAATCTGAGTAAGATCTCAGTCAAAAATAAGGCTGAAACAGGCTAGGACCTTAAATGATGTAATCAGGTCAGTGAAGACAGGTTGACAAATCCAAGCTCTTAGAAAATTAACTGTAACTAGCTTGACTAATACAAGTCAAAGGTTACTTTTGAAAATAGGGGGAAAGGAATGATGAATTGAAAGACTGGAAAAGATCAAATGTAATATCCATTCTAGAAAGGGAACATCCAAGGAACTAGACACTGTCAGTTACTAGAAAAAGAAAGGAGCAAATAATAAATATGTAAACCCTTCTGAGATGGTAAAGGTGAGTCGCAGTTTGTCAGGCTATTCCATGAAGAAATATTCTCCTGTTTTCTCTTATGAAAGATTAACAGCACTGGTAGATAGCAGAAAAATGAAAATTATCAGAAATCTGAAACAGAAAGATGCCCTGGATTTGATTTGTTTTTGTGGAAAGCAGTGGAATGAGGGAAGTACAAGACCAGTTCTCATAAGGGAAAGAGTGTGAAAAAAGAGGAGAGGAGTAATACCAAACAGATCAAATAGTTTGGACAGTAAGGAAGTTTCAGGGTAAACTCCTGTTTCCTAATTATGGGAAATTTCCTAACAATAAGGTTATTTAGCATTAAAATGGTTTTATTGGTTTGTCTGTGGATTCTTCATCAATGTAAGTCTGGAAGAATAACATCTTGTAGAAGAAAAACAAAGACTCCTAGTAGGAATAACAGTTGTTGGGTGAATGTATGTTTGATGTCTGGATTGCCTTCTGTTTTCCTTTATTGTTATAAAACATTGCAAGTTTTCTAGTTCAAAGACCTGTGTAATTGAGAAATAATTATTTTCTGTAAATTCTCATTCAGGTGTAAAACTTGCAGTCTGTCACACACCAAAGGTCAATAATTACAATTCTAACTTGTACATTCCAATTCTCATAGCTGTAGTAAGAATTAGCAGGGCAGAACAGGGGGTTTTCCTGCAGGAATTTCCAGTCCCCAAGTTTGTATACACTGACTTCCAAGTCATTGTTAGCATAAAATAATCTTGGAGTATTTACTGCTTGTTTGCTACTAGCCTGCCATGGTGACAATAAAATACTTTTGAGTAAGAGCTGGGCAAAATCCCTCACTAATTCAAACTGTGTTTTGAAGCAAAGCTGACTTTTGAGATTATATCATTTGCAAAATGACTGCATTCGAAACATGACATTTGGGAGCAGTAGCTGGCAGTGTAATGGCTCTGTTTGTCATTAAATCAGTCAAAACCAAAACAAATGGGATGACTATCACTGGTATGGACTCAATTAGTTCATTTTGTTATAAATGCAGTAGAGTAATAAGCTTGATTTGTAATTCATCTGTGTGGGCAGTTATTTCTTTTGTTAAGATGCTATTTTTTTTCAAATATATCTAAACATGATGTGATCATCATTTATTTGGAATTTTCCATCCCTGGGGAAGATATTTGGAGCTAGGAATCATAATTTCTGCAAGATTATATTGAGACTTTCTGACCGACTTTTTAGAGAGCAATCCTGGTTCTCTTAAATGAGAAAAGAAGATTCTTTTTGCACATTGTCTGGCATGTTACTTTCCAAAGTAAACAACAAACATTTTACTTTATGTTTAATTAAGACTACTGAAAACTCTTCTTACTGCTGTCCATAGAAGAATAAAACCATCAAAACACCTTTATTTCCTCTCAGAAGCTTGAACCACAACAAATTCATCTCCAGAGTCACATGTATCTGATGTTTGTGTTGTTTATACATTTGTTATGAATTTTAAAATTGCAGGAAAGTGTTGTGCTGTATAACCTTTAGCAACATTCAGAATTGGCTATTAAAAATTTCAGAAAGTGCATAGGTATAACCATCAGAGTGGCTTCTCAACAGAGATTTTTTTTTCTTTTCTTTTGTTCAGTGAGGTCGAAAAGGATGATGTCATTTGAAGGATTTGTAAGGTACATGAACTCAGAGGAATGTTCAATATTTAAAAGTCAGCACAAGAGCGTCTATCAAGATATGACCCATCCATTGTGTGACTATTTTATTTCATCTTCTCATAACACCTACTTGATAGCTGACCAACTAGTGGGACCCAGTCATTTATGGGGGTATACCAGGTATTCAGACATTGTCTTTTACTATTTTAAACATTCTTTGGCTTTTTTTTTTTTTTTAGATAAATGTTAAGTCACATTCAATTCTACTTGCCATTAAGGGACAAAGCAGTCAAAGACACACATTGAAAATGTGAGAGTGGTATTTTATTTTTGTGTGCACTTTTCAATATATTTGCCAAACCATCTGTTCATAGTCTGGAAACAATCTATTTTTTTTCACTTACATCTCAGAAAATCAACCTTGCAGCAAATGAAATCCATAGTATGGTGTACAGTACACGATTAAATCAGTTTTTAATCTCAACACACCATGCAAAAATAAATAACTCCCTGAAAGAAATGTAAAATTCCCAGGCAAACTCTGATCTGTTCAATATACAGGACATGTGCTGGAGTATGTCTGAGTCAAGGACATTTGTGTTCAGTGCATGTTGCAATGTGGGCAGTTTAGAAACAACAAAAACAACAAAACATTGGCATTGGAGTAGGCAGCAGGGAGGGGAACCTCTGCAGTGAGTGACTCCAAGAGGAGGATGAGCAGGATGCTTTATTGCCAAGGCAGGGAAAAAGGAAATGGATTGTTTAATAAAGGCAACACTGAGAGGACAGGATGTATTAAGAATTAGGAAGAGATGTGTCCAGAATTCCTATTAATTGTACCACCTTAGTGATGAGAAAGCAATTGGAACCATCATCTATCTGAACTCTTTATAATTTTTTTTTGGTTGCTCTCTTAATGTTCTACAGTGACTTGCAACCATCACAAACAATACCCAATTTCTAACAGTATTTAAAATACCATGATGCAAATGCTGCATTGCTGAAAGAGGGTATAACTCCCTCTCTCTTCCTCTTTATCTACTATTTGTGTGAGGAAAATGATAAAATCAGTTGGAGGCATATTTGACATATTGCTAATGTGTGAAAAGCGGCATGTAAAAGACAGATTGGTAATTAAGTGAAACAGTTTATAAGAGATGTTTCAGTTAGCTGCATGTCAAATATTAGAAATCTAACCACTTAAGGGATGCCACTAACATATTAAAATTCAAGCAGTAAAATCAAGGTGCCTGAGAAACTTTAGCACTCCCTCTTAGAAATATGGTCTGGGAAGAAGGATTGACTTATGTAAAGACCAAGTGCAACCTGATTCCCTCAGTGTAATGGATTTTTAAATACTGTGATTATCAAAATTGCAAGCAAGTTTGGAATAGTACAACAAAAGACCATTTAAAATATTCATTATTTTATTTTAAGTGGCAATTTGCCTTTATGCCAAAATTCCTTTATTGAAATCTTTGACCCTCATTTTTAGCCCTTTAAGGAAAATAATTCAGGTAATTCCATATTCTTTAATGCTCTGATAATGTTTATTACATAACACACCTAAAATAAACAGGAAGTATGCCAGTCTTATATATGTATAATTCTGTAGGATTTCTTTTTATTTATGATAAAAATGAGATGGCTTTTCTGTAATTAATCACTGTGCTTATAATCAGAAATACAGCAACTTGTATAAAAAGGTGTGGTGTGAAAATATACAATGCTTTTGTATGTAAAATTGTTTCTCTTGTTTTTCTGAAGTGCTCTCTTGAAAGGATGTCGTTGCCTGGAGATTGACTGCTGGGATGGAAACAACAATGAACCTCTTGTGTATCATGGTCACACTTTGACAAGCAGAATTCCCTTTCGTTCTGTAATTCATGTGATTGAAAAATATGCATTTATGGTATGTATGGACATATGTAATGTGTACATTCAATGTTTAGAATGTGATGGTGCCTTTAACTAAGCCAGGGACATGGCTGCTCTTGGTTCTCCAGGGTAAAAATGAAACAGAGACTGTGGCAATGGGCACTGTTAAAATTAATTACAGAGCAATTGTGCTGTTTGTTCTTAACGTATTTTCAAAACTTTTTAAAGGAATTATAATCATTTTTCCTGATAATGAAGATAAACCAAAGTTGGTGCAAAGGATTCAGGTGATCTTACTCAGCTTGTTAGGTGTAACTCACCTGAGGTCATTTAAACAAGGACTGAATATAAATTGAAAAACTAGGTCAGAATTGATCTGGTTTTTTTCTCCTTTTTTTATATTTTTAAAGGTTTTTGATTCATTTATTCTTCTGCTGCCACCAGTCTATCTTATATCCTATGCGTGAATTTCTAAAATAGACAAAAAATATTAGATAATAGATGAGTTTGAGACTTCGTTTTCCATCTCCTCTCTTTTTATTTTGAATGTTGACCCTGAAAAACGTTAGCAGCTACTGATTTTTTTTTTGGTCAGGTGACTCATCAGGGCAATGGGCCTTCTGCCTATCTCTGAAAAAGCACTGAAATCTGGAGAATTTTTGGCATTGTCTCAGGATTTTGTATAGGCTTCTGGCAAAACTCTTGCTCAAAGGAAGTGCTGAATGGCTATTAAGATAAATCTCAAAATATGTGTGTGAATATATAAATCCATGATCATAAATTGATGTGGATTTTTATACACATGTGTTTATGGCCTTCTCAGTGTTAATCAAAGCTATGTTTTTTCTTTTCTGTTTTCTCTATAAAATTTAATTAGTCTCTGATTTTTAAAGTGAAATTAAAAAGCATTATTTTATTCCACTGTTTTTCAAAACTAACTGAATATATCTCTCTTATTCTTGCTAATGCACAGCATATTGTGCTTAACTCTAATGCAAACTTCATTTCTCCAGCCCAAGTGCCAATGAGATGATAAAATCCCAATAGATAATTATTGGTACAAACTGTCCATGCAGGCTGAGCTTTGCTTCTCTTAACAGTCAAGAGCAAATGCTCAGGGGACAAAAGACAAGAAAAACAAAAAATTGTGTTTTCCTTATTGAAAATTTTAGTCCTGCCTGAGCAAAGATTTCATTCAAACTATGTTTTTGGTTTGCCAGTATTACTGGCAACTTATGAGATTTACTTATGTGTTTAAATGGATGTGTTTCTTTTGAATTATTCTCTATTTTTTACTCAATTTCTCTTTTTCACCTTTTACCTTTAATTTTTACTCAATTATCCTTACTTGAGTATTGTGATGAGCAAAGCATAGATTGTCCCTAGGAAAGTTTGTGATATTATGAAAAATAAAAAAAATATTCATGGCTTGTTCATATGAAGGCAATGATTTCTGAACAAGCTTTGTGGAGACTATCAGCTTGAAAAGTAGTCAAAAAAATCCATCATAAACTAAAGCAAAAGACCTGCTTTAACCTGCTTTATGTTGTGAGTTGTAATTTTAGAGTCTGATTTCACCTTTTAAAACCAAAACAAAATAGTTGTTTTTACATCTCTGCATATATCTAGCTCTGCTTTAACTTTCTGGAGGTGCATTTTTTTTCTTCAATTTGTGTTTTTTTTCCACAAATGTGCACTTTTTTATTGTGTTTCTAACCTGAAACACCTGATCTGGATTCTGAAGGTTTTGAAATGAAGGTAAATACAGATTACCAAAGCGATTTTTATAAGATATTTCAGAACAAAATTATTCATATTTTTATTTCTTAATAATAAACCCCTAAAATTATATTTCCAGTCATCTGCCTATCCACTGGTGCTGTCTTTGGAGAATCACTGCAGCCCTAAACAGCAGGAAGTAATGGCAAAGTGCTTGAAAACGATTCTAGGTGACAAACTTCTTTCTTCACCATTAGGTGGTGAAGTAGATATGACTGCACTGCCTTCTCCTGAGGTAAGAAGTTTTCATTTTTCTCTATGAAGGAGATGGAAAAATAATGTGGAGACACTAATTTTTTTTTAAGCCTCTGGAACTGAATTTATGGATCACATTTGGTGTCTGAAGTAGACTTCAGGTTGTCACAAAAATATTTAAACAGCACAAAAAAAGCCACGTGGAAAAATGCCACATGTTAGTGTATCTGTGATTTGCTAATTTATGGTTTGGTGCCTAAATTGAAGGAAAATCCTGAAATTTAAGTGTTATTGAAATGGAAAAGTGAATCTATATTTTTTTTGTCAGCAACAGTGATGATGAAGGTTTTTCTTTGCATTCTGCCACTGCAAAACCATTCTTTTTCTTGGTGTGTTTCTCCCTAAGATAGCATTTCTCAGTGGGTGGCCTGATACCCCTGAGATATGAAGTCAGAAAAGGCAATTAGATAGGTGTTGAAAATTTTATTGCAAACCAAAACAAGTAAATTTCCATTGTTCCAGTCTTTGCACATAATTTCATTTCAAGGACAAAAACTTTTTCAAATCTCTTGTAGCACAAATACATGCATACATACAAAATACATATTTTGGCTTGCCACTGTTGCTAGTGATAGCTATATTTTACACTTTTTTTTTTACACTAGCTAAAAAATATGCAAATGAAAATGTGGGGAGGAAGCACTCTTGTAAGGAAAAAAGCACACAAAAGATTTTAATTTTCAAAGGATTTGTCAAGGAAAAATATTTTTAAGTGCTCCATCTAGAAGATGTGCTGAAGTATTACCATACTCTTATATTTCCATAACAATGCTGTTGTAAATTCATTTAATATTCACGTTTCTCAGCCCTTTTCTTTTTTTTTTTAATTGTAGCATTCTATTTTTTTACATCACTGTGTCTGATAAAATTTTGAAGCCTTGAAAACTGCTTTTTCAATTAGGAAAAAGTACAAGCACTATCAAACAGGAGATTCTGTTTTAAAGCTTCTCAAAGCATGGCTGGATTCAGTGTAGGAGATGTCTGAGGATCATACATCCTCTGAAGAAACCACAAAATCAGTGAATATGGAATCACTGAGTGACACACTTAAAAATATTGCTATTTATGGTATATGTCCCTTACCATATGGTTACTGGGATATAGGGAATTCATACTTTGTATTTCCATAGCTTAGAGTTTTCATGAGTCAGCTCTGTAGAGTTTTGCCTGAGAAAGGATTGCTGAGTCTATAAGTATGGAAATGTTTTCTGGTGAGATTGATTTTCCTGAACTTTTAACATATTAAAGTATTGTGAGACATCTTTCCCATCTGTGCAAGGTATAAGGATTACCTAAATGACACCACTGTCCTCAGCTGGTTACAAAAGTTTGAATTTAATAAATTATTATCTTGAGCATGAACATAAATTAGGATCATCTCTTTTTCTCCCAGATACTCTGACCAAGCATGTAAGAAAAATGAGTAGGATTTTACTTAGCAATGGAAATATATAGCTATGACTGAATTTGTAAATTCAGTAGTAAGCTTGACTTTTGGCTGGCATCTATTTGAAGAACCACTTTGGATCCATGTTCAAAAGGAGTTTAGTGACATCACATCCTTAAAGCTTGGGACCTTGTGCAATTTCAAGGCCTGGATAAATTCATCATCATTTGAGAAAGCCAAATTCTGAATTTAGTCTTCAGACTGCTTTACTTAAGCTCTGTTAAAAAGATGTTACAGAACCATAAATGCTGAACTTAAAAAGCTCTTTGTGGGAAGGATTTTTAGTTAGTGTGGAAAAAAAAACAACCAACTGTCTCCTATATAATTTACTATTCCACTTTTCTGAAGATGGAGCATGAGCAAGAATAGGGAAAAATTCACCTCAGTGTTCTTCAAGATCAGAATTAAATGTTTCTTTTGTGGGTACATAGTTTCTTCAAACACTTCAGGGAACATTTGCTAGTTACAGGTTCCTTTTAGTTTTTGGAGGCTTCCATGGAAATTATTTTCTCTTCTCTTATAAGGTCAATCTACTTCCTTCTTTAAGTAGATCTTGAGCTATACCTGTGTAAACTGTGTGTGTGTAAGGAGGCTGAGATGAAGAACAAACCCACTCTTAGGTGGTTCCTTAGACCACCTTGCAATGATGTCTCCTCCCATTGTAATTCTAAGTTAAAATCACATGGAGGACCAGAAAATAAAACTCAGAGGATCACTGAACACTTCTCTCTGCTTTTCCCAACCCTTGCTTCATCTGAAACACAAACTCCAGAAAATTTCCAGAATAAAGATTTTTTAATTCTTTGCCCTAAGTCATATAGTCACACTTCCAGCTGCCTATATTGATATTGTTAATTCCCTGCAATTCCTGTATTCTGCAGCATCTCAACACACAATTCTTCCTCTATGTATGGAGGAAAGAGAAGACTTCTTCACCTGTCTATTCTACTTGTTTTGCCACCCAAAGCAACAGACCTGATACAATTCTCTGCTCCTTGTCTTGGCCATCGTGGTGCCTCTAAAGAGACTTCATGAACTTCCTGTGACATTCACTGGGATATCAGGTCCTTTGAGTCAGGTCCTGCATGAAATTAGATTTGACATCTCTGACTGGTGCCAGACATCCCTGCTGGTTGCCCCAGCACTCCTGGTGATGTGCTGATAGAAAGTGAAGGAATGAAGTGTCTTATGCAGCAATTTGTAGATTAACTTAGAAAATATCAGGATGCTAGAAGAGATAAGGTTTTACTTACCCTGCTGTGTCCTGCCTCTCTGAGGAATTTGACAGCAATTGGAAGAAACATGTAGGCATCCAATATAATACAGAAAAGAATGTAAACACATTGATGTTTTGATGAAGGTTTGTTCCTCAATTATTTTAGTGTGTTGAACTGCCTTACACTGCTGACAGGATGTATATATCAGATAGTTGGGATTTTTTTACTCTTTGCAGGTTTCCTGTCACAAAGTTGGAATGAGATATTGATGTGTGATTAACTGAAAGCGAAGTGGCAGCTACTGTGATTTTACAAGTTGTCTTTAGTGTTTACCACACAGTTGAAAGATCAATTACTGTGTTGTGGTGGTTCAGAAGCATTTCTGGCCAGGATTGCCAAGGCTTCCTTACAGTTGTTAAACTTGTAGTGTCCAAATAATAGGATCTGTTTAATGATCTCCTTGAGAAAGATCAATAGAAGGTGTTTACTACAACTTTATTTTAAATTCTGCTATTATGGGGAAAACCAGCCAACCCTATCAGCCAGGACTGTCTTCACACTTTTCTTCACCTTGTCTACTCAGTACACAAAGGAGCTTTCTCTGCACAGTGAGTGTTTTCACTGAGAAAATCAAGATCAAGCCTGCTTTAGCACATCTAATTATGTTGCTTTAGTTATGAGAATAATTCTTATTTATTTTGACCAACAAGTCATATATGCAAACACCTTGATCAAGGCTTAGCATCAGAAATATCTTTGCTTCTTAGCAAGCTAAAACATTTCTAGTCCCTCTTTTGCTTTTCAATCAGTCTACGGGATCTCTTTACAAAATTAAGAAGAAAGATATGAGAGCGTGATATATCTTGGTGATGACCTCAAAAAAAAAATTAATATTGTTTCTCATAAAATTTCTGGACTCTCTAGATTGTCGTGAGTAGTTACAGAAGACTCATCTAATTCCTTCACTATTTTTAGGCATTGCACTCATCTTGAGGGAACATGGTTTTCCCAGAAATGTAGTAAACATGTGACAGTCATTATCTGTTGTTAGTAGCTTCCCTGCAGTGTAAAGCAACTTCAGGAGGTAACAAAAAACAAGACATTGCCATATTTTATATCATCACCTGGGCAGGTTTTGGGTCGATGATTTATTTGGTGTATAAAAACCAGGCTGTTCATTTAGCAAGGTATCTTCTTGGAATATTGAACTTTGCTGTGGGATCTGTGCCATGAAGCTCTGAGCAGACTCTGTTAATAATCCTGGCCAACCTGTAACCATCTTTCTCTGCAATCATCCTTTGCATTTCTTTCCAATCCATGCAGAGATTTGGTTGATTATGTAGAATATCAGCTCAGCTCTAGCACAGCTCCTCAGCCTTGTACCAGACTTACCTGAAGTCTACTACAGAGCACAACACAGAAGTGGAATTTTCAGGGTAGGGTGCTTTTCCCTGGTAAATGTGTTGTATAAAAACTTGTTATGAGGTATCTAAAATGCTGCTCCTGATATAATTAATATCTGTTTATTTAGAGCTCAGACATTGCTGGTAGTATTGATTTAAAGTATCTTTATAACTCTGATTTATAAGGCTGCCACAGAGACATCCATTCACACTTCACTAAGTGTGATTCTCTTGGATTGCTAAAGATAGCTGGTGTTGGTTTTTTTTAACAGTTGTACTTAACAAATCCTGTCATTGTCTCAAAACCTTTCCCTGTGTTAGACTTTACAGGAGGTGTTGCATCTTCACCCCATATCAGTATTTAAGACAGCAGTAAAATTCTTGAAATAGAATATTATGTAAAACTCAGAAGAGATTTTTAACCTTGTTACTTAGCAAGATTTTTACAACTTGATATTCCTCTAACTAAGGATCTACAGCTGGTCAGGAGAAGAGAAGGGAGAACAACAAGCTAACTTTAAACAGGAGAAATTATTCTTTGTATAATACTTATGTCTTAAACCCAGACTTTATTCCTTACATTTCTGGGGACTGAATTTTTACATTAATTGCAGTGGTCAATAGGTGGGTTTGCCTGATCCAAAGCACTTGTGATTTTTGTCTTGGAAACTTGGCATTGCATCAGCTGATTTCTGTTGCACATCACATTAACCAGAACGTACAAGAAAAAAGTTTTGTTCATTTAATTATGTAAATATTTGTTCCAGTTGATTGTACTTGGAGGCTTTTGCTTATGCCAGCCTTGAAGTCCCACTATGCCCTAGGGAAGACCTATTATGTTTTACACATTTAAATTTTTTAGTATGTTTACAGTTCATAGGGAAGTAAACAGCAAATGTATTTTTAACATGTTCTGCCTTTCATAATAAAACTAGAAAGGAGAAGTTGTAGAGAGTGCTCAAACTTTCAGCTCCTTAAGAGGCTTTTCAGCTCTCTTAGAAGACTTGGACATGTAAGAAAAAGGTGTCACACGTTTAGCAGTGTTGATTACAATTAAAGAACTCAGATTTCACAGAATTCCTGATTTTATAGCTGTACATTTATTATATATATTTTTTAAGATGTTTGAAGTTTAGACAAAATCCTTGGTGTATCATTTTTTCACTGTTTTACTTTCAATGATTTGGGTTAACTGTTATTGGAATTTGCTTCTGGCCAAAAAATAGCAATTTTTCATATCACTGTATGTGTTTTTTGTAACTATTTCTAAAAAGAAATAATTATAGCAGTTTAAGATGCTACCTTTGTAGAAAACAAAAAAAAAACACCTTAAAAAACTTCTCCTATCTCAGGATATTTACCTTTTTGTTAACAGCTCATAAACAGAATTTTAGAGACTGACTTAAAACATCATGACCCATTTATATCATTACACACACACTATGGTCTTTTTTTACTTAAAGAAATTTTCATCTAGGAGGCAGAAATGTAATCACA
>VXBR01007196.1:222408-301959 GCA_013400215.1 Cisticola juncidis
TTTTTTTTTTAAGAATGACTATATTATTTTAAAATAGAGAGTAAATTTTAAAGAGAAACTTTGTTAAGATCAGTGCATTTGGGCTGATTTGGACACTACATGTTTAAGCTCAAAGTTTGAGTTTTCTTATTCTTATTAGAAAAGTCAGACTGGACCATATTTAGTATCCAACTAAAAAGCAACTCCTTCCTGTGCTCCCATCTTGAACTTCAACTGCATTTTCCTCTTTCAAGACTTGGGCTTGTCCCAGGGGCTCAGTGCCACAGCAGATTTAAGATGAAGTTACCCAAGTGTTTTATTGGGACCATGGCCCTCCTGGAACTGTGTACAGAGAACATTTACAGTGGTTCCTGGTGACTGCAGGCAGAGTTAACTATTTCTTCCCCAAATCTACCAGTCTATTTTTGAAGTAGATTCTCCTATTTTCTTTTGTTCTGGGTTTTTTGCATTAAATCAGGTGCACATTCCTGGTTGTGCTGAAACATTTTTCAGCACCTGGAATTAACGAGTTATTTTTACCTTTATTATATAGAGACTTAACATTAAGTACTATTTCTGAAAGAAGTGTAAAAACTGAGTGTTTTCCTGTTTGAAAGTCAAATTGAACTTATTTTTTTAACCGAGTATAATTCTTTACCATGGAAAATCTGTTGCTTCATTGGGGTTGAAACTGTTTTGTTCAACTTTAAGATGTCAACACCTGATGTATGCATTCTTGCACATCATGCTCTGATTTCCTGAATGTGGCTAAATTGGCAATGCCCCTCAGAGCCCAGCCTTCTTGCTGGGCTTTCTCTTTTTTAAATATGATTTGATAGTGAAAGCTTTTGCTTCTTTCTCATTCCACCTGACACAGAGTGATAGAAAGTAAAAATTCTGAGGAAGGATGGAGCCTTCCTTGAACAGGAAAGGCCAACTTTGTAGAAAATAGGTTTCAAAAATATTTATAGGACCATGTTACAGATGAGAATGTATTCCACATCCTCTTAAACAGCAACAACAAAAGTATCTGCTCATGTTTCACAGGCAGAAGAGGAAGTGGTTTCCAGGGTCCCACTCTGTTGAAATATTTGTCTTGATGTCCCACTGTATTCCTTTATGGGAGGGTGGGAGAGCATTTGAATCCACAGTCAAGATCCCCCAGTCATGCTGCTGTTTAAGAGGATGTGGAATACATTCTCTGCCTCCAGAGAGTTTTATTTTTCACAATTCCAGAAATCCAGAAATTTCAGGATTTCCATGCAATAGACTCCCATTGCTCCTCATGGGGCATAGCCCCAGAATAATTAATGCCTGTGAACTTTGGATAGTTGAAGAGCCATGAGCAGGCAATCTCTATTATTTTGTGAGATGAGAATTTGCCTTCAAAAGCTTTAGTGGAATGTAAACAAGATTAGCATCAGCAGCTCTCTGCTGGCTACTGCCCCCAATTAGCTCCCAAGTTATGTAAGGAAAAATGGTCATGTCGTGCCTCACTGCAAGAGAGAAGACTCTGGTAAAATTTCAGTCATTTTTGCTTGTTTTGGTCATAGAGCAAGACTGAATTAAGAATTTGGTGAGAGAACTTTCAACCTTAAAGGGAAAAGAATTTTCCTAACTTCAGAGCAATGCTTAGAGGAATATGCCTTTGGCTAATTTGCTTGGCACAGTGTAATAATTTCCTGTTATTCTGCTTTTTATAATGAGTTTATGCTGTTGGTATTTTCTAGTACTTTATATATCTATTAATAGTAAGTTGGAAGTATATTTTTAAGGAGGAAGGTTAAAAGCCCTGAAAAATGATGTTATTTGCAAACCAGTCTTAGAAGCAGGAAAATTGTAAAGCTATCCAAAAGCACATTCTGCTAGGAAGCATCTCTCCATTCACCCTATGATTGCTATGATAAACATGGACATGATAAACAAAATAACCTCAATTTTCTCTCAGTGGATCAAATCTCACTATTAAAGGTCATATTTATTGAATTCATTACCTGTGACATATTTTCTCATGCTTTATGCATCCAAAATGATTGTTTCTCTGAATTATTAATATTAATAATAATGAAATATGCATCATTGTGACTTTTTTATTCCATTATTCATAATTCTGATGATTATTAGGTGAACAAGACAAAGATTGCCCTTGCATTGTCAGACCTTGTGGTTTATACCAAATCTCAGAAGTTTGTGAGCTTTGACCATTCCCGGCAGCATCAGCAGTGCTACGAAAATAATTCAATTGGAGAGAGTTATGCACGAAAACTTTTAAAAGCTTCAGGTAATTTGTTTTGAGTTAATCAGTTAAAAGTTACATTGTTGCTATGGTTCACTGCTTAGGCATTGGAAGGGTTAAAATTTTATGAAACAATTGCTGTATGATTTTATTTAGTTCTTCGTATAACACTGTTTTAGGAAGGTCCTTTGCATAACACATTTTTATTTCTGTTGGTTTTGTGAGGAAAATTGAAATTCAACTTTGTTTTAATTCCGTGTATTTTTATAAGAACAAATATTAACACAGTCTACAAAATGCATGTCTGTCTTTTGAGTCATTGTTTTCTGCATCACACAATTTAGGAGTTACAGTCAGCACTTGAAAAAGTGTGGAATAAATTTCACTCCCTCTCTCTTCCCAGTATCTGGGCTGAGAACTCAGTGGAGTGGCTGGGCACTCCCCTGGCTGAGAAGTGCAGATAAGAGAATCCTCATTAATGGGATGGATGAACCCCAGAGCAGGCAGTTTGCTCCACTGGACCAGACCTTCCATCCCAGCCAAGCTGGATGATTCCAAACTCATTCCCTGTTGGAGCAGCTCCATTTGGTGCAGCCTGGGCTGTTTGAGCTCCAGCTGCCTGCCCAGAGCCCTGAGGGGGGTTCAGAGCAGAGATCACTCACCATGACAATGACAATGACAATGGAAGCTGCCACATGCACTCGGGGCCAGCCCAGCTGCCACCCACCCACTTTGTGGAGGTGATTCAGTGGCTGCTGAGGTGAATGATGCTGAACTGCATCAAAAAGTTGCATTTTCCAGCCCCAAATGTAGGATTTTCCATCCATCCATCCATAGAAAGTCCTCTCTGGTTCTTCTAGCACTCCAGGGAATACAAAAGTATTTCTATAACCCCTCCTTCCCCTCCCCACCAAAAAAAACACCCCCCATCAGCAAACCAAACTAAAATCAATGAAACAAAACCCCTAAACAAACAAAATATGAGATGAGAGGGGAATGGAATAGATCAGAGAGATGACCCTGGAAATGTAGATTTTTGTTTAATTACTGAAAAGGAATAGTGTAGATAGAAGCCATCTGAAACTTCCCACGTCTGCATATGAGGGAACACTGCTGGCAGAAGGAAAAACAATGTATATGAATAGTTAACATCTTCTGAAGCTTAAATAAGAATAATTTAAGTGGCTTTTAAAAATATGCTCTACCCTGGTCTTATTATTTAGTCACTTTATGTAAACCTCCAAACAGCAAACAAGCTAAGATCATCTAGAGATGATTTTTTTTTTCTATTTTGAGCTATTATAGAATGAGGAAACTTCTGTGCAGTTTCCTGTTCTGTCTCTTAGTTTCCCATGAGAACACAGTGGGCTTTAGTGTAGAAATCATGTTTACCCTGCAAAAAGGTGAAGAAACAGAATACTGTAGTGAAGGAATGATTTTTGGTTAATAAATATATACAGAAATGCTATCAGATTCAAATACACACAAAATATTAAGGTTTCAAAATAGGATTTTAGGCATAGCTCAGAGTGGTCTGTGTATTAATATTAAAATAGAATACATTGATATAGTATTGTGTAAAAAAGTTGCTGGATCAAATTACTGCATTTTTATTATTTATTCAAAAAGGATTTCTTTAATAACAAAGATTTTCTTACCAAGATTTTATCCTTCTGTTTATCAGCTAAAGATTTTATTTCACATACAACAAGATTTATTACAAGAATTTACCCCAAGGGAACAAGAATGAAATCTTCAAATTATAATCCTCAAGAGTTCTGGAATGTAGGGTGTCAAATGGGTACGTATCCTTGCAGAGATTATTGCATTCTAGGTTTTACAGATACAAGAGTTTCTTGCTCCCTATAATACTTTGGTGTTATGTAGGTTACATATTTCCCCCCAGTGGCATTATTTTAATTTTTTGTTATGTAAAATTTTCCTTCAACCCACATATCCTATCAATTTTTCATCCCTAGTAATTGTAAATATTATTTTGTGTTAAATTGCTGTTTCTTATCCCACATATTCAATTTATTATATTTTATTAATTTCTCTAAACTACCTTTTTGAATTGGATATTAAGAAAAACACCAACAACAATTCAGCATTTTTAAGCTTCCATTACTCAGCAATGGAAGATTCTTCAGAAGGGTCTGTGGGTTTTCAGTGGCTCTCTGTGGCTTTGCCACAGGTGCAGGAGAGGTGAGCACAACAATTGATAGTAGTGCCAAAAATTCAGGATATACTACACAAGGAAGCACCCAAAAATTCCTGGTCAGCACAACACCCAGCTGCTGGGAGCTCCAGCCTTTGTATAGCTTCAACTTACACTTAACATCTTAATTTCCAGTGCAAAACATATTAATTTCCTGAACAACAAAACACCCATAACTTCTGCTTCTCTTCATTTAAAGTTACTTACTTGAATTTGTTAAAAATAAGCATGGCATGACTTTTGTACCCAAAAAAAAAAAGGTACAAAATAAACCTCTCACCTGTGAGCATTTTGCCCTTTTTAATGGCTTTAGAGACAATTTTACCTTCATGTGTTTGTTCTTCAGTTTAAAAGATTCTCAGTTACAGAATATTTTTCTGTGTCTGCCTGCTACATCTTCTCCAGCCCTAGGTAAAGTAGAGCAGAATAATTTTTGTGCCCACACATAAATTCTGTCTTTGAGTCTTTACCAAGGCCACCTGAGGGACACTGTGGGGTGAGCAGGGCACTTTGCCTTAGGCTCCTGGATTTGAGAGGTGAAAGGGATGGATTCACCTTGGTATGTTAAAATACACACTCATCCAAGGGCAGGCACAGAGTTCACTCTGTCTGTAGGGCCCTGCAGCTTCTGTCACCCTTGTTCCAGGCTTCCTTTTCCATTTGTTTCCTTTCTCAGCTCCCCATATATCCTCTGTAACAAGTTTTTCATCCTGACTGTTATATTGGGTAGAGTTTTACATAACTACACAAGGAGTCCAAATATTACTACTTAGTATAAATTTTAGTTATTTCTGTGTCCTCATAAATGCTTACTTGCAGTAAAGATTTGAACTTGGGCTGGGCTATCCAAGTATCTCATTACCATACTGTGTGAAATTGGTTTGATTTGGCTTTATCCTTGTGCTTCATCCATTTTTAGAGTGATGTCTGGATTATTTACCTGAACTGCTGCACTCTCTGTATGCTATCATTGCTATCTACACTATATATTGCCATTAAAAACTAGTAAGTTTGTGCCATGCTTAGAGGAAGCACTTGCCAGAGGTCCTTAATTTAAAATTGAATTAATCTCCCAGTTTTATCATACTCAATTTACTAGTTTTCTTTCTAGCCTGTAAATCTCTGCACTTATCTCTGCAAGGAATAACCATTGGTTGGATCACAGACAGGGCTGAAGCCTTTCAAAATTAGTACACTGACTGTTTACTCAGAGAACACTTTAAAGACAAGTCATTCTAAACATTATTATGCAAAACATATGACTTCTGATGCATAGGGGGTTTGGGCCCCTTCCTGGAAGAATTAAAAACACGCAGGAAGTGGTTAGATCTGCCCTCTTGGTCACTTCATTTGCATCTTCACTTAAAACCCCTTCCTTTTTCACATGGGAATAGGCTGATTAAAACCAATTCTCCACATATATTTTTTCCAAGCTATGTTAGAACTAGTCTTAATTCCCTAATCTGCTTTAGATAGCTGTTTGGCAGAAATACAGCTGCTCTTCAAAATTCAACTCCCAAAATGAGTGTATCTCAGTGGACATCCTGCTGATGTACTTCCACTGATTTAACACAGATTTTTGATTTTTTATGTCTGTATAATTCTCACACCTTTCCTGTCTCCCTGCCTTTGTACTTTACCCCCCATGCACAGAAGAGATCCCTCCAGATCCCTCCTGCCACTTCCCTAAAACTCTTCAAAGGACTCAGGTTTCTCCTATGTCACCTATTCCCCTTAACTCCCCTCTCCTCCCCACAACTGCCAGCTTGCCTTTAAGTCCCTTTAACATCCATAACTTTTCTGGCTGGGCAAAGAAAATATTTAAAGTTTTGTTCAAACCTACATCTAATACTGCCTGCCAGGCCTCTGCATCTTGTAATTATGAGAACTGAGTTATTCCTTCCCTTAGTGATCGACCCAAAGCAGTGCTCTCCTCTGTACCTTGGCAGCAATTTTCTCTAAATTGCTTGGAACACATTAACTTGGAGCAGGCTGGCACTCAGTAAAGCAGGATGAAACGGTCCAACAGGCTCAAGATTTGTTGGGGCTGAGGACAAGACATGTAATTGTGTAAACCCAATTTCCAGAAGGAAGTCAAGTTAAAAAACTCAGTAAGAAGTACAGAGTTTTCACAAAATAGCTTTTGGATATCACTGTGCACTCGCTGTCCGTTCTCTGAAAATTGGGACTCATAGGAACAGGAGGTTTAGTGAAAAAAGAGGAGAAATGGAGAAAATCCCTCACTTTTCATAGTCTGTGAAAATTAGTATGCCTTCTGCATACAACTGCAGTGAGGCACTGGAAAGAACTGGTTTGGTGTATCCATGTCTCCTTTTTATTTAGTAAATAAAATGAAATGAAAAGATTTATGCAGGGAGAGAAAATTCAGGACAGTTATTTAAATAAACTGATATCAGTTGTTTCATATCGACTGAGAAAAACAAGAAAAATGCAAAACAAAAGAAAGCCTCAGTGAGAATAAAATTAGAAAAAGACTTAAATATCCTTTTGAATATGACATTTGCATGCAGTAGGAAATGTTATACTTGTATCAAAGCACTCTGCAGGAATGACCAAAATATATCATAAGTCACAGGAGAAGGCCACAGTGTGGCAGGTACAAAATTTTGTTTCAGAAGATCCCACATGTGCTTTTTGGAGTGTGCATAAAATTTATATTTTATATAAATATAAAATGTATTTATATGCTGCTGTGAAAGTTGTATTTGTATGATGAATTTTCTCGTACTGTAGGCTTTGTTTTGGCCTGTGACACTGAAATACAGCTTGGCAATTTTATCCCATCTGTTTTGTGGCTCAATCTTGTGTGCAATAATATGAAAATATGGTAAAAAATAAGGCATAAAAAGAGGAGTGATAAAGAGCTCTCTAACTAGTTCTGATTTAAACCTCTGAAGCAAGCAAGGGAAAAGAAATGAACTAATTTTGATCTTGGTATGCCTTACCTGTGCAGACCAAAATGACTCAAATCTGACCCTGGTTGTGTTCTGTGTCAATAACCATTTTATTGCTGTTTTCTACTGGCTTTAAGAGTCCAAAAATACCTCCTTAGGAAGTGAAAACTAGAGGACTAATTTATTTTTTAAATGTTGTCCCTTGAACTTCATTGATTTGATCTTCACAAAGAGTGGAGTGGTGCAGCTGATTCATGTGTAGACATCTACAATAGGTGGGACTGTGATTCAACATCTGAAACTCCCCAAATACACTCAGCTTTCCTTTGGAATGGCTCCAAAGGCTGGGAGTTGTTTTGAATGAAGGTTTCATGTTTCTTCTGCAGAAATGTGTCTACTGCCAGGTTTGGAAAAAGCTCTTGGGCTACTCTGTAGGCTGCTTCTTTTTAGGCAGCTTTTGGTGTGTGTAATAGATACTGGAATTTCACTTAAAAGCAGAGAAACATTGAAATTCCATTTTATCAGTTTTTCCAGCTGTTCTGACTGCAGACAACCAGTAGAATAGTAAATAATTTATGTGAAGTCTAATAAATTTTAAAGGAAGATGGGAAAAAATTCAGGAACCCAATTGTTTCTTGTTGATCTTGTTCTAAAACCTGTCAGGGACTCAGACTAAAACAGGAAAGGGAAGTTGATAATATTCACTGTTCTGCCAAAAATCACAGGTTCAACAAATTTTTAAAACTACTTTGGAAAAGTTTCAGGTATAATATTGGTCAAATGACAACCAAAAGGTGCTCAGGCTTACACTGGAGTGTAGCTTTCAGACTGACACATTAATTAGATAGCAAAAACCAATTTAGATTTTTAGATCTGATAATTTATCAGAAATGCTGTTGGTACTTTTCCCATGAGAACCTCACAAGAGAGGATCCCTACTTAAACCTTTTGCAGATATACTTGGACAATAGATGACTCTTAATCACCTGACATCTTTTTTCCAGTAGAACTACTTGTAATTAAGTAGGAACAATGTCAGCAATTTTGAACTGTATGACTGAATTCTTTCTAATGACAGTATCTTTAGAGTATTAGTAATAAATTGGCCCAAAGACAATAAAAAAAAAACTTACTGCACATTCTAAGCCTGTTATGTCACACAGTTATGCATTTACTCAGTTCTCAGAGGAGCAGTCCCTCTTCCTATGGCAGAATATTTCTGTGGAATAAAAACAACAATTTCAAAATGTGTAGGTGGAAAATAAAGCCAGAAATTATCATTAAGCTTAATAAAATTTGGAGTGTATTAGAAAAGAGAAAAAATTACAGTTTGATTAGTTTTTGCCAGGAAAAGAGGTGAGACTTTGCATGCCAAAATTTATACTGCCCATATGATCTGAGTAGTAAGGGAATCAATTATTGTAGACTCTTTTTGGTTTGGTTTGGGTTTTTTTAGAAAAAAAAAATGTTTTTTTTACTTTTATTTTTGGTCTGGTAGAACAAAGTCCATGCTCATAAAGTTTGTGTGGGATCTCACCTATTCACAGGTTTACTCCCTTTCACTTTGAAGCCCATCCCTCTTGTCCTGTCATGCCCTTGTAAATAACCTCATTCCATCTTTCTTGGACATCTAAAATATCTCTGTAAATTTGGGCAGTGATGGATTGAGTGCAGCTGTGACCTGCATGTGAGAAAAAAGCCCAGACAGTCCCTGCCCAGCTTGGAGTGCTGCTGTGGGATGAAAAGAGTGTCCTCAAATCCAGTCACATTGATCATCCCACATCCAGTGGCAACATTCCAGAGCTTTGGGACACAGTCCTGTTTTCAACAGTGTTTCCCAGGCTGTGTGGAATTCAGTTCAGATTTGGAATATCTAATTCAGAGATTTTTGTTGCATTCATTGTGAGTGGCCCACTTTAAGAACACAGACAATTGGGAAGAGCTGAGAGGAAGGCAACAGGGCTGATAAAAGTGTGATCTATTATATCTCTTTAGATTCAAATGAGTGAGATAAATCATGGAGATGGGAACATTGGCACTGAGTGCTTTTTGCCTATGCTATTTTTTGAAATGGCATGAAATTCATACATTTTGGGATGCATTTTTAAATGGCATAAGATGCAATTAAGTGACTCATTTTAAGAAAAATTGGTGACAAGTGTGTCCTGATCCATTTTAAAACCTTCCCATTTAAATGGGAAAATACATTAAACCTTATGGTTGTAATATAACTAATAGAACCAGGAAGCAAAGAACAAAAAATAAAAAAAATACAATTTAAAGTCTCACTGGGAATATTAATGAGAGGCAGGATCACAGACAAAAGATGTGCAGTTTTCCTCTGCTGCCTTCAAATCATAGTAACAGTGCTCATTTTGGTTTTAAAAAGCTTTTGCTTTTAGTCTATGAATCAATTATGTCTTGAACAGTGCTGCTTATGGAAGGTGCTGTATAAGAATATTTAGAATGTCTTTATTTGTGCAGTTACTGGTGGGACTCAATTCTGTTAACTGCTTGTGAAACAGAGATTTGGGGTCCAAAATAGAATTCCTCTGAGTGCTATGGATTGGGTCATCTTTTTGGATCCAGGTTATTTCCTACCTTCCATTTGCTATATGAAATTATTTACATCTGGGGTTACTGGGACAGCCATGGCAGCTTTGGTACTTTGCAAGATGGTTTGAGTATTAAATACTCTGATCTGAAGGGGATTTATCTGCATGGTTCTAGGAATACTTAAATCCATTTCAGGTGCAGGAATCACACTGAGGAATTCCTTTGCTCAGGTTGTTCCCCCAGCCCATTTTTTGCTGTGCTGCTTTGATTTTGATGTCAATATTAAAAGGCTTTTGGTGCTTAATGGAAGGACTGAGGAGAAAGTTTAATGTACAAAGTGTTAAACTTCAGATGCCTTCACTTCCCTATGAAAACCATAAATTAAGATTGTGTACTGCTGAGAAGGTTTCATTGCAAGCTCATTTGGGCTTCTTTCCAAAAGAAGCTGTCAGTTTAAATCTCTCTTCATACATGCATTAAATTTATAGTGTTTCATAAAACAGCAGCACAAAGGATGTTATTGACAGTTCTGCTCTTGAATTCAGCAAAGCTGAAAGGAAGCACAGGGTAGAAATTCAGGGTTGTTTGCAGAAGGATGCTGCTCAGCCCATGCTGCTAGGCACAGCTTTTAGTTTATGATCCTTGCCATTCCTCAAGAAGTGTTAGGGCTATAACTACACCTGATTAAAAAGAAAAACTGTGCCTCAATGCACCGTAAAGCAGTGCCCTGGGAGGCCCCAAGCAGCTATGAACCCTGTAAATAGATTTAGTAGAGGTTTGCATCTCAGAGAAAATGACACAAAATCTCACATTAGCTTAATCACGTTAAAACTTGCAATACAAAGAAAGCAGTAGGTAAATTAAAACTACTGTTCCGTGTGTTTTTTTAACTTGTTCTAAGGTCAAATTAAATTAAGTGCAAACACAGTGCTGAAGATATGAACCCATAATAACATTGCCCTTCACTTGTGTTGCAAATGTAATTTTCCTAATACGATAAAACATAAAATATTCGTTTGCTTGTTGCTGTTGTTACATCAGATTTTCCTGCTTAGTCGCCTCCAAAGCTTGGTAAATTTAGCAATAGTCTCATTATGTGCAATCATGTAATTTGGTTCATCATGTGGAAGCTGCTGTTTGAAGCTGACTGTTCGATGTGCTTAATTTCAGTTGCACTTTTAAATCTACATATTCTAAATGTGTGGCCTAGGAATCACCTGAGGACTGAGAGATCCTGGGTTATCTGTAGTTCAGACTTCCAGGGGCCTCAGGGTTGCAGCTCTTGTAGCATTCTCTGCACAGCTTGATTCAGTGTGTTAAAATATGACAAGCATCACATAGCACCAAATTTGGGGCTGTTTCTGGGTGATGTGTTGAGTCATAAAAAGCAAATTGTGAACCACTGCCAAAACCATACCAAGAAAATACTTACCCTGTTTAAAAAAGGCAGTGGTGTGCAAAGGGCAATATCAACACTGTAAGGTTTGATTTCTGTTATTAAAGATAAAACAAATTTCCTGTATATATTAATATAAAATCATGTCTGCATCTATGTTAACACTTAGTTCAAAGCAGGAGTACATGTTGTGTTTTGTTGTTTGGGGTTTTTTTTTGGTTTTTTGGACATTTTCTAGACAAGGTTTCCAGTTGTTAATCCTTGCTGCATGTGAGTTCATGATGCAGAGCAATCTTAGCTAGAGCAGATGGGATTCCTTTCAGATTAAATAGATGATGCACTCTGGGAGCACTTCATGTATTCCACACATTAATTGGTTTTGAGACTATGGAAGCAGGCTCCAGCTCTTCAGAAGTAACCCCACAAAAAATATGTGTAGTGCAAATATCAGGTCCATTGTACCAGCTGCTTCATTCCTGTTTGTGTTTGCTACAGAATGTTTTAAAATGATCATCAAAGCAGTGAAGGAACAAATAATTTTTGCAGTAAAAACAAGTTTCTGTGGTTTTCACTCGTGATAAAGATTTTTGCATTATGTCAAATATCCATTCAATACATTTCTATTATCTCACAGGTACATGTAGTAAAGTCCTCTTCATGAATTATTATGAGGAGTCACTTGAACTGCCTAAAGTCTTTTTTCATTCCTACCTAACCACCCCTTTAAATAAATGACTTCTTATCATTCTCTGTTTAACACAAGTCATAGATTCATGATGTCATAATCCACTGCTGATTTGACTCCTGCATTTTCTATTTTGAATGTGACAGGAAGTTCCCATATATTGGAGTAGGGGAAAATTTCATTAAACAGGTCTATTTCCATGTTGGCCTTATCTCATGAATTACAATATCCTGTTGATGAGAAGTGTGATATTTTATTATCGGTGCTGCAGCAAACCAAAAATGTTTTGAATTGCTAAGGAAAGGAAAATCTGTCAGGTGTATTCTTACAATAATCACTGAAGGATTAAACTCCAAGGAACTGTGTGCTCACATAAATTTAAGAACACTTTTAAAATTGCTTCTAGTTTTATAAACTTATATATATTTTCACTGAGTATTCTAACTGTAAACTGAAGCTTCTTAATCTTCTGGGTGAGAATTTTTTGTGATGAATTCTGCACCATAACCATGGTTAGATACAATCCTGTGGTTTTTGACTTCTGCACCAGAACTCTGTTAGCAGCTTTGGAGTGCAGAGTCTAGGATGTGAATTCAGTTCTTATGGAGAAAAAGAATCTCTCATTTCATTTTCTCCAAGATCTAATTTAGAATGAAAAGGGAAAACAGATACAGCAATGTAAAAAAGTTCTATAGGGTAATTCTTAAAACAGAGTGCAGTTCTAAATAGTGCACTGCTTTTGTGGAAAAATAATTCATTATTGAGTATCACTTAATTTAATGGAGATAACAGGATCTTACATATGAATTGAGAGATACAGATACCTTAAGCTCATCTGCTTTTTAAAAAATATTTATTTAATATTTAATATTTAATATTAACGTTTTATAAAACATTATCAAACCTAATTCACTAAAATCAATATCGATATAATTTTACAGTGGCCTTAAACTTCCAGACACCGGGACCACCAATGGAATTACAAGATGGAAAATTCCTGGACAATGGTGGCTGTGGCTATGTGCTGAAACCTCAGTTCTTGAGGGATCCCAACACCAAATTTACACCTCGAAACGTGGGAGGATACAGCAAACCAATGTCTCTGTCAATAAGGGTAAGATTACTGAAGTGTTGCTTTTTTCCATAAAAATGGGAAAACAAATGCTATGTAGACGCTATTGTTTTATATATATATATATATATATTTTTTTAAATTTTTTCCCTTTTATTCCTTTTCTGTTTGTTGGGAATTAATGTTTTCAACAAGATATTAAACCTCTCACATAACATCAACTGCTTCTTGGGTGCTTTCCCATCTGTAGTTCATTTATGTTTGCTAAAAATATGTAGGGGCTCAGGCCCCTAAAAGTCTGTAAAAATACATGATTTTCATGATGCTGCATAAAGAAATAGAAATAATCTAGCTGAAAAAGGGACCAGTCAATTGTGCTTGTGGAAAGGGAACTGAAAACACAGAAATCAAATGTGCACTTTGGGTGTTATTTCTTTCAATATCAATAATAGCACGTGCACTATTATAATGTTAATTGACAAATGGAAATTTTTAAAGATAAGATAGAAAGCTTTATGCTTCTTTTGAGTCTCATTATCTTCCTATGCATATATAAAAGACTATTTATTATCCTAAAATGATATAAATTAGTGTGAAAGGAGGGATGAATAAATACGTCTTTGAATTATTTCTGCTTCTTCCAAATTATAATGTGATTTACTTCCCCAAAATACTAGAAATACACGTCATTTACAAATAAATGGTAAGAAAAGCCCTTTTTTGAGGTCAAGTAGATTTGTTATAATTGTTCACTAATTAGTAAACTCCCTTTTCCCACTGAAAAAGTAATATTTCTGATTACACAGACTACCACTTGCATAAATTCTATTTAATAGTATATAATTAGCTTGTAATTGCTATTTTGTTTCATTCAGAGTAATAAATAGTGGAGATAAAACAATTGTTAGTGACAATTATAAAATACTTACATAATGCACGCACCTAATGAAGACCATTTTAGTGTTCTGACAGTGAGCATGCCAATTGTGAATAGACATTGCAGGATGATTTCAGGCAAATACATCAATTATTTTAGCCTTAATTTGTATGAAGCTGGAGAGGAGGAAAGGAGGCGAATCCCCGAGACAGACAAAACCATTGTCAGTGCAGAGGAAGTGTCTGAGTTTGGAAAGGGCTGGAGAAGAGGAGGGCAGTGCTTTAGAATGGGGATTTTGAGACTGCAGGCTGCAGAGAGGCAGTGGCACCCCACTGGCTGAGGGACTGAAGGGCACAGAGAGCCCCATTCATAGGCAAAACCAGCAAAACAGCAGCAAAAACCAGGAAATGGGGGTTGAAGACAAAAGGAATTGGGAGCAGGAGTCAAAGAAAAAGCAGCTTCTGATGACAACGTTATTGACATGGTGAATGGAGAAATGACTTAAAAGAAAACAAAGATAAAATATCTACAGGGCAAATCTCTTAGAATGAATGAATGAATGATCAGAAAAATCACACAGGGCCTGATTTTACAGAATTCATTATCCTCAATCTGATGTGCCACAATTCCCATCAACAAGAGCCTTTGAAGCAGAAACAGAGATATTCAAGGTGCTTCATAAAGACTCTTCTCAGCCTAACAAGTTTTACATCCCTCTCTATGTCTTCTTCATCTGGGATCTTAAAAAACAAATTGGTTTATGGATTTGGCTCATAGAGTGCTAAAACAGCTCATTCTTTTCCCACCCCAGGGGAGCCTTAGCCTGGGTCTAGCAATGGGTCATGCAGGCCTTGGCAATGGCATTCAGGACATGGCAAGGAATCTCTTAAGTTTTTTGTGGGCAGCCCATCAGAGATTGCAAAGGTTTCTAGTGAAGGCAGCAGCTATTCCCTAGGAAAAAAGGGCATCAGTGTTTGCCAAGCCACTGCTCTTCAATATTTGAGGCTAGAACTTCTCTTGGAGCAAGGTGCTACAGAAAATATCTCAGCAAAATGTGGAATTTGTGGGGTTTGATTTTTTTGGGTGGTCAACAGGGGAATAAAAATCTCTTGTGATGCTTAGTCCTGAGATCAGGATGGGGAATCTTATCTTTCACCTGTGCTTTCAGTGTTGTAAATCTCTCCCAATACATTTCATACACTGATTTCTAAAGAGCTGATTACTGCACAGATGTTTACCCTTTCCTAGGTGTCCTGAAATATCGATAAGAGGCAGACAAAAAGTGGTGGCTTTCATAAATCCTTCCTTAGGCTGGGTGCCAGATTACAGGGCAGTCTGAGACAAAATTTCCAGGTAGCTAACTAAATTAAGGAGAAACACATCAGGAAGCTCACTCAATGAAGAGTTTTTGTCTTAACTGTGCAAGAGATGGGGCACAGATGAGGCAGTCTGCTACATACATACCCTATAGCACAATGCTGATGTCACAGTGGGATTGATGCTAATCCACTCCACACAGACTGAATTCATGAGCTTGATTGCAGAAAATGTAAAAATCACTGTAGACTGATTCCTCCAACATTATCATTTTGCATGATAACAGAATATAATTTTTGTTTGTAGTTATTGATAACAAAATATAATTTTTGTGAGCAGCTATTGATAACAAAATCTGAAAATTGTTGTTTAAAATATAACATCAGTTATGTGTATATATATATATATATTTATATGTATAAAGAGGGTGGTCAAACACTGGCATAGGCAATCCAGAGATTAAATGTGTCCCATCCCTGTAAATATTCCAGGTCAGTTTGGACTGGGCTTGGAGCAATCTTATCTGATTGAAAATGTTCCTAAACAACAATATTTCTAAAAAAAAATCAAAAAACCAAATTAGATGGGAGGCACCATATTCTTGATTCCATTGTGTTTAACATGTGTTTAATACACCAGTTAAAGTAATTTCTTATGAAAGTTATTTCTGTTATGGCTACAATATGGCTGTGGTGAATTCTTCATTCTTACAGTTCTTTCCATACAACTTTAATTTTGCAGCTGATCAGTGGCCATCAGTTACCACCCAGCAGCATGTCAAAGACCAACAAAGCTGACCCCATGGTGCAGATAGAAATCTATGGTGTGCCAGAGGATCAAACAAGAAAGAGATCTAGCGTTGTAAAAAGCAATGGTGAGCAGCAGTCTGATTCTCTTGTCTGTGAACAAACCAACAACAACATTTTATAAAGTATCACTAACTTTGCATCTCAAGGAGTTGTTATAGAAAATGTAATAATTTCTTCCTAGACTAGGACCTCCTGGAATAAAATCTGTGTGCCATTTTTGCAGACTGGTAGATGAAGGAAGCACAAACTCCTGGTTGGGAGCACTCTCCTTTTCTAAAGGAAGGTGGAAATGTTTTTGCACACTGCTGTGGGCTCATCCTGGACAGCAGCTCAGCCCCACAGGGCTGCTTGCATGCTCTCTCCTAGTTGGATGGGAAGAGGGGTGGAAGGGCCAAAATGAGAAAACCCATGGACTGAGAAGTACATAATTCTTTAATTAGTTTAATAGGTAAAGCAAAAAGCTGCACAGACAAGGAAAACAAAACAAGGAATTCAACTGTGCAAGCCCTGTTGAGCCACAGCTCAAACACTGATGTGTAATCAGCACTGTTTGGGTTAAAAATCCAAAATGCAACACCAGAGGGGTTGATACAAAGAAAGTTAATCCTATTCCAGCCTAAACCAATACACAAATTGGAAAATTTAGACTTTTTTTTCTTAAGCAATTGCTGTAACTTCATCACTTGTCTCATTTGAAGTTTGCAGTAGGAGTAATCCCTTAATTGCTTGACAGGTGAAGTGTGTACTCTTTGTAGCTGTCTTTGAGCCTCCCTTATCTTTATCGTGTAGATCTTTGTGAAGTCTCAGACTACAAGCTCCCTGTGATCTCCCTTTGTCTGTACCTCTGTCTTCTATTTTTCTTTCTTATAGATGGCTGCTGTTTTAAATCAGCCCCTGAATTTCTTTTCTCTGTATGAACATTGCTAAAGACAAAGTAAACTGCTCTGTTCCACATTATCTTTTTGTATTTCTAGTCAAATGAATGTTTTACTACCTGGATTTATTTATTTCCAACACTGTGAAAGGAGAAACTTTGGCAAAAGCAGGAAACTGGTATGGCTATGGGAAAATTGAGGTTGAGCAGAAGTTCTTAACCTGTATGTCCTTGTCCCAATTTACTCTCTCTTTTAAAGATGACACCAACTGTCTTAGGCTTTTGCACACTACAATCAGTGGGAATCTCATTATTTATTTAAATGGACACAGATATTTAGGGAAAAAGAATGACTCTTTACCAGTTCAAACTAGTAATAGCAAGTACAATAATTCAATTATTGAGAAGAAAAAAACAGAAATCATATTTTAAAGCTGTTTCTTTTCTCTTCTCACTAGCTTTGTGCCCCAAATGGAACGAAACGTTCTCTTTTAACATCCAAGTTCCCGAGCTGGCAATGATTCGCTTCTGTGTGGAGGATGAGGTGTCTCTGGCTCACAATGAATTCCTGGGCCAATACACTTTACCTGTGACGAGCCTGAACACAGGTAATGCTTTTATGTGAACCACCTAATTGCTCAAAAAAATCTGCAACATTCCAGGCTTTTGTTGTTACTGTAGCATTGAGAGAATACAGTCTATTTTCTAGAGGACTATTGTATAATTAAATGAATGAATGGCATATTGTTTTTTGAAATAATTGTGTTCTCTGAGTGCAAATCCACGATGTTGAAATCAAAACAATATTAATGACAGGTGATTATTCCCACTGCAGTGTTCCATTCTAGATGGGAACTGCTCAGGTGGTATTTTAATTCATTGTATGAAGTGAGATTATCAGAACTGCTATGAAGGCAACAGTTTTGTGCACTCCCTGCTCAGATAAGTTCAAAACCCAATACTAAATTGAAAAAACCAAACAACCAAAACTCCCTAAGGTAACCTATCTGTAACTTTTCAGAGTGGAGAACAACGATTATAAATTAGGCAAAAAATTTATGGCATTTTTCTTGGTGGAGTTTCTTTTGTTAAGCCAGTAGAGTTCCTGGAACCTTTGAAATGAATAGGCTGCACATAAAGAGCAGACACAGAAGTCAATAGGCCAAGGAGAAAGGCTTATGTAAAATGGCTGTTTACTACATTGGCTTTCCAAAGCTATTTCTAACAAAACAAACAGCTTTTATTAGTGAATAAAGATGGGAAGGCAAAACATTGGAGCTGGCAACAGGCACTCTGCCTTTTTTATTAAGCTTAACAGGATTTTAAATGGCTTTTTTTTTTCCCCCTCATGTTTGGAAGTCATAAAGCTGCTTGTGATTCTTAGTTGAGGTTGAGGAGTTATACAAGAACAAAGACATTACTCTTAGAGCTCAGTTGTTTTTCTGCAACATAAATTTTTACACTGATAACCTTTTACTTTCCTTTTATTTGTATACTTCTGGATAATGAAAGAAAACCCAACCCATCAACTCACAATGTCTGAGCAAATTCAAATATCAGGTACTTGGGCTTACAAGTGCCTGTAAAATTACTGATTGAGGTTTTTTTAAATAGAAATTTTCACTGTGGCTAAATGTCTCTATAGGTTTAATTTTGGTCACAAATGAGGGGTTCATATTTTGGAAAAGTAAGAGCAGTAGATTTTTGAGGAAATGTTTGCAGTGGAGTTATTCAAAATGCTAAGGAATGTCTCTAGGCACAAAACCTATAAATGATGCCAAACAAATTGCCCCAATCCCCACTTAACACAACATAAAAAAAAGTAATTTGCCATCAGGATGCCCAGAGGCCATAAATAAAATGTTTCTAAGGGGTAAAGTGATAAATAATTTCAAAATTTATTGCAAGTATTTGTTGCAATGCTTAACACTGAGATCTCTGAAAACAGGTCTGGAATGATGGTTTTGCTTTAGGTGCCTGAGCTCTCTAAACAGAGAAATGGGAAAATAATGTTCTTGCAGAGGGAGTCACAGGAAGAAAAGGGAAGGATTGCCTAAAATGCCAAAGGGTGAGCTAGGATTTCAGTCTTCAGCACTCCAATTACTTTAACCTGTACTACAGGACTGTCCCTCAGCCCCTAGGATTCATATCCCTGAGGTGTTCCTGAGGGCAAGTTGCTTCCAAAAGCTGAGCAGTGCTTACATCTTTTTATTTTCTTTGACAGGCAGTGGGACAAAATCATTCCATTTCCTCCCTTCTCTGCATTTTCTTTTGAAAGAATTCAAATCTATATCCACACTGCCTTCCTTTCCCCAGCACCAAACTCCCAACTACTTGTAGACTCCACTGGGGAGGAAGGCTTGCTGTCCAGCTGTAGCAGGATTTGATTTTCCATGTAGTGATTATGTAGCTATAGTCAGAGGGGCTGAAATTGAGAAAAATTCTCTACCTGGGTGGTTAAAGGCAAATAGGAGGCTGTTACAGCCCCTATGCCAATGAATCTGCCTTGGAGAATACTAATACAGGACAGGAACTCAATTATTACCTCTATTATCATGAGATCCATGAGTAGCTAATTATTTAATGCAAATTAGAGTAATTTCAATAACAACAAAAAAAGAAGTTTTACTTCTCTCAGGACACTTTGTAGATTATAGGAATATAGAAAATGTATGTGTAGAATAGGTAAGGGCTAGAACACAAGTCTTCAGAAATTAATCTTAGTGCTTGAAGTGTATCTTTAGATAGGAAATCAACCAAGCCTTCCACATATTAAAAACTGATCTCAAATGTAAATTGTCTGAAACCATCTTTAATATCTGCTGCCCAGAATCTGAACCCTAAATACCAGAGGAACTTGTGTGTATTGTGACAGAAGAAGGGGAAATGGCCTCAAGCTGTGCCAGGGAAGGTTCAGCTGGACATCAGGGGGAATTTTGTCACTGGAAGGGTTGTCCAGAGTTAGAAAGGGCTGCTCAGAGAGAAGGTGGAATCACCATCCCTGAAAGTGTTCAAGAAACGTGGCACTTTGTGCCTGGTTCACAAGGTGGTGATCAGTCAAAGGCTGGACTTAATGATCTTAGAGATCTTTTCCAATCTAAATGATGCTATAATTTGGTATAAAAGAAGTAAGGAATTCCAAATCCAGGTAAATGTGGGTCACAAAGACTCTACAGGCATCCAGACACATCTAAAAAAGCATTTTGAAAACTGCAGTTCAAAACATAGATACTTATACAAAACCGAGACTTATTTAAATAACTGAGTTATATATACAAAGAAAAAAAATACAGAAGGTTTTTTAAATCCAAAGTGACATTGTTTATTATTATCATAAAATAATGGACATTTAGTCATATAAAGCAATACAGGTTGGGATTTTGAAGAAGAGATTGTTTTGTTTTCTAAGCAGGTAAGTGAATTATGTTTGAAGTTGATAACTACAGCTTCTCCAAATGCTCCAACAACCAGATGAACACGTAGATTCTGATGGCTTGACTTATTTCTGATTAAATTAATTACTTACATGAAATCAATTTTTAAGATGTCATGGCAGAAGGTCTTACACTTCACTTTTTTCAGCTATTCTGTATTTTTACAGCTATTCTGTAGGCACTGATTCACAAGTTATTTCATTTGCTGTGAGAACAATGTGTGCAGCACATGACCTTGGATGTTACATCGTAAGCTTTGCCCATATTTAAATATCACTGGGCTAAAAGTCTTCCATTTGAAAAAAAATACCACACCCTGAAAAACACTGGAGTTCTTCACTCTGTCACCAAAATTACCAGAATTAAAATGTTGCATATATAGAGAGAGAAAAAACAGCACAAATGGTGTTTTGGTCCAGTATAATTTAATTTTAAACAGCTGTTTACAGATTCATAAATTATTCCTTGTTTGCATAAATGATGATAAAAACACTCCATCATAGTATTTGTGCTTGTGGTTAACACACTAATAAAGGTGTTATTATATTTACAGGTTACCGTAGAATTCCACTGATATCCAAAGATGGCACCAAGCTGGAATCTGCATCACTGTTTGCTCATGTCTGGTACTACTAGTGATGTTGTGCAGAAGAAATTGTTCTGGGGGATTGTCCCCTGCTTCAATAAAGTAGCATTTCTGCTTTTGAACAGCCCGATGGCCTGATTCCCAGAGAGGCATTTTCTCAGTGGCTTTATGGACTTTTATGGAAGGTGGATTCTGAATAAAAGCTACTGTCCTTGGCTCTACTGCTGGTTTTCTGTAAGAGAAGACTGGGTTTGAGAAAACTAAGGAGGCTTGAAGTGCAAAAATCCATGGGACCTGATGATCAGGCTGGTGAATTCCCACTGATTGAAAAAGGGCAAACACAGCCCACACTTGCTATCAAAAGCAGCACTGAGGGAGGTGATTTTACCATCCCACTCTACTCTAGGAGATTCCTGCAAAGTTCATCAGTTCTAGGGCCCCCAACACAAGAAGGTTGTTGAACTTTTGGAGAGAATGGAGACAAGGGTCATGAAAATGATCAGAGGTGAGGAGCACCTCTGCTGTGAGGAAAGGTTGAGAGAGTTGGAGCTGTTCAGCCTAGAGAAGAAAAGGCTCCAGGGAGATCTTGTAGAACCTTCCAGTAGAGGGGCATGTAGTGACTGGACAAGGGTGGATGAAAACTGAAAACTCTGAACTGAAAGAAGGTAAGTTTAATTGGATATTTGGAAAAAAAGTCTTTACTGTGAGGGTGGTGAGGCACTGGCACAGATTTTCAGAGAAATTGTGGACTCCTCATCCCTGGAAGTTCAAGGGCAGTTGGATGGGGCTCTGACCAACCTACAAAATGTCTCTGGCCATGGCAGGGGGTTGGAATGAGATGATCTTTGAAATTCCTTCCAACCCAAACCATTCTCTGATTCTATTATTCTATGATTATTTAGAAACCATTCATAAATACTGAACATTTTTTTATATTTTCAAAATTCAGTTAATGTCACTTGGAGCTAATTTCAAATTTAAGATTAATTATTGAATGAGGATAATAGTCCAATATATATGAGAGATCATGCTAATTTTTAGGATGTGAGCATGTGAAATTGACGTTTTTATTTGTATTGAACAAAATTTCTTACCATTGTATCTTTTCAAGGGAACAGGAAAAATTACACATATGAGGTTATTTCAATTTATAAAATTGATCGGGCTATTCCTCCTTAGTGTCCACTGTCACTTTCTTACCTGAAAAATAGCTTTGAGAAAAAAAAAAAGAACTTCTTAAAATCATAAAAAATCATATGCTGGTGTTGGTACCTTTCCTCAGCTTAGTCTTGAACCTCCTGCTGCTAAAACAAGATAAAAAATTAATGGGCTTATTTGTAAAGAACCATGTTCCTCATAGGAGCAGGGAGCTCAGGATACATCTTACTGGGAACTCAGGAAATCAGAAACACAATAATCCGAGGAGAGCTAGGGAAATTTAGAAAAGACGAGTTGATTATGTGTGTGAAGACCCTTTGACAATTTCTTGCCTAACAGAGCTTTCAGTGTAGATCTTGCCCATAAGACACAATTTTCTCATCTTCCTTTCAGAACTGAAGTATTGTTGACCTTCCACAGGACTAAAATTACACAACTAATGGCAGATTTGTTACTCAAATATGATTTTTCTTTAAAAAAACCAATGTTATATTGACATGTTTCTTTAATTTCAAACAATATGGCTTAAGTTTGCAGACAGTTATGATAATATGTTGTAATGCTCTTTTTTTTATTGCTATTCTAATGCTGTTTTATTTAATGTTGCTCTAAGATGGAAAATCAGGGCGTTTGGTAAACAAGGGTTAGAAAATGTCACAGGAAAAAAGCACTTAGAAAATTGCATTATAGTTTTGATAAGGAAACTGAGACAGTAGACTAAAGGAACCTGAAATCAATATGGAACTGTAAGGTCAGGTAATTTGATAACTTTGAAGTTGCTCTCAGTGTGTTTTCTATGATTGACAAGACACTTGATTGGTTTCCCAGGGGAGCCCTATAGTATAAAATGTTTGGTACTCTTACATGTGGTAAATATCTTACAGTTCTGAATAGACTAATAATGTTAATATTCAGAGTTCCCCTCACCTCCCCTTATTGAGGAAGAGGAGCTTAGCACACCAGTTTGACTGGGGAAAGTATTTTCAGATAAAACCTGATCAAGTCCATTGGTTTGATGCTGAGAAAAACTCCAGCTTATTTAATTTCCTAACTAACACTCCAAGTCCCACTTCTGGAGCTTTTTACAGCTTTATATTCTGAAGACTGATGTGAGCATCCTTTGGGAGAAGAAGGAATTATCTTCACTTCTGGGATTATTACCCCTCTGGTGGCCACTTTTCCACCTGGTAGGACAAATGTCAGATCTGTCCAGTATATGGCAACTTAAAATTTACAGCAGATTAGATCTGTGCCTTAAAAATGTGCCCCTGGCCCAGGAAAGGTTTATTTTCCTGGGCAGAGGATGTGTGCAAGGGTCTGGCAATAATAGGTCACTGTGGCTCCTCACGTGCCAAATGCTTAAAGATGTGCTTAAGTGCTTCTTCAAATTAGAGAAAAACAGAGCCAATAATGAGCATCTGGGAACTTAAAGGAACCCCTCATGTTCATTATTTAATATACAAACATGTATTTTATAGCCCTGAGGTCTATTCAATGCATGTATTCACTTGAACCCCTTTTGCAGCATAGGAGTGCAATGTGGAAAGGCTGCTGAACAAATATCTGTGGTATCATGAGCTTAAATAAATCCCCCACTGCAAGCTCACATTCAATATATTCTGTTTATTCATGAACATTAACTTCTCCCTCCTTCTTTATTCACACAAATGACCAGTTAGATCTGCCTCTTGGAGGTCAGAATAAAAGAAACATTGGCATATATTATTGACAAATTAACATCCTGGATTGAATGTTACATTGTATCAAAACTTTTAAAGTTCTTAAACACCAAATTATTGGTTGGGTAAGATTTAATGTGAAATTTGCTGGACATCAGAAATAGATTGGCAGGGAACCATCACGTGCTCTTCTGGTGAACTCATCACATGCAGTGATGATAAATTATATTATCAGCATTGTTTCAACACAGTCAGAGGAATTAATGGGCAAAGAATGTGTACAGAATTCAGTATTTTTACAGAACTATTTAATATGAACAAAACCAAGCCTTTCATTGCTGTCATGAGATCTTTTTGCATGTTGTACAAGTCCTTAGCATGTGATTCCTTAAGCTCCCACTGTCAGGAATCTGTGGCAGGAAGATGGCAGCACTTTTAAGACAACAGCCTCATGGTTAGAAATGTTAGGATATCTGCTCAGCAGATGACTTCTTATTCTCAAGGGCAGCTGAGACAAAATGTACCGTGGGAAATGGGATAAAGAAACATTAGTGGGCAAATAATTGAATCATCTTGGAGAACATTTAAATTACACTGTTTCCCAGTGGGTACCACTTTTCTTCATTGAGCTGGACACTGCTCAGTTGAATGTTAACAGCTCCCACAAATGTTCCTTTGCTTTTCACCACCAGCTTCAGTACACGGCCTTGGAGCTCTGAGACTCTGTCATACACAATCTGAAATAATATTTAGTGAGACAGAAAAAAACATACAAGTTTGTTAATCTGTTTGACAGGCAAAGCACTACATTGCAGTGTTCAGGATGATGATTAATCCAACTTTGTGATAATTGCTTTAAATTTCCATCCAGAATAGTAAGCTATTAACCATGAGCCAAATTCTCTTAGTGAATTTACCTCAGAAATACATTTGACCTTATCTGGTTTATATAAAGAAATTCTACCTTAGAATCACAAGCTTAGGCCTGTGAGATCTGATTAGCATTTTTAAATAAATTTGAAACCTGTCTTGAGCAATGCTTGAGAGAAAAAAATCAGTATTCATAATTTTCCCTGTGAAAAGTGGAAAAGATTGGACCCAGTTTAGCAAGTGGAACTTACTAAATTTAGATGTTTAGTGCTAATGATACCTCTCAAATGAGACAGTAGTTAAGCATTTCTTAAAAATAACTAAGACCTATAGTTTTTAAAATAGCTTTTAAATTACCTTAATACTGTGGGAACACAGAGGAATTAATTATGAAATAATAATAGTATATTTTCTGAGTTTAAAAAGAAACCCCTTAACAGTCTGGAGCAATAGCCTAACAAGAATAAGCTGCCCTCAGAACAGATTCCAATGCTTCAGTCTCTGCATTAATCCAGACCTGCTGAGTGAACTGCATGTGGGCTGATCAAATAAGAAGGAATGCTCTCAGATAGTGCAGGTCTGAAAGGTAAGTTAGCTTGCTTAAGAGAAGTCCATTTAATCTAAAATTTGTATGGCTGCTTTTGCTATTTTAATTGCAGTGGATAAAAGCTTTAAATTCGAATCCCTCTATGCTGTTTAAAAAGCAAACTTGGAGACATTCTCTCACTTCAGGGTGTTGGGAAACTGCAGGACACTACATTTCTGTGCACAGAAAGGTCTTACCAGGAGGTCAACATTTCCTTTTCCATTTAGAAACCTTTGGAAATAATAGTTTGGGATGGCTGTCATGAAATTTGCACCTGGTGTTTTTTGGTTATCATGTTTGCTGTGCCTATTTTGCCAAATTATCTGTGAATTACAAATTCCTCAGCTTCTCTTTCCCTCACCAAAATAAAAGTGGGATGATGAAGAAAATCTGAAAAGCAAGAACAGGCACAGTAAGCATAATACAATTTAGAATAAATCTGTGATCTGACACTGAGGCAATGCTAATGTTACCAAAGAAAGCTGCCTTGTTTCTTTGCCAATGTACTAAAGGTAGCAGCTGTTGCTTTAAATCACCAAAAACTACACATATCAGCTGTAAATGCTAAGAAACTGAAGTGGGATAATGAACAACTTTCAATCTTTGGCCAAAAAGAGGCTTTAACCTTTGAGCAATGAGGGCCTTGGTTGTGCAGGGTGGGTGGTTTTCAAATGGTCCCAGTAAACTGCTTCTAAAATGGTGTTACAAATTCAGAGTAAGGTATGCATTATTATCAGGATGTAGGGAGTGAAGAAAGGTCTGGAGAAGGCTGAATTAGGGTATGGATAAAATAAATGCCACCTGCCAGAATTTGGGAACAGTAAATCCTGAAATGATGGTGCAGTGAGAATATTTGCCTGCCTTTTCCAGAGATCAGATGGAGGTGAGTTACATGCGGCCATGCAGCAAATCAGTGGGACAGTTAGGGCTGGAATTCAACAATTCCTGGCTCCAAAAAGAGAAACACTGTTGACCTACAGGAGTCTAATGACATTTTAATCACAAATGAGGGACAGTTGCTTCTCCTTAGGTAGCCATGGCACAGTTCCTAGATTTGGTAATTAATCCAAGGTAGTTTTGATGCATGGTGCTGGAGGGAGTGGCCGTGGTTGCTGCTGCAGTTCCCCTCCTCTCCTTCCATCAGAAAGGCTGGGGCTGCTCTGCCTTCATTTTCTCTTTGTATTCCATTTTTCTGTGTTATTCCTCTTCCTCTCTACCATCACTTCTTAATGCAATATAACATTAACCACTGTGAATGCCACAAATTCCAAAATCTAAATACAGGCACAAGAGAAAAGAAGGATTTGTTTGCTAAAAGCAACTCCAAAACCTTTGCTGTAAATTATTGTATTGTCAGCCCTCCTGGACTTTCACATCTTCACTCTCACACACGAGTAAAAATCAAACATAAAAAGCAGTTTTGCAAGGTTCATAATTTGCTGTAGGCAGTCATAAGCAATAGAAGTACAAAACTAAAATCAAAAATACCCAAGAGAAGCACATTTCAGATTTTTCTCCATCTGGAACAAAGACGGAAATTAATATACAGCTTCCTTCTAGCCATTTGGCTTTAATAAAAACTTATGAACTCATAAAAAAGGCTACTACATTTCTGTACACAGTGTTTTGGACATTAAGTAACTTAAGAGACAGCTGACTTATATTTTTAGTAGTTTTTCTTCCCTGGGGCGGCTTCTGCCTCAGTCTACCAGCCTTGGACAAAAAATGCATCCAGAATGACATCACAGATGGAGGAGCAGAGCTGCTAAAGCACAGGCATCGGGTTGGAAATGGCCAAGTTCAGTGGAACCATATGTCCCCACTGTGATTAGCACTTCCCAGTGAAAAAGATTGAGCATCTGGGAAGAAGGCTCTCTGTTTTGATTAAGGACATTAAAGTTTTCATGGAATTTCTTTTAATGGCAGTGGAACACTCGTGAACCACAATTAAATCTCCTCCCAGGGACTAACTACAGACAGGGTTTTGGATTTCCTTGCATTCAAAGGGATCTAAGAACAATTTGAAAGGTAATTATCTTCCAGTGTTGCTGGCTGGCTCTTATCTGTTGTCCATTTTGGATACCTTACAATGAATGTTATGATAAAATCATAATATGTACCTTTGCTTTAAATATCTTTCAAACATAAAGAAATTTCTTTAGACAGATTAATTAGATTCAGTCCACTCTGACAGCAAAAAAAGAAGGAAGGAACAAAAAAGTAAAGCCTAGTTCCTTGTTCCACTGCAGTACTGAAGGGAGGGAAATTTGTCTCAGTGTGAGCAGCACAAATACTCAGGGAGCCTTTTTAGAAAATGCTGGAAGTCACCAGGGTAAGCAGGCAACTTCTGTAATTAACAGATGTGGGAAAAGAGAAATAGTAGAACTCCAGGACTGAGAAACTGAGAGATAAGCACTCAGATTCTGCTGATTAACCTAAGCTTCATCATATCTTATCTATGAACCAGGGTGGAGTGGTAGGATTTTCCATGCCTTCTACTTTACAGCCTGCTGAAAGAGCATTTGTAAATTGCTTTGAGATCTTTAGGAGATTTGTTACATGTAATAATTGTAATCTCCAATCCCACCTACTGTTTCAATCTCATCTGCCCTTACAAACAAATACAGTTTATACCACTTCCCATTCTGCTATAAATGTTTCTCCATACAAATGTTTCCTTTCACCCCAGAGGCATGAGCACTTCAGTGGTGTGTGAAATAATCATGTATAGTTGTGAACTGATGGCATTTTAACATGAAAAGAACCTGGCTATTTATTCTTGTGCTATCATTTAGGGCAGTGACAACCAATTTTCAAATGTTAATTTGAATAACAGCATCCATTCAATTAATACTTTTCATGCTACTGTGCATATCTGCATTCAGAACTGCTGGGTTATGGTGCAATGATGCTTGGCCTCATTTGGCTAACATGAAACTGTGGTTATGGGGTGAGACAGAGCTCTGTGAAAAATCCAACTGCTTTCCTGAAGAGAGAGACATAAAAGACACTTCTGACAAAGATGCAAAGCAGACAGTTGTCCCCATTTGTGGTTCAGTTTATGATATATTCCTTCTTTTTGGTCATCCTCATTGCAACATTCTAAATGTTGGAATGGAGCATTCTAAAAATGCTCCATTGTTGTTTTATTTCAAGAGTTGACAAAGCAAATCAAACAAGTTGCACCTTTGTGGGTGGTGGTACCTGCTGAGAAGCAGCTCTGCAGAGAAGGACCTGGGGGTCCTGGTGGACAACAGGCTGTCCATGAGCCAGCAGTGTGCCCCCATGGCTGAAAAGGGATCCCCATGGCCAAAAAGGGATCCCCATGGCCAAAAAGGGATCCTGGGATGCACTAGGAAAGGATTTGACAGCAGGCTGAGGGAGGTGACCCTGCCTCTCTATTCAGCCCAAGTGAGGCACATCTGGAGTGCTGTGTCCAGTTCTGGGCTCAAAAGATCAAGGAAAGATCACTGGAGTGAGTGCAGTGGTCTCCAGTGAAGGGCTGTGGAGATGGTGAGGGGACTGGAGCGTCTCTTTCATGAGAAAAAGCTGAGTGAGCTGGGCCTGTCCACCCTGGAAAAGAGGCAGCTGAGAGGGGCCCTCATCCGTGCCAGTGTCTGCAGGAAGAGGTCAGGGGATGTACCAGACTCTGCTCTGTGGGGACCAGAAATGGGAAAAGAGGCAACAGGAGGAACTGAGGCTCAGGAGGAACTGATGCTCAGTAAGTTTCACCTGAATGTGAGAAAGAACCTCCCTGTGGCAGTGACTGAGCACTGGAGCAGATTGTCCAGAAAGGACATGGAGTCTCCCTCACCAGTGATATTTATTTCAGAACTGTCTGGACACAATGCTGTGCCCTGTGCTCTTTCCTTACCCTGCTGGAGCTGGGAGGTGGGACCAGATAACCACTGTGGCCCTTCCAGCCTGACACATTCCATGATTCCATGAAACAAGAAAGAGTGGAAGAAAACAAACAGTACTCACAAGCTCATTGTAAGTAGGGTCAGAGCCTTTTGGAGCTGTTCTTGTTTTCCTTCTGCTGACCTCATGAGGATCTGGCAGAAGATAAAATTCAGCCTGTGCACTTGGGGCAGAGCCATCTGGGAGGTGCTGGAAAACAAGAAAGTCATAAATATGAATGTCCATGTTCTAGGAAAGAAAATAAATAAAAAGTACCAAATGAAACCTGGGCTTTTAGTAGACACAGAAACATGTTACATTCTCAGTATTCTCTGGGCTAAATTGGAGTGCTAGTGGCATAACAAGAATTGTTAGTATTCAGCTTAAAATGGAATCAGGAAAATAAAAATTAAATAATACTAAAACAAGCTAAAATTGTCTATCTTAAATATTTACATTCTGATGGAAAAACACTTAAGCCTCAATCTACTCTAACTCATCTTAATCTGATACAAAGTCCATCCCTTCCACTTTCCAGAGTGAGGCATAGACACTGGATTTTAGACAGCAAGCTCCTATTGATTTTAACCCCTAAATATCACTGCTAATACTGGGGAGTTTCTAAGGGTGTTCCATAAAACACATCACTATAGAAGAGCCAAGAGCATTTCCTGCAGCAATATGGGCAGAACAGGATTCTTCCAACAGCCTTTCCCATCTCACCCATCTCACAGCTGCAATCTCTCTTTAATTTTCCAGTTCAGGTTACTGAATGATATTTCAGATATTCCATTTTATATGGTAGCAACTCGAGATCAGAGACAATCTATTAACCAGGCTCAGTCAGCAGCCAGTGCTGGTGGGTGGAGAATTTTGTGATAACTTCTGAGGAGCCGTAAAGATATTCCTAAAGCAGCATTGCAATTACTCAGAAATTACATCTTGTTTCTTGAGGCTTTGAAAGAACACATAAGAAACATAAAAATTAAAAATTATGAAGCAGGCATCCTGCCAGCAAGTGTCACTTAATGCTTGGCTTACAATTAAGTACAAACCTTTGTGTTGGTTGCACAATATACAGTCAGAAAGAACAAAATGGGATTATCAAAGTATCAGTAATTTTAAGCATATAATCAGCATTTTAGACAGGAAGTTTACCTGTCGGCTCCCAGGCAATTCAGTGACAGGATGCAAATAAAAATACAGTCAAAAAGAAGAGAACTTAAAAAATTCAGAACCAATAAACTCAGAGGACTTGCATTTATTCCTCCTGTTGTAATTTTACACCTGGCTCAGAATGAAGTAATTTCTTAGATTTCAATTACTCACAGTGTGTGTCTGGAAATATGGGGCTTTCTACAGCATTATCAACAACACATCCCTGGGACAGAAGAAACTGCTGTCTCCTAGCAATAAATAACTTCTCTATTGGGAAGGAAAACAGTGCTTGTGTGTGGGAACAACCAGTTCTTGCACAACAAACCTCTGGTTTTTGTTATCTGAAATGATCCTTCAAGGCAAATGATGTGGTCAGCTGCAAAGCTCATTATTGCTATCATTAACACCATACAGCATCAAAGGATGCCCTGCTCAAACCATTAGATATTATCAGCACTATGGGAGTGATTAATATTACTATTGCTAAGCTCCCCACAGCACACATGATTTAAAATACTCATGGGATTTAGATAGATGGGATTCAATGGCCAACATAAGAGAACCATTAAAGGGCAATGGAACTAAAGGGTATTTCCAATGTGGACAGGCTGTTAATGCAGGATTTGTAATTTACACTGTCCACTTGAAAGGCCATCTCTGTTGATCTAGGACTGTACTAAAACTTCCATTGAGGATTACAACAATAAACTGAGCATCTCTTAAAAATCAACAGGGAGAATGAAATGCAGCCTCAAGTACCAGTCCAAGAAACCAGGATCCTAAGTGTAATCCTAAGTGTAACCTTCACTTCTCAATGAACAGATAAACATCACTGTATCTTGAAGGTCGACTGATTTTAGTTGTTTCAGACAACAAAAGGAAGCAGGCTGAGGTGACAGGCTCCAAAGGTAATGGGGTTTAACAGGACCTGGGTGTCCAGAAGCAGATGAAAGTAACTGAAAAGCTGTCAGGTAAAACTGTCACTATGCCTTTGAGCTGCTCTTTCTCATGTTACCTTGCCTTCAGCCAACTAACCTTCCTCTGTCAGCTGATTCCTCCCAAAATTTGAGGAAGGTACTTTACAGCAGTGTTTTGGTTGTATGAGATGGACTGAAAACCACTTCTCACTGTCCCTTTTAATGTAGCTAATACGTGTTGAAAGAGGAGAGTGGGAGGAGAGGGTCAAGAGAGAAAATTAAAGAAGAGAACATTTTAGTGATTCAGATGGGAAAGCTCAAGGGGAGAGCTGTTGCTCTGGGATATTTCAGAACTCAAATAAAGCCACTTTTCATGAATAGTAGCAATCAGCAGTCAGACTGTTAGAGGCAATTTGATGTGCAGCCACCTGAATTCCAAGTAGCCATCGTAGTTCTGATTGTTGTTTTTTTTCTCCTCAACTTTACAAGTGACATTTTCCCCCTTCCTCTTCCCTTGCTGAGGAAAGGCAGAGTGGCCACTCCAAATCCCACTATTGTCCCAATCCTCCATCTGCAGTGGCTCTGTTATGCCATCAAACAATCAGAAAATCTTCAGCTGAGCACTCTTCCAGCTGGATCATGTGTTCCACTTCTCAGCTGCCCTCCCCTGACTCCTGACATGACACAGTCCATCTAACCAAGGACTCCAGCTGCTGAAAAGACTCTGTCCCATCACTCACTAATAATTCAAAACTACAGATTAAGAGCAGGTATAAACCACCCTCAGCCTTACAAGAACAGAGGATGGGGAGCTGGTTTCTCTTTTGATTGGCACTAAAGCTGAATTTCTTTTCTTGTGAAGAGCCTGCTTAACCATAGGATTTCTTGAGGCAAATCTTGCAATGGAAGGAGTTGTACTTGGGCAGACACTTCCTAGGACAGGGATTAACATGGCAAAAATCTCTTTTTTAAATCATAAGTAGGTGGAATTTGAAGTAAACTGTTTTATTGAGACAATTGACATAGCAGGCAAAAACACCCCCAAGTTTTGGGCAAACTAATTCTTTCCCAGGGTTTCTGAGTTGAGCACTGAAATAAAGGAGACTGGAAAATAACGGAAAGATGGAGGAAACATCAGAATATTTTTCCTACTAAGGATTATGACTTCTATCATATTACAGTATCACATGTAGTGATCACTTCTCCTGCACTGGCTTATTTATAAATTTATATAAACATGAGGAATACCTGACCAAAACCAAAGAATCACAGAATTCCAAAACCACAGAATCCCAGCCTGGGTCAGGCTGGAAGTGCCCACAGTGATCATCTGGTCCCACCTCTGTGCTCCAGCAGGGTCATCCCAGGGCACAGGGCACAGGATTTCATCCAGATGGTTCTGGAATATTTCCAGTGAGGGATTCTCCACACCCTCTCTGGGCAATCTGTTCAGTGCATGGTCACCCACACAGTAAAGAAATTCTTCTTCATATTCAGGTGGAATTTCTCTCAGAGTATCCATTCTGGTGAGTTCATTATGGAAACAGAGTAAGATTTCTAGCAGGCTCATGAATCGTTCTGAAATCCAGCAAACTCCTGGAGTTTTATTAAAGGATTCTGTTATTATTATTAATAATTAAAGGATTAAAAAATTGTTATTATTAAAGGATTAAATGAACCCTGACTAATTTCTGTCCATAGTCCAGGCCAGAGGGAAAATCAAAGGGTACCTTGGGAAGGCCATTTTGCACTTTATTTTGCAATACCTTTATAGCTTGAATGCACTCGTGATCAAGCAATCAGAAAAACCCTAAAGTTTTAAATTGAATTCTATTTGTATTTAATTCTGTAGTCATTTCATTAACCCAAATAGAAAGGATTTTTCCTTCCTTCAGAAGAAGTTGCTCGCAATTTAAATTACTGTCTTAAATTTTTTATTGTGTTTGCTTGCAAATAAATCCAAGCTATAAAAATCTGTAAGGCTGTAAAGGTATAAAACCAAGCTCCCAACAAAAATGCCATAGGTTGTCTTGATGTGCTTAGGGACAAAAACCCCACAAAATTCCCTTGTGATATTGATCTTCCAATAAAAAATTCTGAATTTAGGAGTTAGCTCAAATTGAATTTAGAAACTGACTGTATTTTCTTTCTTCAAGTACAACCAAGTGATGATTGAACTTTTTTCTCAGAGAATGACCAGCCCACTTGACCTTGATAATGACAGATGATTTTTTAGGAACTCAGTTACAATTGCCTGTGTTTATGTTAAAAAAGGAATTTACTTTGAAAATGTTAGTTTCTTCCAAAGTCAGGCACAAGGTGGTGAAAATATTTAAGAATGAGGGAGAATGAGGGAGAGAAAATAATAGTCTGGATTTACTTTCCATGTCTCTAATTCAGTATTGAAACCCTCAAATACACAGCCCACATCTATTATGACTTTCCATTCCAGTTTTATTTTCCACTACAATTTTATTTTCCAAAACCATAAAAAAGTTGATATTTGCTTACAGAAACCCACACAGATAGGTTATGTCCTATATAACTTATTTTTAAATATGGTAGCTGTGGCTGGGAAATAATGGATGAAATTCAATTATTTTTTTCCACAAGAAATATGTTATCTTAATGACTTTTCTGCCCTGATCATTACTAATGATCCACAACTCTCCTAACACAAGCATTCTTTTTTAGCATTACTATAGGAATGATTACTGCAAAATTTGCCATTTATACAACTATTTAGTGATTTAGTATCCAATGTGAATATTTAGCCATACTTATACGATTTTTAAAATATGAATTTTAAGGATAATTTATTGTAGAACTTTTTAAAACTCACGTCTCCTTAAGCAAATTTTCTTTTTAGGTTACTTCTGCCTCAAATTTAAATCATGTCATCAGTTTCTGTTAGTGCTAGACATGCAGATCACCTTTTGTCCTAGAGAGGAACAGATTGATGGCTCCTGAACATTTGATAGTTCCAGCTGCTGCTCTCTTTTTCCCATTTTTCATGTTCAACAACTTTGACAGTAAAAACTAATGATCAACTAACTTATATTAACTAATGACACCTTTCCTTCTCTATAAATAACTGCTTTATTTCCCCCTCAAATTAATTTCCTTGACATTTCCTTTTCTTCAAAGGAAATATATATATATCTATATGTGCATATATATACACATGTTCAGGCATTAGAAAGACTCCCATTTCAGCTATTGCCTTCAAATAAAAATAATTCATTTTTTCCAGTAGTTCTCTCAGTCTTCCTATCCTTTACCATCCTTATGTTCTTCTCTTACATACACTGCTGTGAGAATTTATTTACACAGTGAAGAAAGGACTGCAAAATATTCCTTAATTTTTAAAATTGAGATATCCATACACCTTTCAAAAGCAAACCACTATAGTAAGTAGTTAGGAAAAAACCTTCAGCAAGACAAAATATCTATATATTATCTGTAGACATTAGGTGGATTTGATTATTATCCAATAAAGGAGGATTAGAAAAAAAAATCCACAGAAGAAATCATCCTTGCACTGCAGTAACCTTTGTAAATTACTGGCTGCCTCTAGACTAAATTAAAACCAGTAAGGAACAAGGAAGAGCCATCACTGCTGATTTTTTCACTTTTTCTGAGTCCCTGTGTAACTTAGAGGAAGGCTTTGTCTTTCAAAGCTGCAGCTTAATTAGCAAATACAGCCTCTGCCTTAGGAAAAATAGAACATTCTCTGGGCTACTAGTGAGCTTAAAGAGCTGAGAAATTAGTATTACAAAGCAAAGGTCCTTCAAAAGGAGACTAAGATATATAAACTTCAGGAAAATGGGATTTTGTGTGAATGGGTGGTTGTGTTGCTGCTTCCCAAATCCCAGCGTAGAATCCAAGACCTTTCCTTGTTCTTCCTTTGAGCTCTGCATAGACCAAAGCATGAACACCTCTATTCTACCCTGCTACTGAGCTTTTCATTTTCCTCTCACAAAATATCCCCAAATTGCTTCAAAGAAAATTAAAAATCAAATCCCATTTGCAGTAATTAAATAAAAATTACAAAAGAAGATAATCCTCTCTGCCACCACGGTGCACCCTGCACTGTCTGCTATTGGCAAGACAAAACAGGAGGGCAACTGGCCAAAAATGATTGCACAAATATGGTATTTCTTTTTCCCCAAACGGACAATTTTTCACCTAAGATTTGAAAATATTTCACCACTTTTCTCACCCACCAGTTTTATTTTATTACATTTCCTGATCCCAATTTTTTGGGGTTATTGGGGTGTGTACATAAAGACAGAAGACACACTGACAGGGATTGCTGCCGTAGAGGTCAGTGGCAAGGCAACAAAGAAGAAATTGCATTTATCTCGAGATAATGCAGGGCAATAAAAATATTTTGCTGTCAGGGAAATTCTGGAAAGCATTTTTTTGAGCAGGCATTTTCTACCTTTTGGAAATCTGGCAGTGTGTGCTGAGCGAGCCTCCAGATGGCTTTGTCATTTAGCATGCTAAAAATGCAGAGATGCTCTACGCACATTATTGATGTGAATATCCAAATACAGCTTCTGTCCAATACCTTCAGCATCCTCATCACCCTGCCTGGAGCAGAGTGGGCAGCACTGGAGCAGCCTGGCTGCAGCAGCTGGTTGTGCAGAATTCCTGAGGGGGGACAACTGTGCTGGCAAAAATAGGGTTAGAGCTATCCTGAGAAACAAAAATTTCTTAAAAAAGTGAACAACCAACCAACAATTTCCAAGGTGTCCTGGCTGTCAAATGGGAAAAAAGTAACCCTGTTAAGGGGGAGACCAGCAAGAGATTCACCCTGTCTCCTTGTGGACATCTCCTGGGGAGATGGGTTAATTTGGTTTGGTTAAATTGTCCCCACACTGGTGCCTGGCCCCAGCTGAGATAGATTCTGCTGCTTCGTGTCACCACCAGTGACAAAAGGTGTGCATGGAGCTGGAAATTAGAGGCAAAATGGTCCATTCTGGAGGGATCCCTGGAGGCTGGGTAAGATAACTCATGGTATTCAAACAGCCATGATCAGGCAGCTGATCCATCACAAAGAGATGGAAATGTGACTCCAGCACATCACAGAGGTAAAAATCTCAGTTTCAAACTGATCCCAAGGCACAGAGACAGCAGGTTTTTCAAAATGAGCAGGAATTATTTGTTAAAGATTAAAAAAAGTGGTTTTTTTTTTTTTTTTTTAAGGAGAGAGTTCTGGGAAACAGAGTGGATCCCAAAAGACTCAGAGTTTTCTAAGAATTATGCAAAAAATGCTTCTTATCTGCTTCAGCCATTAGGAGGAAAGCTCACCTATCTCTGCTTAAATGAAGTAAATAAAATTAAGGCTGGCCAAGGATACCCAGAAGTTCACACAGGTTTCTCTCCCAAACCTTTATTTCTACAAAGCACTGAAACCAGAAAGCTGAAGAATTGCACTGAGATTTATCTCTGATGCCCCACTGAAAAAGAATAACTTACTGTCCTGATGATCCAGAAGGAGTTGTGGATCAGGACAGGCTCAATCCCAAATGGAGAGGGGATGAGTCTGGAGAACCACAGGAGTGTAACTGTGATGTAGAACAGGATCCTGCCTTTCAGAGACCATTGGCAGCAGGCAAGGAGGACTAGAATTTATCTCCAGCAAGAAATGACACAACTTGGCGTGTTTATTACTGTTTCTGAGCAAGCAACAAAGAAAAAGAGATCATAGAATGGATTCTGTCTGTACCCAACTCACCCAGAGCTCAATTCCATCTCCTGAGCTCTGACAAACCTCTGACCCTTCACTGATGCCTGGGACTCGATAATTGTGTGCTCCACATGGCACCACGTGGGCATAAAAAACTTTCCAAGACTGGAAAAGTAATATAAAGCAGAAGTGGGAATGTATGGAGCAAATGTACAGCTCCCAGTGAAAGATTGGAGGAAGAATCACACAGAAGTGATTTTTTTCTGAAAGAAAAGGTAAAGTATTCTAGATTTCTGAATGACGTGCTACACTGCTATCTTTAAGACAATTAAATCCACTGGTGGTTTTTTTTTTTTAATTTTAATTTTTATTTTTAAATAGATGAGAGAAATCATGTATCAAGGATCAGCCATGCTTTAAACCTATATTATCCTGTGGATGAGCAATGTTGGTTCAGGGTGTAAAAGTCAGAGTGGATTTCATGAACAAGTCTTGGAAATTTTTATTTCAGAATTACCACCAAGCCCATAAAGAAACTAAATTCCATTGCTTTCAACCCTGTGTTATTGTTGTGCTTGGAACACTCCATTTTCAGATGAATATTTAGTCACAGAGTCTATGACACTGGCTGAGATAAGAATGATCTTGTTTTGACCCTTAGAAACATAGATCCCAGAATTTCTTCTTTTGAATAAAGTACAAAGGAGAACAAATACTTAAGACAAATCCCCATTTCACTTTCCTTTTGAAATCTCTCAGGATTAAGAGCATTGCTGCCTGTTAGAGGGCATGAAAGGAAATTAGCCTTTGAGAAAAGAAACAAGAAAAGATTTGTTTTGTTTCTATCTCTTTGCCACAGATTCTTTCCTCTCCTTGCTCACGTAGTAAGTGAATATAAAAATGTGTAAAGAAACAGTGAGACTGTGTCTTCATTGTGCACTGCTTTTCTCCTCAATTTCTTAATTAATTACTAAAGTCTGCATGTGCCTATCTTTAATTTCTCCAGCTGTACAATCTCTCTGCACTTTTCCCTCAGTTATTTTACAGCATGCCATCTCCCTGTGTAAGAAAGCATTTCATTACATGAGGATTCCAATTTCTGCTCCTTAATTAACTCTCATTAATTCTACTTATGCTCTTGCTCAATGTTCTTAATAATTCCTCTTGAACCTTCCTGTCTTCTCCCTTAAATATTTGCACAATTGACTCGTGTCCTCGTTAGTCTGTTCTTAACTAACTTTTAGTAACAATAAATCACTCCTGAAGAATCAATCACTCCCCAGCAACCCTACTGAGAATTTTCTTTGAACTTGTATTCTTGTTAACAAAAAACATCCTGGGAGGAATAGTTTACTATCAAAGGTTTATAAAGATGAACTACTTCATTTCAGCCCCACAACACCAGGATCTGGCCTTTCTCACTGGCATCTCCTGTAGCAACCTCGTGTCTCACCATGGCCTTGTTTTATCTTCACATTACTGTGGGATACAGATCTCTCCCTCCCCGAGGAAATATTTTTCATTTGTCCAAGCTGGTTGCAGGCTTCTGGAAATTACTTTTATTCTCTTGATCTTGCTCTGCCTGCACTATTATTTTTAATGTTTTCTTCATTTGCAAGCAGTGGCAAATCTAATTTTTGTTCACCTTCATCTCCCAGATCACTCATATTATTAAACAGAACTCACTGTTTGTTGTGGTTTTTTTTTTCTTTTCTTATTCAACACGTATCAGCTATGTAGGGAATTACTTATTTAAAAGTGAGCAGTTAGAATTTAGAGCTGAGGCAGTACTGTGACTGTGACAGATTAAAGGGTTTAACAAGAAATAATAACAGAACTTTCTGTACAACATATTTGTCAAACACCTTTCAAAACAAATATGTCTGAATCCAACAGTAATCCCTGTGCCACAAGAACAGACCTCATCTCTTTCCCATTTTAAACTACTGCTGAGTTGTAGTACCCTTTGTTTAGAGGAGTTCAGCTAATTTTCAGTCTCAAGGAGAACATAGCTTATCTGAACTAATTTCCTTTCACTTTAAAAGAATTTCTGTGAATATAAAATTAAAAAAAAATTCTTTATAAGCTAGAGTTAGCACAGGAGCTTTCTTCCCATGGCTTTTTATTTTGTTTTCCAGTGCCAGAGTAAGGAGAACTTCACCTCAATGTTACCTCTCTCCATCACCAATCTGCTGATTTAATTCTGTCACTGATACTCTCTGGATAACTTTGTTCAGCTCAAAATGATTTTTTTTCACTTGTTTTCCATCCCTGCCTTGCCTACCTGTGCACCTCCATTCCAGTCCCTGTTGGCTGCAGTAAGGAAAGCAGTACACATCCATAATATTCTGAAAGGATAATGTGGCTCTTTATTTCACTAGCAGGCACTGTGTTGTTGGCAGGCACTATATATTTGCCATTTAAATCCATATAATGATAGTCATAAAGTGTAAAATTTAGTGAGCCCATGAGAGGATTGATGGGAACCAAGACTGAACAAAGATCTCCAACCCTGTCCCAGCTCACAAAAAAAACCAGGAAAGTCAACAGAGCATCTGCCTGTACTGTAGGTGGGAACATCCCTGTATCCCTGTGCTGCAGGCTTAGAATTCATCCCTTTGGATTTGGGAAAGATTGGCTCCCACCTCTCTCCCCAACACATTTAAACCACGGCATCTCAAACATTTTTAGAAGCAATTTGTACTCTCATGGCGTAGGACACGAAATGGAGAGAGGCTGGGTGTGTGTGTAAGCCTAAAGCTGATTACAAATTCGTCACCCACATATCAGCAATCCCAGAATCATTAATCACCAGGAGTTGTACATGACAGCTTCAGAGCTTTTATAAAAGGAAAGCTGGAAGTACTTTTGCAAAGAACTGTAGGAGTTTATTTTTTCTTCCAGCAATTTTTCCCCCTGTAAAATTGGTTCTGAATTCATCGCCCACGCATGCTTTCCTGAATTCTAGTAACATTTTATATTTACTGGCATGAGGTACAGGATAACTTGGCTTTGTTTCTCCTCCTCTCTACCCCTGAGGTGTTACTCTGTCCAGAAGAAGTAACGGTCAGAAATGTTCAGCGAAGAGGATTGAGCATTTAGCTGCTTATCTAGGAAAACAGGGCATGCCTGAAGTCATGGAATGAAGTCAGTGGCTAAAGCAGCTTCTTCCTGAGCCAGTGCTGAACCACTGTTCCCTCTGCTTGTCCACGAAGCAGACAAGGAAATATGTTAGAAACCTCTTTCTGGATGTCAGCAATGGCCATTTCTGTTGCCTCTGGTCATTTTTGGAGGAGTGAGCCAGCCCACCAGCAATAGCCTGGGTGTTTGTGGCTGTTTGGAGCTAAAGCAGCTCATGGTCAGCCCTATGTGGGACCTGCTGGGCTCTGGATATCTCCCACTCTCTATGGTGTTAATGAAGGTGAACAGAAGTGGACTGGAACATCTCAAGTTCAAAACCTACAAGCATTTCAGTAAATCCATCTCCACCTCTGCACAAGCTTACATTTTTAAGGTCGAGCAGCATTTCCCCTGTGCTCCTGTTCCTGCCTACTGCTGCTTTTCTGGGTATTGTGCTGCCACAATTGGACTGTTCTTGTTCTAAGGTAAAAAATCCTTTCAGAGGCCAAAACAAACCTCCCCTGGGGCTCCTTTAGATTCCTCCTAAGACCACTTAGTGCACTTTGCCAGATATTGCATTATTGTCTTTATAGTGCCTGCCCTGTCTCCCCCTTCCACCTGCTGCATCCTCTGTGTCTGCAGAGTTAAACTCTCCAAACCTCTAAGGTTTTCACCCCTGCACAAACATTTCCTCCTACCCCAGCTTCACTTTATTAATGCAATATTCCCTGTCATCCCTATGCATAAAGTGCCCAGTGCTGCACTGTCTGCATTTGAGAGGAGCAAGCAATGCCCCAACAAGCTGACTTCAAGTCATGTTTAAAAAATTGCATTTTATTGGCATCTTGGCTTTTCTATGTTTGGAAATTGAATTGAAAGTTATTTTTCTCAGCAATCATGGTGATGCCATTCAAATCATGAGTAGAAGCAGTGAGCCACCTGACTTACAGAATCTCAGGATTCAAAGGAAACTATGAATTGCAGAGGGAAATCTTGAGACTGAAGCATTTTTAGTATCTTATAAATATCTGTTTAACAGAACTTGTCTTCATTGTGCACCCACAGCCTTAAACTGTAGGCAAACATTACCAACCAGTCTTAACATCTCTGTGTTCAAACAGTTTCCTTGGCTGCAAGTATTTCCTTAGTGAAAAAAATCCAGCTTTTTTCTTTGCAGAAGGTTAGATTAGATTAATGGCCCTTTCCAGTCACAAAATCCATAAGGCTGTTCTCTGTTGTTTGTCTTTGCAGAAATTTTGATAGAGTTTTCTTCAAGCAGGACTGTTTTTTTTTACACATGACTGAAATTCTGCAGTGGTGAGGGAGAGGACACTCTGAAGCTGATCCAGGGATGAGAGTTGTGCATCTGCAGCAAATCTGTGTGGATGCATCAGATCCAAAGGATCTGCACTGTGAGCCCATGCATGCACCCATGCATGCACCCATGCACCCACATTAACCAGACCTCTGCACCCCACCAGTACTCTCTCCACTGCTGCAGCATTTTTTCTCCAAGACACCCCACAAAAGGGCAAATTTACTTCAGGAAAAAATCCTGCAAAGTTATAGCACTGCAGCCTTCTGGCTTTGTCCTTTAAAGAGCCAGTATGACACCTGAGAGTGGCTATAAAAAATACCAGCTCCTTAGGGAGTCTCTTGTGCATTGGATATCAATATAGGATTTGCACAGCAGGATCTTGGTCTCCTAGTAAAACTCCTAGAAGTAAACCCTTACAAACACTAAATCAAATTTATTTACATGGATCAAAAGTCTCTGTCACAATTTCTGTCAGTTCTGTGAAGATACATTTGGGATTGATTTGACCTACTACAATTATTTTCACATCATAAAATCTCTTTATAAAGATAAATTAAATAGGGAAGAGCAGAACAAAAATTATTTACTATAAATTATGAAACAAAACAAGATAGCAAAGTAATGCCTGCACAGATTAACTACTAAAATATAATTAGTGAGACTCTGCAAAAGAATGAATATACCTGAAATAGCTTTAACATGTCTTGAATAAGATATGATCTTGGCATACTTCTAGAATCCCTGTTCAGCTCAACCAAAAAAAGAAGAGGAAAGGAAAGAAAAAAGAAAAGAGGACACATCAGAAAGATTGATTTATATGGCTGGGAAGCTGAGAAGATTACTGATGGGATAAAGAGCCTTCCTGTTATGGGTTACTGGTCTGAAGGCAGTGCAGTATCACAGTGCCCTGAAGCACTATTCCATATTTCAGATCAGATGACAAGGGATGGATGGCCAGGTGGAAAAAAGGAATTGGAAGCCCAGGATTTAAAAACATGATTGCCTAAGTTAGGCTGCCACAATAATGACCTTATTTTCAGATTATGAATCATTGTTAGTCTTGCTGAACAGGACTCCTACTACTTCTCTGCAAACTCACTAAAATGGGCTTGATTTAGGCTGCCTGCTTTCAAAAGCAGCACAGTATCTTAAGTAACTTCACTTGTCCCTTTCCATAATGAAGTGAACTGAACCCAGGATTTTATGTTTGCACTACACAGCTATCTGTGCTGTAATTTACTTTCATTTAATTAAACGGCCAGAACTTCCTAACAACACAGTTAGGAGCCTACACACTTAAAATGATGGAAAAAAGGAGAAAGAAAAACTAATTCCAACACCTGCAAATTGTTTGTGTGCATCTCCACATCACCTGCTTGAAGTCTCAATATCATCAGCATGGCAATCACTTAAATATTCCTCTCCCACCAATTAAAACTTTACCAGAAATTTATCAAATTTATCACTTACATTTAAAAAGCTGAACAGAAAAAATAAAAAGGGTCTTGTGCTACATCCTGAAGGTAAAGTTTGTATAAATTGGACTTGTCAGCAGAGGCTGATCTCACCTGTCAAAGTGGCACACAGGACACAGAAAACAAGTCTCAGGACAGAGATGTATTGAATGTTATAGACCAGAACAGAGATGCTTGAATTGCAAATGAGAAGCCAGAGTGGCCAGCAGAGAACAGTCAGAGCTGTGTAAGCCTCATGTGTCTCATACCTCTGATTAAACAATCAGCCTCATTATCCTGCTGGCTGGTGCTCACATGAGCCCCTCAGTTTGGCCCCGTTTAGGAAAAGGGATTGCAATCCAGTTTGGGATGGAGGTGGCACAGAGCATGCACTGGGAACCCACAACAGCTAATAAATGCTCTAATCCTCTAGCTAAACAAAGAAAGGCTCTCCCCCCCCCAGCCATTGCTTGAGATGTGAGCCATGGGAATTCCAAAGCACATCCAGGCATGGAATTCACTGGAGCAGCTGACACAGCCCTCCAGTGAGAGATCACACTCCTCACACCAACTGCATCTCTGGAGCCACCCTCAGCAGCCAATTCCACCTGCAGGAATCCTGTGCTGCAGGAGCACTGCCAGCTTCCCCTCCTGCAGCCTGGCTCCAGGAACACTCAACATTTACCTCTCAGCCTCCTGACAGTGCTACAAAGCTGAGCATCACATCTCCAAATGACACTGCTCCTTAAAATACAGCCCTCTGCTGAGCTCTTCCCTCTCCACAGACAGTCAGGCTGGACCAGAAGAAATGTCTGGGTAATCAATCCATAGTGCCAGGCTGACATGCTGCAAAAAGTCATGCTGCTGCATGATGCCTTCTGTCTGACTGCTAGCAAGATGTGCCAGCTGAGAGGGCCAAAACAGGCTCAAAATTGGTTTTCTTGGAAAAGGCCATTACCAGCCATTAAGGAAAATCAGTTTCTGTATCTGTCTCACACCTGCAACCGTACTGAGTGCGCTCAAAGGGAAAAAACCAATTGTGAAATCATGACAGAACAGCGCTATCACTACTTTGAGCTGAAATTAGTTATCCCAGAAAGGCTGTTGGAAGATGAATGTTTTCACAGCACTCTGTAAAGGCAAGGATTTCTGAGTTATATATCCTGATAAAATTACTCACGATGTTCCTCATGTGTTTCAGCATTATTGTCAGACGGGTGTTCTCGTAGGAGATGACCAGTTGTACTCCAGGCTTGTGACCTAAAAAAGGCCAGAAACCTTGATTATTTTTTGGTTAAAAGCTTAGAGGAAGTAGATCTGTAAAATATTGAAGTACACATTAGTTAACATATAAAAACCTGCTGTGTGCTTCAATCAGGGATGAAATCAGAAAATACGGATAAGGAGTGTGATGGAAGAAAGTGGTCTGACATGCAGTGCTCATTTTCTTTCTTGTTAGCTGCCAGTGAGATTTTCTGTTTAGTAATTGCCATCAATCTGAAATTCAGTGGGAAATTTATGCTTGAGTGACAAATAATTGGGGTGTTTTTTTTGGCAGTCACTGGTGACACTATTCACCATTGTTGCAGTTCTGTCTGGTTAAACACTGGATTTTTTTTTCCAGTTTCCAAGAGGAAAAAAAAAAGGGGGAAAAAAGGAAAAAAAGAGCAAGTTTCCTGACCAGTTCCAAAATAAGGTAGAGAAACAACATCATATATAAATTCTCCCTTACTCATTCTGTATTTCTTGTGTTCCAGGCTGGTTTTCATGCAGCCCATTGCTTTCATAGATTTTCTGACTAAGATGCACTTTAAGAGTCTGATACAATTCCCACTGAAAAAAGCTATTTTTCATTTTCCAAGCAAGAAGAATCAGCTCATAATGTGGAAGAAGTGACCAAGCAAATCCTGTTCCACCTTTCTGCTGGAGGCACAGAGCCAGCTGCCTTCACTGCCAAAAAGGTGTGTCCTTGTAGCTGGGTAAGAAATGTGCTTTACCTGCCCTGTAGAGACAGCAGAGGAACACAGCAGAGGAAAAATGCCTTTTACCACTGTAAATCAGGAATTGTGAACACAACCCCTCCTCAATGTCCATCTGACCTCCTGATCTTGCAGAGTTTCACCTGAGCAGTGCTGAGGAGCTGGGCTGGAGCCACTTTGCACCACCTGGTCCCCAAGGACAGCCCAGACAGCTCCTGTGTGAAGCTGCCTGGTTTTACTCAGGCAAATAGGGCTACATTTAATTAGACCAAAGCTGTATTGCAACCACTAATTTACCTAAAAACTAAGAGCTCAATCCTGATCTTACATCACAACAAGGATGTCTCAGGAGCTGGGCTCTGCTCTCGCACCTCCCTGTTAAAACAGTAGCTGAGCTTGAGACCTCAGACAGAGAAGTTCTGCTCTCCATCCTGCACCCTGGGATCAGTCCCTGCCACACCAGCCTTGAGCCCACTGCAGGGGGACAGAACAACACGAGACAAGAAAACACAGTGGTCATTAATGCTTTAAATAGAAACACATCTTCTGAGAAGCAGAGGCAAAGGATGATGAGACTGTCAGAGCAGCCATCACACACCAGTCATGCACTGGCACAGGAGGATTTTTAGGGAGTACCAGCACTGCTCCTGAGACAGCAGGAGGGTTCCCACTGCCCCTTCCAGACATCTGGGCACTCCCTGTCTCACTCACCCTCTCCTCCCCACACCTGCCCCAGGGCTCTCACAGCCAACAAGAGCAAGAAATCCCTGGTGAGGGGCTTGGAACACAAACCCTGTGAGGAAAGACTGAGGGATCTGGGGTTGTTCATCCTGGAGAAAAGGAGACTCAGAGGTGACCTCATCACTCCCTACAAATCCCTGAAGGGTGGCTGTGCTCAGGTGGGGTTGGGCTCTTTCTCCAGGTAGGAACTGACAGAATGAGAGGACACAGTCTCAGGCTGTGTAAGGGGAAATATAGGTTGGATACCAGGAAAAAGTTTTTCAAGGAAAGTTTTTCTGCCCAGGGAGGTGGTGGAGTCACCATCCCTGGATGTGTTTAAAGACTGGATGTGGCACTGGTGCCATGGTTTAGTTGAGGTGTTGGGCTGGGTTGGACAAAATGATATTAAAGGTCTCTTCCAACCAAGCCACTCTGAATTCTGTGAATTCCCTCTGCTCAGCAGAGGAGGTAGCACAGGGGGATATGTAATGGATGAGCCACATTTGGGTGTATTTTTTTAAGAAACCAAATGTGTAATCTCTGGAGCAGAGACTAAAATAACTGCTCAGCAGACACAGTGACAGAGGTGTCATGTCCTACTGACAGCCAGAGAGCCAGAGTAATTGTCATTTATCCTAGGGAAGGGAACTGGGATGAATTAGCAATAACACAGTGTGTACATGCAACTGCCATAATATAATTTTTCCAGGCAGCCTGGATATCAACACTACTGAGTTTATGATGCTTGGAATTTCATAATATGAATCCATCTCTAATTTCCCCCTTTAGAGACTACAAAAATATATTTTTAATCACATCCTAAGTAGAGAAGGGCCTGAAATGCTCTTGAAGAATTGAATTCTCAGGAAGAAATTACTAAGCTGGGACTTAGAAGGATGAGTAGCAGCTCTTCATTTGTTATTCTCCCTTATGAACTTTGACAAATCACTTGGCACGACTCTACCTAATTTCATTTCTTGTGGTATGCAAATAGGAACAGGGAGGGGCTGGGGATGGAAACCCCATGAACCAGACAATGCTGAGTTTTTTCCAGGGTACAAGGAAGCCCATAAAATTCAATTCCTTTTTTGTTTTTTAAGCTGTGAGTCCTTTTGCCTTGAATTTGCAACAGGAAATGTAGAATTGTAGACTATTACACACCGTAACACAAGGGCAGTTGTGTTTTAACATAAGGGCACGATTCACTTGTGGGGCTCTGTTAATTTTGTGAATTGCATTGAGTCACCACGAGTGGTTTAGCAAGAGCAACAGATTTCAGAGGCAAAATGACATCATCAGAATCCAGCTGATCACCAAGCCTTCCCTTTCCTACCAGCACTACCAGTGCCTTTGTTTTTCATTGATTTTTACACTGTGGTGCTTATACCCACTGAAGGAATTTCTCTGTGGGAGTTGGTTTTTATTTTTTCCTTGAAAGTAAGAAATGTAAATAAGTTTCTAACAAAAAACCAAAAACAAACAAACAAAACAACAACAACAAAAAAGGAAAATACATTTCTAATTGAATATGCAAAATGAAGTCTGAAACACTCTACAGGCACAACTATTACTAAAATATTTGCTCTTCCTATGCAATAAATTGAGTACTAATGGAAAGAAAAAAGGAAGGGAAATAAAAAAATAACAGAGCATGGGAAATCTGATAAACATTGAAGAGAACATTGTTGCTTATATTTCATAGTAAAACCCAGTTACTCCTAGCTACACTCAGTTGGTATATTTTCCATTTTCTCACAGACAGTGCTAAATCATATCCTCTTTGAATTCCAGGTGATTTTAGCTTCAAACAATAATAGAATACACATACAATAATCCCACTCTATCCAGCATGGGCAGCTGGACTCGAGCTCAGGCTCTGCATTTTTGGGAAGTGTCACACTCAACTTGCAGCCCATTTTAGACCAGGACTAAGTGCTGATCTGTTGCAGGTACAGGACAGAGTTGCACTTTCTTAGATTCTTCCCTCTCTGGTGTCAAAGCTGTCCAATACCAAATGAGGACCCCTGGAGCACTTGTGGCTTTTTTTCTTTCTGATTCGTGTCTGTGTAGCCCAGTGTTCTAAGCAGAAGTCAGCACCAACCCTACTACAGAAAATCCCAAACAATACCAGCTCATAATCTCTTATTGAGGAACATAAACATGAGAAAACTGTGGGTCCTCCTGTCCTTTCAAATAAAGAAATGAAGGCAATTAGCATTCAAATTTCTACTGAAGGTGAAATGATCTTCCCAGTACTCAAGTATGCAGTTCTTTGCTTTATCTAGGTGTCTTTTCTGGCAGTTCTTTGCTTTATCTAGGTGGTCTTTTCTGGCAGTTCTTTGCTTTACCTAGACAGTCTTTTCTGGCAGTTCTTTGCTTTACCTAGACAGTCTTTTCTGGCAGTTCTTTGCTTTATCTAGGTGGTCTTTTCTGGCAGTTCTTTGCTTTACCTAGACAGTCTTTTCTGGCAGTTCTTTGCTTTATCTAGACAGTCTTTTCTGGCAGTTCTTTGCTTTACCTAGACAGTCTTTTCTGGCATGCTGGAGAACTACCAGCTCCATATTCCACCATTTGTGCAATGTTTTCCTTTAGCAGTATTTTAAAACAAGCTCTGCATTGCACTGTGCACAACGTTTGAGAAATATAAACAGTGAGGAAGATTCTACTGACAAAATCAATAGGGAAACTGTAACTTAATAAAACATTGCATTTCATGTGTGGACTGCAAAGCAATGTGAAGAAACTAATTAACTAAGTGTCAACACTCTGCCATTAGGGAGCTCAGTATAATTCTGAATTCTGCACCCTCAGATTTTTCTTAGCCTTTCTTCTTGGTGACAGCCTGTTTTGACATCTGGCATCAAAGAGCTCTGGAGCCCGTTTGGTTTTCCAGGGCTGCTGTTGAACACCCCAAGCCAACCCTCTGCCTGCTTTAGTGAGAGCCTGCAGAGGCTCTGACTCCATCCAGTCAGCTCCAGTACAGCCACTGTCCCAGGGCTGGAGCCTCCAAGCCAAGCAGAGGTGCTCATGGGCAAATGGGACTAAATCAGGGAGGCAACTTGTGGCAAAAGCTTTACATCAAGAGTGAGCAACTTCAGAAGATGAAAACTCTGTTGGGACATGAGCAAGGGAGCCTTTTCTCCTCAGGGATTACTGGTGAGGACTGTGGTTCTGTGTGGAGGGGAAAACCACGAAAACCACATTACAGACAGCCTGGAAAGCTTGGACAAGGACACAGAACCTGTCCCCTGCTGCACCTCAAGGACAGAGACTCATATAAACACATGGAACACAAATTAAATGTGCCAACTGGGGCTGGGCTCTACAGTGTTATAGCCCATAGCAGAACTAAAACAGTCTGAATTATTAATATTTTTAGGAGATATAAACTTGTTTTCTTCTCTTTCAAGAGAAGAAAAATAAACAAGTTTGATATAAGACTGTTCTTGATAGGTTTTTCTTTCTTCCTTCCTTTTTTTAGAGGGCTTTTATGAAAGTCTGATTGTGAAATGATTCCTGATATCAGCTCTCACTGCCTTGTAGTGAGCTTGCTATAATGAAAAGCTGAAAATCCAGGATAATTCAGAATTCACCCCACTGAGAGTACTGATTCAGTATTCATGTCAAGTAAATTCAACACTGATTTCCAGTCTCTCTATTGCTGGGAGCAGAGTACAAATTCATAAATTTTAATTTTTATTTTACTTTAGTAAGTGCAATTACCTACAACATTTATAAATTAAAGCAGTGTAAGAAAAAGATGCTGGTTTGATCAAAATTCATAACCTGATCCTATTGGGCATTAATCTTATTTCATATTGATCCTAACCAAGAGAGAGATGATTTTAATTTTGCTTGAGACAGAAGTTACCAGATCCAGGGAAAGCTACAGCCCATATTAAACTTGAGTTATTTTTCAAAACAGACAAATATTAAGACCCCTATAACCTCAGAAAGAAATGAAATTTGTGGGGAAAAAAAAATGTCCCTTTTTTCATGCCAACCACTTCTTTCCTGCAGGCTCAGTGAACTTAACTCCTCCCCAGACAGACTGTGGCATTTCTACAGAATTTATCTTCAAATCAAGAGTGTTTCTGGGCACCCTCAGCCAGCAAGAACCTCTGGGGACACTTTGCTCCTCCCAGCAACTTTTTGTTTGGTACCTGGCACCTTGGCATGACCAGACACCTCCTCCTGCCTTAACTGGGCTTGTGTCTCCTCTGGATCCAACAATGTGCAGCACATCATGGAACAAAGATTTTTACCAGGTCTAAACTCATTGCTTGGACCTTGTGTGCCCCTGCTGGTTTATCAGGGATCAATAGGGATCAATTTTCTAGGCCAAAGAGAGCTGCTTTTTTTGTGGTTTGGGTTTTGTTTGTTACTTTCCCCTGTGTTAAACAAAGGTTTTGCCCTAAAAGTGAAGGATCCAAACTGTAAAAGGCAAAGTTCTCAAATAGGAAAAGATTAATCCCTCTGTAATCTCACTGCTCAAGGCCAGAGACACAAATTAACCTTCCCAAACCACGTTGTGACCCTCACCACCAGTAACTACACAGTGAGGAACAGACTGGGTTACCTGACACAGCTTTCATCAAACACCCACTAAACACATTCTTGCCTCTGTTTCTTCACTCTCTTCCTTGATTTTGCTGTCACTGACAACAAAAATAGATGGCTCCTCCTGACTATACCGGCTCAGGACACCAGTGTAGGAATTATGATGTTGCAAGTTATTTCTCAATTTTATTATAGGTTCAGTTGGTGATTTTGCATAAAACTTTTACACCCAGATTCTCTGTTATAATTGGGCAGCTGAATATTAGTGACAAATCAAAATTATTCTTGGACTTTAACTGCCTTGTGTTTCAACTCTGACATCTGTATCTCTTCTTAAAGACACCTACAGAGAGATGCAGCCCATGGACCCAGATTACACTTTCCTAACACCCAGGACATCTTTGCATTATCTCCTTGATCCTCTGTAAAAGTTAGAGCAACCATTAGTATTTTTCAATAGTCATAATGGGTTTAATATGATAATGGCATGCCCTAATCAAATAAACTCTGCACAGGGGGAATCTTCAAAAGGCTGAGAAGCCAGAATGGGATTTATTTTGTTCTGATGGATTAAAAAAAAATGGTCCCAGCAAAAGAGATAATGAAACCTCTGTCTGTAGAGGGATTAAATTAACTTAATGGACATGCAAACTAAATATGCAGAGATAGAATCCTTTCTGAAATGAGGAAAACTGATGATCTTGGAAACTATCCTATCACTTGGAGTACATAACAACCAGCTGAATTGTGGTGCAGAGTGCAGCTGCAGACTCCTCTATGAGCTTTTGTTTTGCCTCAAAACTGAGTACAGATTATTATCAGTGCAGAATGAAGGCAGTGGAAGACAATAAACATTCAGAGTTTACTTTTTATGGTTTATGCTTTGGCTTTTAATGCTGTAATGTCAGAAATTAGATTAAATTAGGAGCTGGACAGAAGAGGAAAATGGGTTGAGTATTTAGATAGGCTAAGGGAACAGTGCAGAATCTCATTTAGCAAGAAGAGAATTACCACAGTCATTAATAATGTATGCCTAAGCATTAACATAATGTTCTGTTATTTACTTGCTCCACTCATTGTGAAAATTACTTTAGAAGTCACCCCTGATTTTCTTTGCTTGTGCAAGCACACATTGTGTTTTGTCATGACTCACATCCTTTCCTCCAAAATCTTTGAATATTTTGTTTTGTAAAACAAGAAACTTGCCACAGTTTGTGTAAATCAGCTTTTACTTTGCATATGAGCATGTTTATTCAAAAAGAAATGAAGCAAGGCTGAAAGGAATATGAGAAAGAGAAAAAAAATCTACAGGTGACATTAGTAACACATTTTCAAAGACCTTGAGAAATCAGTAATTATTTGTTGGCTTCCTTGTATCCTACAAAATCCAAACTATCTAAACACTTTAGACTCACCTTTGCATAATACTATCAAGTATTATCATTTCTTTAAAAAGAAATAAGATTGGAAATCCACATACTTAAGGTCAGAGATGATGAATCTTCTGCCAAGGTATTTTTGGACCAATTGAGGAAGAAACTGAGTACAAGCTCATTCTGAAAGAGAATACAAATATTGTGAGTAATATCATATGCTGTACCCTGTTCCTTGAAGCTTGCTGGTAATTTTTAATGCATTTATTAGAGTCAGCCATAAAAGGGAGCTTTCCCCATCTGATCAGGAGCTGGGAACACAGGGAGGGACTTCTGCTCAGGCACTGGCAGGACAAAGGTGTCCTTTAGCTGTCTCAGGGATGTGCACTGGTGCCTACCTGGCCCCTTTCTGTCAAAAAAAAAACCAAAAAAACTTCTGGCTCTGCAGGAGCCAGAGCTTTGTGCTCTTGCTCCATCTCCAGTAGCCCAAGATTTGTATCAGCAGCTGCAAATACTTTGAGAGAGCAGCCCAGCAGTGAAATAAAGGCAGGAGAGCTGCTTTGCTGTGAGCTGTGCAGTCAGCAGGGAACTTGCCCTTGGCACGGGGCTGACCCCAAGTACCTGACCCAGTCTGTGCCTCCCTGAGGCTCAGATATTGTGCAAACCTCCCTCCCATGGCAGCTTAATGGACACTCACTCTGAAAAGCTCCATACACACTTAAATCCTACCAGAAACCCACAGGGAGAGAAAGGCATGATCGTATTTCACCATCCTGTTTAAAAGAGTAATCCTGCTTATGTACTGCTATAACTTTTATTTTTATGTACTGACCTGTGCTGCTCCAGTGAACATATATAACAGGTAGTTACATTCAGCTGGAGAGAATTAAAACAATAAACCAAATCCCCAGATTTCAGTATTTTGCAAGGTAATAAAAACGTGAATTCCTAAATGGACTCTTATGACTCTGAATCAAAGCTGGACAGTAATTGCATTTTATTAGCTTTTCATGAAGCCATATTTCAGAATGGCCATTCTTTAGGATGGTTAGAATTGTTGCATTCATGCTGATGTTATTGGACTGATGCTGTAATGAATGGGTAGGAGAAGAGACTTTTCAGATTCCAGCATTAAAATGTCACCATTGTTTTTTTCCAGTCAGAGGAAAATAACGTGTCTCTTATTGTATGTACTTCATGTAGTATTTGTGTTGTTTCAATTTGACAAGATGTAGCATAATTTGTGCAAGGAAAAAAGGAAAGGAACAGGGTAGTGACAAAAGCAGCTAGTGAGGAGTTAACATGTGGTTACAGCAGACAGAGGAACAGATGTGTATGTTCAGTGGAGAGATAAGATTTAGAAATCTGGATTTATTTTAACAGTTGCCTTTGTTTTTTTCACTCTACTGTTTGGAGTTTTTCCTCCCACGCTGATATTTTCTTTAAAAGAAAAAAAATCAGGAAAAAAAGAGGAAGAAAGGAAAGAAAAAAACAACATAGTTGTTTTCCTTGAACTGAATGACAGATCTTTAAGTTATTAGCAGTGGACTGCCAATACACCTGTCTGTACTGAGCATGAGTAATTGCTCTCTTATTTGGTGAAGACAGCTTACAGGGAAAGCCCATACACCTGCCACAGCTTCCAGCAGCTTTAAACAGCAGAGTTAGCCCCTGGGGAACCTTCATTCCCTCTTTCAGCACAAGTCCCAAGGGTAGGAAATCTCCAGGGCTGAGAGTATATTTTTGGTAGCCCAGTCTTTATTTGACAGAATGAAAATAAGCAGAGAAGCTTAAGTGGCCCTATGACTTCAAAGATCTTGAGGGAAGTAGGCAGGAGGTGGAAATAAAGATATACAAACTGACTTGAAAGAGAAATAAAAAATTCCACACTGAGCAGCAAGGCGTTCTCTGTGCTCCCTCTCCACCTACTCTTTCTGCAATAAATGGAAATGCAGCAACTCAGAGATTTGTAAATAGCAGGTGCAGGGACTGTTCAGGCAATAGTTCCAAAAATCTCATTCTAGAGGAGAAAAGGCTGAAAAAAAGGGACATTTCTGGTTTAAGTACAGAAGTGGAATCTTGCAGAACTCCTAACAGGCACGAACAGGACAGGCATGGACCCTGCTGGTGCCACAGATGATGGCAAAGCTTTCCTGGCCCGTGGGCCCATCATACTCAACAGGTCCTGAAGATTTCTGATGTTGGCAAAGGAATGCAAAAACCGAAAGGAACAGATCATGTGGAGGAGCAGATGCTGCAGGTTGTCAGGGCAAAGTGCTGAAAAAGCAAGGGTAGATTTCTCCTGGGTGTTTGTGGAGATAAGCATTCTGCACACTGGTTTTTAAAAGACAGCAATTTCCCCCTAACCTGTGCTAATCTGCCTGCTGCAGGACTCCACCACTTAGATTTCCACCAGAAAATGTGTAAATGTCTTATGTGCTCCCTCTTTTTCAGCAGACCTCCAAAACACACTGAACTTTCAGGTGATTCCTAAATGTGTGAAACTCCACCAGCTGGAGCCAGTGAACATGAGTGAAACACAGAACTCAGCCTGCAAAACTCCACTGCTAAATGGAACCAGAGCTCTCAGAGTTTTGAACACATTTTTGAGCTGTTTTAAGGTGGACAAGGTACATTTCTAACCCAGTAAGTGACTGTGGGTGGGAATCTCAGGGACCCCAGGATGGTCTTGGCAGAAAGGAAGGCACTGAGGATTACCACAAGCACTCACTCACCCTTTCCCCTCCTGGAACCTTTAAACCAGCAAAAAGAAATTCCCTAAAATGCTGCACACTTAGAGCTTCTTAGGAAATCCTCCTATCATTTGTCTAACCATTCTTATCCAATGAGACAACAATCTTCAAAAACAATTCTGATATTTTTGCAGGTCACTTAAGACATTAGCCCAAAGAGGAGCAGACTGGGGTGTGTGGTCAGTCTAGACCTTTTTTCAGCCATTTAACTCAAAAGGGACAATTTCCACCTTTACTTGCACTAGGATACAACTGAAATAAAACATTTCAGTGGCCTGGGGGGCTGGCACAGCCCTGCACTACTGCAGCATGGTGGAATTTGTCTGCTGCTCTCCATCAGAGAGTAACTAGAAAAGCCCTCTGCAGTTTGTGAAACACAGCCAGATTTAATTTTGATAGAAAGAAAAGCAGCCTCCCCTCTGCTTTTAGCTTCGTTTTCAGCTGTGCTAGAATAGATTTGGGGTCGAAGAACACCCATGCTCCTGTCATCCTTTAACAGGATGGAGAATCAGCAGGAAAGAAAGGAAGCAGAAAAAGCTGCCCTTGGTGCAGCTGTTATAACTTCAGGAAAGGACAGGGAAGAAAGAGACAGGGCTTTGAACCCTCCCCATTTGGGCTCTGCTGGAAGCTTTGCCACAGGAGCACAGCAGTGGTGGGAGTTCAAGGGACCCACTTACCCTGGGAGCATTTTTTTTCCCCATATTATGTACCTCCAGACAGGCACTAGAAACCTTTTTCTCATCTCTGCAAATCCCAGGGAGCACCAGTGAATAAAACAGAAATGAAATATGGGAAGCTCTTATCAAATTGATTACTTTTACAGTGTAAAACATTAGTCACCCTAGAACAATGCTGTGGTCCTGGTTTTTACAGTGTGCTTGAAAATGAGTGAACATAATTTACAATCATTTCCATTTACATCCTCTTTAAAGTCCTTTTACAAAGCCTATAAGTCACTATAAAGCTGTTTATAGAACCTATGCACAGCTGAAACACCAACACTGTTTGCTTACCTGCCTGCACAAGGTTTATCTTCACCTCCAAAATCCTCAGTTAATTTGGATATTTAGAAAATCTTTATAGACTCAAACTCCAAAAGACTTTTTTTTTTTTTTTNAATAACCTACAGTGCACCTGCACTTATTATTGTGTTTGACACTGGGGCCAAACCCAAACTTAATTAATGGAACCTTACCCTGCTCTTGTGTCCTCACAGTGCACAGCCCTGCTACAATACAGCCATAAAATGAGGAGCCACTGGGGCAGCCCTGATTTACAGGATGAGATTTGGGTTGCCCATCACTCAGCTGGATTTGAGCAAAACAGAGAAAAATATTAACAATGGTCAGCAGCTGTCTTTTGTCACAGATTTGCTTTATGTTTTGAGAACTTATATTTTTGTCCTCTTCCATGTTACCAGTTTTCAGTCCAGTGTCTCTTGGTGCTTCACCTCTTATTGGTGTTTTACCATTTAATGGAGCAAAACTCAAAGCTTCTGAAGATTGATGAGAATTTTGCCCTGAAGATCTAAAAACTCAGGTATTTCAGTGTATGCAGATGATGAGTCAGACAGCAGTGGTGCAGCTGGCCCAAAACAAAATATTCTTTTGCTTTGATCAGAAATATTGACACTGGTTTGGGACAAGTAGAATGAAAATTAATTAAAATAAAATAAATAAAGTGCTGAACAACCTATTTTTCATCCTGTCCTAAATGATTCAGTATGACAATGAAGGTGCATCAACTTGTGCATGTTAGTGATTGATGTAATAAATACAGTTTGTTCATGAGCACAGTCTGGTGAAGGAGTTACTTATAACAGTGCTAACCTGAATTTAAGAAAGAATTCCTATTCTAGGAAATTATTCAATAAAATTAACTAAGTGAGGCTTAGGCTTAGAGTAAATCACAGACTTTTAAAAATGCCTTGAAAAGGGATGGACATGAGCACGTTTAAGCATTTAAAGTGGTCCAAGAACAAATATTTCCATCAACTGATGTTCCTGCATTTACTGGATCTGGCACTAAAATTCAGAGAGAGAGGAAGAAAAAGGTTCTGTTCATTAAAGAAGGGTTTGAAGAAACATTTAATTCCATTTGAGCTCCAGTGCAAATAAGAAGGCAGCTGTTTTCCACCTCTTCTCCTTCATTCCAACCATTTAGCAGAAAAGGTCAATGACATTCTGACCTTCTCTTAATTATAATAAAATTTTCATGATCAGAACTTAGTCTGGACTAAGAGGCTTGCACTTAAGGCATGACTGAGGAAGGAATTAGGATGTAATGTGATTCTTTCTTCATTTCTAGGATTTATAATTACTTGATTGGTAGCATCAAGCATGTATTCAGTCCTGTGTGGATGGACTGAATTCTTCAGAGCAGGAAATGGTGCCCAGCCATTTAGGGTAATGTGTTTACAGTGATTACAAGTGTTACAAGAGTATTGTATAATGAAATAAGAGCTCTTCTCCCTATCTCAGACAATTCTCCAGCCTACTCTACAGCTACAGTATATTACAACCACAATTCAGCATAAAGAAATTACTACAGCAAGAAAATGAAAGCAATCCTGTTCTGCAGGCAACTGATCTTCCTAATTTCTTCACAAATTTATGAGTTGATTATTTATTCCTAGACAGTTTTACTATTTCATAGGAATGGCAGTTTGATGATACTTGAGAACTGACAGCTCACTAAATGGTTTCAGCCAGGCTCCTTAACATTTCGAGAAAAAGGACAAATTTGACTGCAAAGTTGTCATAGGCACGAAAAGGGACAAAATAATTATATTTATTTTTATCAAGAAAGCCTCCTAGCTTGGCTTTATGCTCAGACTAAAGCCAAGATGACACCACAATATTTTCAAAAGAGTCATGGCAAAGTGAAAAGTTAAAAAGAAGAGAATACAAAGGAAATTAGCCACCAACTGGTCTCCTTGTTCTAACTGGGTCAGAACACGTCAGTATTTTCTAAATTTCTCCCACCTCCCAGCAGGAGAAGCATATTGAAGTAAAAATAATGATTCAATGGTTATGGGGTATCAATAACTTTAAAGGTTATCATCCAGAATTGCAGGTTAGCTGCATGTGGGCCAGCAAGATGATTTCCCACATTTTATGGATGGAACAATCTGCTCATTCCTCTCCTTGTTATCCTTTGCCCTCCAGTGGCAGCACAGCCCTCCCAGGTACAAGATTGCTTTTTTCTCCTCATGGTACAGCCTGGAGGGAAAATGGAAAAACTCCCCCCTGGGCTCATTCAGTGCCTGTCCCTGAGCAGATCTGCCCAGAGTTATCTCCAAATACCTCGGGCATGGTGGTGTCCAGAGCTGGCAGGGTGTCCCCAGCTCAGGGCTGTGTGCACCCACAAGGGCAGGAGGAAGGACATGGTCCCTGGGGAGCTCCTGGCCAGGCAGCTCTGGCTGAGCATCACCCATGGAGCAGGAGGCACAACTGGGAAATGTTTCTGTGATGTCCCAGGGCTCTCAGCACTCTCATTTTTCAGCTCTGGATGAGGTTTCTGCACAGCAGTGCTTGGCCCAAATTGAAAATCCGTGTACCTTGCACCAGTCCAGGGCACAGCAGAAGGTCCTCAGCTCCTCATTTCTAGGTCATGGGCTTAGATCAGCTTTTCCTCCTCTGTGACCAAAAGGTGTTAATGTAAAATAAACCCTAATGTCAGGGAAAGGAACCACAGAATCCCTGGGGTTGGGAGGGACCTCTGGAGATCATCCAGGCCAACCCTGCTGCCTCAGCAGGGTCACCTGCAGCAGGTGACACAGGGAAGTGCCCAGGTGAGCTCAGGATGTCTCCAGGGAGGGAGACTCCACGTCCTCCCTGGGCAGCTGTTCAGTGGCCTGCCACCCTCAGTGGAAAAAAATCCTTCCTTATATTGAGGTGAAACGTGGGGTTTTTTTTCACAACAATCCACCCAGACTTGAGCAGATTATTTGGCTGTGCCAGTCAAAGGAGCCAAGAACCCAAGTCAGCTGTTCATACCAAATTATGTGTAACTCAGTGAGACAAAAAGATTTTTATCCTCTTTGTAAACCTTCTCAGCTTCAACTCAGGGCTCAGAATTTACATTCATATTAATAAGAAAACTCCTGTTTGTTTTGCATGTGGACAATTTCCCCTTTAATCTCCACTACAAAGTCACAGCTGGGAAAGTTATACAGATAGGCAGCAAACCTTTTTTTTTTTTTTGTTGTTCCTTTCCCTCAGACCCTGGTGTCACTGGCAGGAATTGATGTTCAGCTCCTGAATGATGCAGCATCAGGATTTTACAACTTCTGTGCCCCCCTTGCTGCTCCCAGCCTTGGATTTTGTCTGCTGAGGTGGCTTTGTGCTGGCCCAGACACTGAAAAGTCAATGTTTGCCACCATTTTGACTTTCCATTTTTAAACAGAAGAACCCCAAACCTCAGAAACCAATAATGAATAAAAAATGAGAAAACACCCATCTTAGTGGACACAGTGTATCATTCTGATATTATTGAAACATTCTGGGTTAGGTCTTGTTTGCAAAGCTATTTCTTCTACCTGTTAAATACATTTTGAACAGGGTATTTCTGGGCTGAAAGAATGGAACTTTTCATTTAACAACTGTCAAAATCAGACTTCTCAATATTTCAAAGCTTACTCCTTTTTTTAGACATTACATTCCTCAGAACCTACTCCTTACTGTCAAAAATTCAGTGAATCACTACTTTTCAACAGCAGCAAAGGAAGAAAAGTTTTCCTGAAAAATGCCCTGCCAGGTCTAATAAACTGTTTCTCATTCGTACTTGTCTTTGTCTAAAGTTTTGATGAATGCTGCAATGACTCCATCCCAAAATGCATCATTAGAAGATGTGTCACTTCTGTGTTGCTTTTATTTCCCCAAAACAGGCAGTGGAAAATTTCCTGAATCTTTTGGTAAAATGCTCCTAGAAATCATGTGCAAATGAAAGAAATACTGGAAATACTCACATTAGCCAGTTTCCTGGAGCCACTTAAGAGCTGCTTCAGATAGAGGTTCAAATCCTTCACTCTTTTATGTTCAAGATCTGTAAAAGGCAAATGCCAGGAGTGGGGAAACCTGCAAAAAAGAATAATTTTCAGCAGAACTCTTGTACTGTAGTTCCTGAAAATGTTTCCAGCTCTGTTTAACAGAGGAAAGCCAAGAATTCCTAGGAGGTTTTGCAGGTAAGGGAAGGAATCCACTTTCTTCCAATAATTTGTTGCTAAATTGTCTCATACTGAAGCACATTTTTCTCTTTAAATAATTCATATAAAAAGTAAGAAAGTAAATAAAAAACCAAATCCTTAAAGACACTTATTTACATTTTATGGTCATTAAATAGATCTAAATAACTGTACCTTTATGATCCCAAGGAAACATTGCCTTTTTGAACAGCAGATCTCTGATTTCAGCCCGGAGTTGACATATCCTTACCACAGAACATTGAGCACCAAAGCCTTACAGCAACAATGTGACATTTGATGAATATATCAACATTTCTACCTCAGCTATTTAGAGTGTAGATAAGGTTTCCAGAACAGGTCCCTGGTCTCATTACTAATTTCAGGTACTAGCATAATAAAAATAATGTATGAAAACAAATCACCATCACACATACAAAATCAATCCCAACAAAAGCAATAACAATAAAAATAGTGAAAGAAACCTTCTTGCTGTATTTTTATTAAGATGAATTTAATTTTGGGTTAGTAAATAAATTACACACGCATAGAACGGCCTTATGTCAATTTTCAAATATTTTGGTAGTTGAAAATGTCAAAACCTCTCATTTTTTTACTTGAATCATCTTTGCATTTTAGAGACAACGCATATTAGATCAGTCAAAAGGTTGGAGTTTTAACAACACACATAATCAATTTATATTAACCTTGCCCTGACAAAGGGTATTTATCTCCCAGGCTGAAGGAGCATTAGAAAAGCTATCTGTGTTAAATTGCACATAATGGGCTTTGTGATACGGACTGCTAATAGCAGGATTCATAATTAACATTATGTTTATGTCCTCTAATGTGTGAGACAGAGAGAAGTAGAAGTTTTGATCTGGTTGTATTTCATGGCCCAGCATCACCACTGTCAATAGTCAAGAATGTCTTGTTTAAAAACCTTGGGTTTTCTTTCCTGTTTTTTGGTTTTGTTTTGTTTTTTTTTCTTTTTTTTCTTTTCTTTNGCTATGAGGTTTTTTGTGAACTAGACCTCAACAGGTATCTGAAGGGTTCAGACAAAAAGACCTGTGTAGTTTGTGATACCCTGGAAAGGGACATTTGGGCAGCCTTTAGGAAGGAAGCTGCAAAATCCTGGAGGAAAAACTCAGGGCTGGTGTGACTAAATTTGGGATTAAAGCAGGAGGGGCCAGGATGACATCAGCCTGTGTGAAATCCTGATGGTTCCTGCCCATGGGCTCAGTTTGGGGCTGCTCAGATGGACAGGAAGGGGGGACCCCTCCCTCCCAAAATCACAGTGGCAGGACAAGGAAGGAGGAGAGAAAAGTGGCATGACCCTGGTTCATGACATGTGTGAACAGATTAAAATAGATAAATAAAGAATAAGTGAATTAAAATAGCACAGATTAAAATAGAGCCCAGCTCCTCTGGCACACAGAGGCAGCCTGTGAGGGTTCTGGGTCCCTTGGGGTACAAAAGGACTTTTCAAGGGGTGGCAGAGGAGAACTCTTTAGCTTAAAATGAGTTAATGCATATAACAAAGAGAGGGCTCTGGCTGGGAAATGCAGATGATGCACAGTGGCCACAGAGAGGACAGAGCAGCAGCTGATTGATAACACCAACAACTGCTGGAGTGAAGGACAATATGAACCTTGTGGTGGCTCTGAACCCTTTTTTTAGAGGATTTCTGATGGATGGTGTCTGTGCTGTGAGGGGCCTTGCCCTTGGCAATGCACTTGTGTTAGGAAAGGTGAATTTTCCAACCTGATCCTTTGCATCTGCTTGAAATGGATCAGAAAAATATCAGCTTGCAAGGAGTGCAAATGTCCTGCACAGCACATTCCAGTTCCTTCTTGTCTGAACACTGCTCTGTGTACAAACTCTGCCACCTACATGCTTTGTTGGGCCAAAAGGTTTTTGGCACTTTGCAAAACTAAATTATTAAAAACTAAATGTAACTAAACACAATTAATATCCTCTCAGAAATCAAAGGAGAGGGATGGTGCTAGAGTGCAAGGGCTTGCTTAGGTCAGCTGTGGTTCTAACTTTTAAATATGAGTGAATGAACACATGTGAATGGCAAAATTTTAGATTCTGAGAACTCTGAGCCTTTGCCATTTATTTCTTACAATACACTCAGTATTTAGCACTTGTATGAAGCATTTCCATATTTCATTGTTTTCTCCTAATGAGACATGAATATGTACAATTTCACAGAATCATTACAAAGCAGAAGCCAAGTCCTTTATGTTAGCAGTTCCAATTATTCTAGCAATATTGAACATTTAACTTTTTAATCAGACATTTTTAAACTGATTTTGTGATTACATTGTGGAACAAGGCTTTTTCCTTCCTTTGAAGCATCTGGCATCAGCCAGAGATGGAGCTTTGTAGCACACAGGCAGACTAACGGTCTGATATGGCATGGCAGTTTAAGTAATAACTTCCTATAAAGAAATAATTAGATTTTTATTACTAGAATAAAATCTGGGATACATGAAAAACCTCAAATTAATGAAGTTCTGTTAGAACACAACAAAGAAATTTAGCATTGAAGAACGTGCCTATCAAAAACCATCATAAAATGGATTTTTTTAACACAATCTTAGGGATAGATCCTGCAGTGACAGGACTCTGCTGGGACTGAACTATGGCAATAAAGCACAGCCTCAGTATACACAGATTAACCCTCTGTGGGTTCTGAAGAGCTCTTCAGCTGGGAAAATGTTGCAGAGGATTTTATTAGAGCTAGATTTATCTGAAGAATGACTAGTACTATTTTTGAAATTCACTACAGGGCTTGGGAGGTTTATGCCTTTCTGAAGAGAAATGTATTTTCTTTCAAAGGGCTCTGCTCACCACAGGAAAAATTCATAAACAGGTACTTGTTAAATATTTTATTTTACAGCCTAATGGTTAGCCTGCAAGTATCTCCAAATCAAAACCATGATTCAAACAATTTCAGTGTTTGTTTAGTGAAATTTCAATTCTCACCAGCTGCTGCAAACCATTTTGTGTGAGAAAGCCATAATGAATCAAATAGAAGTCAATAAAACCCCCTCAGGCAGGAGACACATTCTCTAAAATTAACTAACCTTAAGCCATTTTTTCAGAATGCTTCTCACAAGCTCAGGGGAATATCAAGTTTGGATCTAAAATTTGTGGACTTTTAAGTTCAAACCATGTTGTTTGTGGTTATTTATTTCATGTCAAATCCAAAGACCTTTCTCTTTTTCAAGCATATCACTTGAATCTCAGCTTGGTTCAAGTAAGCTGCTTAAATTTTAGACCAGATTTATATTTTTTTTTTGTAGATTGAGCTTGAAGAAGGGCTTGTACCAGGTGAGTCAGGACTGTCTAACAGAGGATTACTTTGTACTCACTGGTGTATGCAGTATAAGGTATATGATGTGTGTAGAAAAAATAACTCCACTTCCATTTCTGAAGCCATGGACAATCATTACATAAGGCAAAGCTGGATTATATAAGACAGAAATAAACCATGGAACTCACCACCCCAGGAAACTGTAAAGAAATAACATTTAGAAAATGAAAAGCAGGAATGGACATGCACATGGGTAGAAAGTAATATTCAGAATTATTGCAACTTATGACAGCAGATTTTTCAAAAGATATTAAACTGAATGATGTGAGGCACAAAGTGTTGGGCTTGGGGGCAGGACAGGACTTAAGATTATTTTGTATTTTTCAGCTGGGGGTATGTGCATCATATTGTAAAATGTTCATTGTGGTGCAAGAGTCAGAAATTTCTGTTCTGTCCCACTGTGAACATTCCTACATTGCTTTAACATATGGATTTTGCCATAAGTTTTGATGAACATCATGAAGAAAATAAAAACTAATGAAGATGTCTTTAATGAAGTCAACACAACTTAATTTTTTGTTTTAGGAATAGTTCTGTCAGGCCCAAGCTGTTCCCCTTTTCTCCTGCCACTAAAAAAGGAACAATAAAATCTAAAACTTAGACTGCCACAATGGCCTGTGATTCAGTTTCCACTGGGGCTGAATAGAAGGCTTGATGGAATGTGTCTCTCTGCCTTTGTGTTTCTAAAAATACATCTGAATATTCTCACAGCTTTATCTGAGCACAGGAGAGAGAACCACTCAACAGCAGAATAACATTCACTAATTCACTGCCTTACTCTGGGAGGGCATGAGATGGGAACTGCTCCTGGAGATGGCTGTGAAGTTCTGACAACTGGTCCAATGATTTTTCCACAAAGGTGACCACGTTGCAGGTTTGCACCACCTGGATGAGATATACCTGTGTTGGGGGAAAAAAGGGAGGAAGAGCAGAGAAATGATCAAAGAGACAAATTAAAAAAAAAAAAAGTACACGAAAATATATAGGGTGATTTTAATAAAGAAAAACCTTCCTTTAATGTAGTGCCAAGTGCCAGAGAATTCAGTTTGTAATTCACAGTATTTGCTAAATGGAAAAAGAAACTTGCCTGGGTAGCACACAACTCATACACTGAAAGATCACTGCAGTGTGTGAAAACTAATAGTGCACCATTAAAGCATCATATAACAGCCTCCAATTTCTATTAGGCTTCCTAATTTTGTGCCATGCTTTCCTTCTGGATGCTTTAATTAGCTCTTGATTTATTTTTCACTGTAGGGAATGAACTGTTCTCCTTAATGGCTCCCTGCAAATATCTGTCTGCCTGGTGTTTTTGCTCTCTGCTTATGGCACCACTATTCATCCCATGGTGCTTTTAATGTGGCACAAGCACATCTTCTGTAAAGGAAGAGGGAGAGAGCAGAAGTTCTTGAAAGAGTCATTAAAGATCCAGGAAATGAGGGCAAGCAAAGAACAAGACACTCACGGGGTCGGGCTTTTTGCTGAATCCCAGGATGGTGGCCCTGGAGAGGGACCTCTCTGTGTCCAGCACCATCCACTCCTGGGGGACACTCTCTGGAGCTGGGGGCTTGGCACAGCTCCCCACTGACATCTGGGCAAGCGTGTGGATCAGGTTGTTGAGTTTAACAGGAAAGCACTCCAAACTTTCCTTTATTTTCCTGAAGAACCAACATAGAAAAGAGGCACTATATATGCTTTTTTTTTTTTTTNCCCTTTTTATTTTTTTTTTTTTTTTTTTTTTTTTTTTAAATACCTCCTCAACCCCTCTTTTTATGGCTACAAGTCCAAAAAATCCCAAATTCTAAAGCCCACCTCCCATACCCACACACACAGCAGTCACTGGGATGAGCAGAGCACTTCCCTGTGTGCTCTGAGGAGTCCCAGGCTTGAGCAGCACGTGTTCATTTTGCCCAGCAGGACACAAGGCACCAGTTTTGATTGTATTTATTTTTGGTTACACTAACCTCACATGGGCTTACACGTGTTTGCACAAGGCTCTTGGATCCAATTTGTGATTTAGCTGAGCGTGATGTGCTGCTAAATCCTCTACCTAGTTCTTAAAATCTCCATCCCTGTGGAACTGCTTAAGATGAATTAGAAGAAAAAAAAAAAAAGAGAAATTTTCTCCTGGTATCTCACTCCATCTCATCCCTGTGCAAGGGGAGCCAGAGCACTGTTTTGATTTCCTGGAGTTCTGAGATCTTTCACCAGAAAAGACACAATAGATAAAAACACCCTAGATAAACAGATATGCACTGCAAATGTGAAAGTGAACTCGACTCGAGAAATAACACTACAGGATAATCACAGGGCTTTGAAGAGTGAGATGCAGTACTCATTAGAAAACTCATTGCTCTCCTGAATTCAATTGCTAATTGAATTTTTAAGACCTAATAACTTCTGATAGTATTTTTTTTTGTTTCTCTGCTTATTTTGACAGCTCCCTGAAGATATCCCATATCTGTTCTGATGTTATAGAACAACAACCCATTAGTCTCAAGTAGTAAGCAGCAAACCCTCTACCAAATTGTCAGGGGTTTGCTGTGTTTTCTTTTCCTTTTCTTTCTTTTTCCTGCCACTTTTGGATTATATCTAACTAGGTTACAAAGGCTGGCAACACCCTTAACCACCTTCATCATGCCTTGCTCAAAGCTGAGCAAATGCTCCACCTGTCATTTCAAATTAGATTTCTGTTCATGGGTAGGAATGCTTAGTGCAATCATTTGAAATCAATTCCATTCATCAAATTAGCCTAATTTCCATGATCTCAGATGTTCTGGCTAAATTCTGTGGCTTCCCAGATGAAACCAAACCAGAAAGAATGAGGAATATTCTACCTACAGGTGTCCCCCCAGCTCACTCCCCCTGAAATTCAGATTTTATTCAAAATAATGAGTGAATTTATCATACATTAATTAAACTGAGGAAAGATGTATGTGTTCCTCTTAATGTAATACAAGGAAAGGTACCTCAGAATTGATTTGGTTAATTATCTTAATTATTAATTACATTCTTCAGAAACAGATACAAACTATTTAGTAAATTAAATAAATTAACACTGATGTAAAACAAGAAAACAAATCTCATTTCAAAATATTAGTACAAAATCAATTCAGTGATGATTAACCAGGCAGCATCAGAGGTGAACTCTTCCCTTTTAACTCCTATGTATTTAATTTAATGTGTAGCTTAAGCACTCCCTAAATCACTGAGACACTGGCTTATAGAATCAGTAACTGGCCATATTATAGCAGAGCAGTTAGGGAATTTGCCACATTGCTAAATACACTGAATTTTAATTTACATAAAACAGGCCTCAGCTTGTAAATTAGTGCTAATTCAGACATCATCACTACACAGAACTGCCTGATACCAAACTACCACTATTCCTTCCATGGCCCCATTAGGCTCCTAAAATACTTTTAAAACCCAGATTGCTAATCACATACTTTAGATCTAAACAGAGCCTTGTGTTGTCACTGCTGCAGATTTTCCCCGTGAGTTATTTGAAATGATTACATCTAAAATCAAATAAGAACAGAAGTATGAGTTGTTTTCTCCCCCTCTCTGCTTTGCCTGCGTGCAGTCCTCTTTGCTAGGATAGAAAACATTTAGCGAACCTTATTAGATGTAATCACCAAAGAATTCAAGGCCTCTTTGCTATTCTGATGCCACCTCAGAACGTGTCTCAGCAGGGTGGGACAACTCTGCTTGTGGCTCTCTGCACTTTATTTCAAGGGCAAAGAGGCTGAAGGAAACCCTCTCTCCCAAAAGCTGCTTCCCATGCATGGAGCAATGGGCACATCAAACCCTTGTGTCTCATTTTTTTGAGATTTTGCAGTTTATTTTTGGCCTGGATTAGTTCAGTGACCCAGTTTAGCACATGGTGATACCTGGTTCCCCTTTCTGCTGGCATTTTTAGAGTTCATCCCAAGGACCAGTGGTGGAAGTTTCTCCTTGAACCCTCCCAGATCCCCAGACACCTTCTTTCTTTAGAAAAAAAGACCCCTTCTTTTCTCTTTTCTTTTTTCCACATTAAGATTAGCAATAGCTGAAAGAAGTAAGGTCATGGGTATTCCTTGTCAAAATCCTCCTCTTGCTCCCTGGCCATTGTCACCTTTACCTGTGCCCAAACTGGCTCTGCCTTCACAAAGATTACAAAAAATTTCTTATTTATTTCAGAGCTCTGGCAGCCCAGGCTGCATAGAAAATTAATGTCTGATAGTCTAGAGACAGCTAAACTAAGTGAACAGTACAAAGGGTATCAAAAGCACAGGTTAATCAGAAGAAAACAGGAAACTGTCATTAACTAGAGTAATATTGGCAGTGGATCCAAATATTGGCAACACAGTTTTCAGAGAGAAAAATGTTATTTTCCACATGACAATAACTGTTTACCATGCAGATTGGTGTCTGACCTACTTCTCAGAAAAGAAAGTTAAATATCTGGGATTATTGGAAAGTAATGACTTTCTGCTTTCCACCTGCTGAATTGACTTTAAATTTCAGATTTGGCTTCGGTCTTTCTACAGAGCTGTCAAATTACAGTATCAGGTAAAACATGAACAGACTGGCTGGCTGCTGGTGTAAGAGGAGATGGATGAAAACTTTGGCTAAGGTTTCCAGGAGTGATTGGTGGCATTTTGTGACTTTAGTTTTAGGAAAAAGACATTCCCTGTGGGACAGGTATTCCAAGGGCTGATGCTTAGATTTATCAGGACACACCAGCCTCTGTACACAGCACATACAACCATTATTACTGACTGGTTATTAAGGTCTTAGTTTTGGTGGATATTTCTTTATCTTTCCTGATGGTATCCTGCTTCTCATTTCCATACAGGCCTGAAAATCATTTAGAGTATAATGAGCAAAATTTATTTTCATGGAATTCTCAGATGATAATGAACAGGGTTTCATTTGTATTCCACATTTCCATCTATGAATTTACCAAGCTCCATTTTAAAACAAGTTGAGTAGAATGCCCCATATTAATAGTTTTGCAGAATATTACTGCTTTCAGCAATGGACCTTTTATAATACAAATTCCTCAAAAAATGTAAATTCAAGGAGGAAGTCTGCCTCCTGTTCCTTTGGGGCACATACACCACAACTTTTATAAACTAGTTGAGAGTTATTGAAATAAGGTTTGGTGTTGTAGTTTGGTGCATTCCCTTTCAGATGCCACCAACTTTCACTGTGTTTCACCTGCTTGGGAAATTTCTTGCTGAAATATCCGCAGCCACCTGAGAAACAGAGAGTGACTGATCAATTTGAGATCAGCATCATGTTTAGAAAGGAGTTCCTGTGGATTGTCCAGCTTGAAACTGCTGGCATTTGTGGTTTGGGGTGGATATGCTTGACCTGGGCAATGACAGGTACATCAAAAATGAGGCCATTAATTAATAAACAAAGCAGCTGACCCAAGCAGCACCCCCCTCTGTCAGGCTGCTGAGGATGTGCAGTGTGCTCCCCTGGTAATTGACAGATCCACCCTGCATCTCTTATTGATGGGTTTCTACGAGTGGGTTAGATTGCACCCTGCAATCAATTGAAATCAACTCCATTCACTGCATTAGGATAACTTTATGCTCTTAAAACCAATTTTAAATATATAACCCTAAGCAGGCACATTAAACATGTCAGGCAGCCTGCCACACCATGCTGACATTTGAAGACATCTGCAGAAAAACACAGAGGAAATTTATATCCAGAGTAAGATGGGTTTCCAGTTCCTGATAAAACTGTGTTGTCAGGGGAAGAGGGAAGGAGGGAGGGGTAGGATCAAATTGAGTTTCAAGGATCAAACCGAGTTCAGGGCAGATGCTGGAGAGAGAACGATGTTTCCTTTGGCAGTGGGTGCTCAGGGCTGACAAGGGAACACAGAAACTCTTGTTTAACTCTCAACTGGGGCATTGTTTAGCCACTGTGTGAGGGTGTGACCTCCAAAGATCAGTGAGCTGTGGGGCTGAACGCTGCTGCTCGTGGGCTCCTCACAAGGAGCTGACCCCTGTGCACACAAAGGACACCACAGACTGCTCTGCACACGACCTAAATCAGGAATGAGACCAAAGGAATCCAGGGAAACACAGAATTTTCATGAGCCTGAGAGGGGTCAGTGCATTGCAGCCCAAACTCTGACACAATCGCTCTGCTGGCCACAGAGGTGACAACAAGGAACAAATTAACATCTCTCTGCCATTGGTGACATCATTCATCATCTCGAGGTGTTTTCAAACCACACTGGGGCCAGTGTCAGCCTTAGTGCTAAACCAAACTCAGAAAACTGCAAAGAGACACTCATTTCTACAGAAATACAGAGGAATAGTGTTCTCCTATTTCACTAGCAGAGGACTGGGATTTTCAGTGGATACATTATAGGATTGAATCTGAAATATTACAATAACCACCTTGTACTTAGAGCAAGAAACAACTTTCTGTTGGCAAGGTTCAGCATTCCAATGACCACACTCCTTGTCCAAAAAGGAACTTTCGAAAAACAATGAAGTGTTTTTGGAAGCAATTATAGAGTAAAAAGGAGCTGCAAGTTGTGAGACTTTTGACAACTACTAGAAGTAGTGTTAATAATGAGAACTTCCAGTTTCCTTGTCTTTCTAAAGGCAGCTTGAAAAATAGATAAAAGAATAAGCCAGAGATTGACCATGGAAAATGTGTAACTGGATTTTTTCTCATATCAATATTTTGTATAACAAAGAGATACAGAATATGGATGATGTAGGTAACATGAAGCTCACAAAAATCAATATATTTGCATTTCTAATTCCTAAAGGTTGGAAAATGTTTTTACAGACAGTCTCTGCATGAATCCAGGTGTCAGGCCATCCCAAAGTCTTTATTTTGAAAATTCCTGGATACAATTTCCAGAAGTTAAAATCCTACCAGACATGAGGCCTGATATTATCCCCACATTCAAACATGTTGAAATGTTAATACTTTTTTTTTTTTTTTTTGAATTAACACAAATAATGTTCAAATGAATAGAAAGTAGAATAAAGAAGAAAAAATGCTTCAAGAGAAATGAGATCCATGGAAATTCATGAACTGATGTAAAGGGATTTTCTTCTTGCAAATGAGCATATATAATACAAACATATCCTAAGAATACTAATGAATAAATTATGCACTCTATCAAAATCCTTTTTTACGTGATGTAGTGATGGACAATAACAGAGCTTCATCATTTTGTAGGAAATTGGAACAATAGCTCTGGAGTTTGCAGAATGCATTTGAGGAGAAAATGCAGTTTCAAAGGAGAACAGAGCTCACAGCACAACCACTTTGTTGGTGTGCAGGAACATTTCCTAAACACCATCCCTCCCAAGAAATATCAGGGGATTTTCTGGGACATTTTGACCTCTGAGTCCCACCTAGTCCCTGTGAGCTGAGCAGGATTTCCTAAGCCTCACACAAACCTCTCCCAGGCCACAGAGCACTCCAGCTCTTCCAAAGCAGCACAGGCCTGATTGCAATGCTTTGGCTGAGGATGACTGCAGGTGGATTCCCACTCTGAAATCCTTAAATTCAAAATAAAGTGTGTGGAGAGGCAGCTCTGCCCTGGACCAGCTCTTCCTCCTTATTCTCCCAGCCAAGCAAGGCTGCAGTGATGCCAACCTGAACCAGAGCTGACCCAGCTGAAAGCTGAAAAACCTTCCCACCCCCAGAGGGGCACCAGCTCTCAGCTTTGCATGGCACTGATGCAGTTTTTACTCTGAAGATTCAGATTCTCCTGCTTTTGGATATTCCAGCCCATTTTCACTAACTAAACAAACTGGGTATTCTACCCACGAGAGACAGACACAACCACTTGAACAAGCTGACAGAGTCAAGACTTTTACAGTTTAATTAGAAACTGCATGTTTCCTACCTGAAGTGGAAATGTAAGTCTGTAATTTGGGAATATGTGAAATTTTAAAGGAAAGGATAAGGCAGGAGTTGATGTTAAATGTGAAACTGTAATTAAATTTTCAGATATAACAATCTTGCTAAGGGGCAGGAGTGAAAGCATATGAAAAAAGCAAGTGTTACAGGAAAGGGAACTCAGTGCTATGCTGTGGGTAAAGCCATGGAACAGTTTTGTTTATCAAATTCTTTTTTTCTTTTTTTTTCAAAGAAAGGTCACCCTTAAGGTCTCCAGGTCTCTGCCCCAGCCTTCTCCAAACTTGCTGCCTTGGTTCCCTCAGATTGTAGCAGATTCTAGTACATGGAAAGGAGCCCTATAAACAGCACAGAACTTTAATTTCCCAGAACTTTCAAAAGGTCAGAGGAGTCTGAGTGGCTTTGCATGTGCAGGGGGTGCCCAGGGAGCAGGAATTCCCAGGAATTCCCAGTCCTTGGGGAATGATGGTGCTGCTAGGGCAGACTGACAGGGAGAGCTGGTCTCATGCTGTGCCTAGAATTGCAAAGTGATTTCAATTTCCAGATAAGTCTCCCCTCATTCCATCTACAACATCACCACACCAATATCTGGAATTACCTGGGATGCAGAGGCCTGACCTGAAAGATGAGGGCTGAGAGTCTTACACTGAATTTATGGACATCAACTGCAGCTCCTCCTCATTAATCCCCAGCTATGATCATGGGCAGATGAAAGTTTCATTACCCTAACACAAATGAAGATTTAAATGTACCTGGATTCACACACGAGGCTTTCCTGTGATTGATCTGTTAATTGTTTAAAAGCAAGAGCCAGCACTCTTATGCAAATGGAGAAATTATGGCTTGTTAAGTAACTCCTCTGAGGCAACACAGAAGGTCAAAAGAGGAAGAGAAAAAGGAGTAAAATGCAGAAATTGAAGGCTCTCACTCAGACTATTAACAGGCTGAACCTCTTTAGCAGTCCAAATCTGTTTGCATGTAGCTGCTGCATTTAAAAACAGAAAACACTTGATACAAACCAGGATGGTTTCACTAAGAAATCTCCAGGCACTGACTTGTTACAAGTGTACCACAAATGCACAACTGTTTCTTCCAGAAATTTGAGGAAATTTGTTATAACATGCATAAGGAATGACTTAAAAAAAAAAAAAAAGTGAAGACAAATTATCATTTTGTGTAATTTCCCTGATTAAGCTTCTTAAAATAAGAGAAAAATTGCTTTATGCCTGAAAAAGACAAGGTTTCTAGATTGTATTCTGGTTTTACCTTGTGAAGTAGCTTGTAGCCTGCAGATCTGAGTCCTGAGGACGGAGGTTATCATACACATATTTCAGATCCTGGATGCTGTTCAGCTCAGGCAATCCTGCATGCAGCATCTAAATGTAAAGCAATAATATCATTAGTACACTGTTCTATGGAAAAAAAAAATAAATCAAATGGACCTAAGTGAGAGAAGATACATTTTACACCAAAACATCTTGTAAAACAGTTTTGCTGACCTGAAAAGTGCTTCTGATGCTAGAGCAATGCCTGGAATAATAAAGTGAATATATTGCATTGTAAACCTTCCCACTGAGGCCCCTGGAAGAGGCATGGGTCAGAATCAATGATCCATTTCAGATTTTTATTTTCTCTTTGGATACCACAACCTCAAGCTAAGCCTCCTTCAGATCCTTTTAATGATGATAAAGGGAAGGTGACCAAATTCAGCCACCTGAACAACAGTAACCACCTCAGGCTCAGGAGTGAGGCCTCATCCTCCATCAGTGAGGGACAGAACTGTTCTAATTAGTCAGCCAGATTGGATTCAAACCCCAAATAATGCCAATATTCCCCTTGCAAAGTAAAAACCTGAGGAGATCAGACAGCTCAGTGTGTCCAATTGTCCATACAGCTCTCTCCAGGCATTTTCAAATGTCAATGACAACAATCAAATTTACTCACTTCAAAACCTACAGATTTTTCTCAGCAATCACAGCAAGTTGGGAGTGACTTTTTGTGTGTGTGTAATGCAGAAAAAAAAAATCACTCTTTCAGATTGCTCAGATGAAAATATATCTGAATTTGCAGTCACTGCTGTGTACTTTCATTGATATTTATGTCTAGCTCAGACAGAAAGACCCACTGAGTTTTTCAAGTAACAGCAAAGAAGAAAGGAAGCACTGGTTTTATTTTAAGGTTATTCCTTCAAACATTCTCAACATTTGTACATTTTCTTTAGGCATTGTGAGGAAGATCTTCCTCAGCCCCATTCCAGGCCACCACTGGACAATTAGATTGTTTTCTTCACAGAGTTTGGACTAGAACAGAGGCAGAAAGCTCAGTGAGGTGAATTAAAATGGGTTAAAAGCAGGGACAATAACAATATTCAGCACTGAAGGACACACAGTGCTGTTTATCAATATACCTTCAACCCATTTATAGAAGATGATAACAGCTCCTGCCCCCTTTGGATTAAATAAAATTTAAAAAAAAGATTGTTGCATAAGCAAATTGAGCTCCTTGGCCTTCACCAGAAAAAAGAGGGATAAAGTCCCTTTAAATAACATTCTGTATGAAAAAAAATCTTTGTTACAGTAATGGAGTTTGCATTTCTCTAAAGCATTCAGAAGGTGTTTGTGTCCTGCCATCACCCTCTTTATAACAGTTCACATCAAATGTTTAATGAGAGCAAAGCTGATGAACTGCAGGCATTTACACAGCTGAACTCTGCCAGCAGACTCCTGGGTCTCCCACTAATGTTGCTGCTTTTGAAAGTGATGGAAACTTCATGGATTATTTCTTACTCCCAGTAGCAAACACCAGTACAGATTTAGAAACAGGCTGCTCACCACCAAGAAATAACATTAATTCCCAAACTGGGCCAAAAAATCCCTCACTTTGTTCATAATCATGTTTGCTAGAAACCACTGATTGTCACTGATCACCCAGGGTACAGTTTACTATTCTGTGAATATTCTGTGAAGTACACTTTTTTTAGAAACAGTCTTTTTTTTTAATGTTTTACAAATATCATCTGAGAAAACAGAACATGGGAGTAGAATTAAAGATTAATGATGCAGGTTTCCAAACAATGAGAGAAATCTTAGACTTCCACTGATACAAATAAGCAGTGATTAGTTAATCTCATCCCTCCTTGATAACATCTGAAATTCTGTATGGAAATGAATCCAAAGTGGAACTTCACAGTCTATTTATTTTTTCCAGAAATGACCCATGGAACTGAAACATTTTGATAAATCCAGTTCCTGACCCATGGAACTGAAACATTTTGATAAATCCAGTTCCTGACCCATGGAACTGAAACATTTTGATAAATCCAGTTTCTGACCAACACCCCACTTCAAGTGCAGAAACAGACCCACCTTTCCAAATATTATTGGCAAAATCAAGCTGCTCCCAAACTGGTCTTGTTTGCTGAATTTATTTTGCTATGAAGAGCTTGTTGATGGGGTGTGAGTGTGCTGCCAGTTATTTTTCAATTATGAACTGCAACACAACTGACTGAGCTGCAGCCCACTGACAATTACTGAGACAAATCTGGATGCTGCCTTTTAGCTCAGCTTTATTATTATTATTATTATTATTATTATTATTATTATTATTATTATTATTATTATTATTATTATTATTTACCTCTGCCACAAGATCAGCAGAAACAAAAGAAGCAGCAAGTCCTGAATACAGACAAACCTGAGCTTTGGCCAGGCAGGGATGGTCATTTCAGATCTCCTGCTAGGAGCATTTTCCTAACACCCTCTCTATTATCCCACAGTAATCTGACACCATTATCTCTTGCAGAAAGAGGGACAAGGAGATGGGCAGGAGATGTGGCTTTATTTGGGCAAATTGTGCAGAAATGCAGGGATTACTGCTGTGGATGAGAGAACAGTCTGAGCCTGAGCTTTCAACTCTTTGACTTGGACAGGATCTCCTACAACCCCCCCTGCACTGCTTCCAGAGGAAAATTGTACTTTTGGGTAGTTTTGTTGCATCTTTGTGGCCACCAAGTTCAAGAGATGTGGAGCAATCCTTCCTGCTCCATTAGGGAATCTCTCACTGGATCACTGCATGAGAATCCATGGACAGATGGAAGAGGCAAGGGGAGAGATTCCTTCAACTTCTCTCACCCACCCCCATTGCACAAATTGGAGGTGATAAAATAATGTTTACAGAGCAAATTTGGGCTGTACCCCAATCTCAGCAGCTCTGTTTATGAGGCCATTAGACCTTTTCATGCACAGACCACTCCCTTAAGTCATGGGGCCCTGCACACAAATTTTGGATTAATATCTCAGCCAAGCATCTTAGTAAGTATTGGTTAATGTAATATCAGTATTAGTTAATGTAATATCAGTATTAATGTGATATTCTCTTTGTACCCATGAAGGGGAAAACCATCAACCTTTCCCACTCAAGTAAATAGAAGCATAAATCAGATATGGAATTTGCCACAGCACATGAGTCAGTAGGAACATTTAAGAATAAAAAAAACCCCAAACCTCCTGTAGGGCTTAACAATCTGTACAAAAGAGTTTTAAAACCTGTGACAATATGGGCACTGCTCTTTCTTTGCTGTGTTTGCCACCTTAAGAAGGGACTGTGGAAATGTGCAGGGATTCTAAAGGCATCACTGTAGTGCAGTGCTGCTTAGCACTGTCAGATCACCCACCCTGTGAAATATTTAGCTTACTCTGTCTTGCAGACATGAACAGGAATGGTAAATGAAGGCCTAGAAAAAGGGCTGAGTGAATTTCCAGAATGCAGAACTTTTACACAGCTTCTTTTGCAGTTTTCTGCTGTTTTATAAAAAAATAACGTGTTATAAAATGGAAAAACACCAAGCAGCTTAAGCTTTCCTTTTCTCAGAACTTGGTACTGAAAATGGGCAGCTTCTTTGCACAGGAAGTGCAGCACTAGAATTATTATTTTTATGATTAAAATAATTTATTTTATTATTGTTTTATTATTATTATTAACTAACAGCTGTGCACCTGATGCCTCTTCAAATCACAGTGCTACTGGAGGGAGCAGAGAGGTGGCAAAAGGGAAGAGAACCCCAGAGAAAATTGATTTTTGGTTTTATTTTGAGCTCCTTACCATCTCCAGCAGGTTCAGGAGTAGCTGGCTGTGTTTCCTGACTGTGTTATAAGCTCGACAACAAAGCTCCACAAACTCCTGGAAACGCTGTGGGTTTTTTCCCCCCTCTGTTATGAAATATTCCATCTCTGATGTGAAGATGAAGGGAGCTCGGTCCCTGGAAAAGAGAACAATTACCTGAGAAATTTCACCCAAATGCAAAACAGCAAATATTTATAACTCATTATTCATATTTGTGTTTTCCAGCATTACCTTCCTCATTATTTCATCTCTCCCTTCCTCAGTGTGGAAATCTCTGCTCTGCTCTGTCACTAATTGGGACAGGGACAAGTTTGACAGGGAGAGTTTCTGAGTGAGAAAACCATCAACAGAACAAGTGTTTTCTTCTGCCTCTTCTTTGCTTTTCTTTTAAAACCCTCATTGCTTTAATTTCTTGACTCCAGCCTGAAAGTGAATCTGGAAACAAGTTCTCTCTTGGTATTGAAATATTTAAAAGTTGTTCTCAAAGAGGGTGGGTTATAAATATCGACTCCCTACTAGGCAAGGAGGGAATTCAAGAAAAAATCCTACACCTCCACAATCCAACAAAAACAAGAAAACCCCAAGGTATGATGCTATCATTAAATATACACCACCCTGAAGAGATGATTCTGACTCAAGTTAAAACAGAATATAAATCCATTGTCTTGTTTTCTCTGCAGTTTCTCTGTGTTCACCCATGGGTAAATAAGGTGCAGGATCTGACAACATGGCTTGGCTTTTTTTTCTTATCACCAGCGTGGTTTGTGGCTATGGCATGCTATTGCAGAGGAAAACAGATTAGCCAGGCTTCTCCTAACAATCCTATCACTCAATAGTTCCAGAAAAGGCTGATAAATTGCATCCTCACACAGAAAAACCTACTGCAGTGATTTACTCATCACAACTGTGTACACAGAGCCGTGTAAACAGATTAGAGGGCTCTATTCCAAGGCAATATGCAGTGTGTTAACCCTTAATTCAAAATAAATTTAAATAAACCCAGTGCCTTTGGTAAGTTCAAATGCAGAAATGAATTTCAGGATGTGTTTCTTGCTAAAACCTCAAACATGGGCTGAGTCAACCCATTGCTTCCTGATGCATTTGTGAGACAGATGAGCTTCCCTTTCCACCTTCCCATAAAAGTGCCTGCCTCTCATTAGTGCAGAAATAAAAACAAGTTTTCCTGAGATTACAGGCTACAGATGGAAGCTAAAGTCACAGCAAATGCTCAGGTGGCCTTCCCACTTTTATTTTTGGAGAATCTTGCATGGCAGCTCACTCTGAATCCACACCTCCCATGGTTTTCTTTCACTTCTGAGCAGTGCAGGCCACTAGGGTGGTTTTTAACAAAATATTTATTCTCCAACTCAGCAGAGTAGTGCTAGGCAAGATGAAGGTCCACAATAAAAATGATTTCCCTCCATATTTTTCTGTGTGATGTAAGATATGAGTGCACCATTGGAGGGTTATATTAAAGGTTATATTAAAGTGTGACTGTTACACAGTTATTGTGTAGTTTTGTGCTGTAGATCTCAAATAACAACAGACCTCTGTCTGTTACTGATTTCTGAGAATTCAGGTTTTCCCAGAACCTTCTCTCACTCATTCATTCATCTTTTATCTTATTTTTTAGCAGTGGTGTTTAAAAAAAGCATTGTGTTAAATAAATTGATACAAACAGAATAATGAAATTCAATTTGTAAAAGCCCACAGGAAAGAGAGAGAGAGATAGAGAAAATTACCAGTGTTAACATCTTGATGTATATGTGGACAGAAGGCCAATCTAAATCCTGATTTGAAAGCACTTTAGCATCTCAAGAATGTCTAAACCCCAGATTTGTTCTTGGGTTAAAATATTGCAAGTCAAACCTGCTGCTATAAACATGATGCATTTTGTTCAGAATTCATGTTTGATTTCTGATGTCCAACTGCATCAAGAGACACAATTACACCATGAAAGGACAGCCCTTTCTGAGCTAGTCCAAGTCTCCCACATGAGCTACTTGAGCTGAAAACAGATACTGCAATCAGAAATTACTTTACTGGAAGAAATGTGGTGTTTAACATTGCTGGGTTGGGCTGTGGGCCAACCTCCCCATCAAGTAATGACTGCAACATTAGTCAATTCTCTTATTGTTATTGCTAAAAGATCTGTGTGAGCACACAACTGATATTTTAATGTTTACATTATTTATAGGTTAGTTTTACTAGTGGGATGACTGAAAGCAGTTTTACAAGGTTCTTAAATTTCTCAGTATCTTTTGTGAGAGTGTTCTGGGGTGTTAGGCCAGTCCTCCCCTGTCAACATGCAAAATGTGATGTAGGAATTCAAATTCTCCAGTTCTGTTTAAAGTCTTTTGCTATCAGAGCCTCTCCCACAAGGCAAACCCTGCAACCCCTGGATGCTGAAGCTCCATTAAATAAGCTGTTCACAAAGGGAACACTTTGCAATGTAAATTAAAAAAAAAATCCCTCACATAAAGCCAACTTAGAATATGGAAAACAAGACCCACTAGAAGAAAGAACTCGGCCATTTCTCACAATAGCACTAGAAAATAAAGTTTCAGTGGGAAGAGACTCCCTGAACAGAGCATAAAGGATTCTGAAACACCAACTGACAGGATGAATATCTGTGCATAGGTGTAAAATGTTCCTTGATGCTTTCATAAACTCCTTTGGATAATAAAAAAAAACCCAAAAAAACCACCAAAACACCACAAGAAGAGAAAATTCTGCAGCAAAATTACAAACAGCTGAGTCCAGTCACTGTCCATAATAATGGGAAAATTTACATTAGCAAATAGAGACTATTTTAGCCTCCAGAAGGAGAAAAACAATGTGTGCCCTGCTGCATGTACCACACACAACCTGTACAAATGAACCTCACCCTGGTGCTGAATTTCTCTATTTAAATCAGGAAATCTTTATTGGGCAGCCTTTTCTGGGGCAGATTGCCAAGATCAGACTCCATTCTAGCATTTATTCAGAAGATGAACAGTGATCCCAAAGGCCTGGTAGCAGCAGCCTTCACTTAGACCTCTGTCCATCACACAGCTTGCTCACATGAGTCATCTAAAAGTTACAAACATTAAATACTTCTTGCCCCAAAACACCCTCAATATCACAGCTAAGGCCTATAATAATTTATATGCATGACATATTTGATGACCAAAGACTTTGTAACAAATGAAGAGAGCCCCATGGCCTAAAATCTGTATTAATACAACTTGCTGCCTCCATCAAACTGAGGAAATGCTTGGCATAACTTGAAAAAATAACCTGGTATGATGAAGCCTTTTACCATATCTCTGTAGACCAAAAGACTTCTTTTTTTCTTGTTTATGCTGTGCTAAATAAATGTGGAATTGCAGCATTGTTGAATGACCTCTATTGTGTAATTATAATATTTGGTACCATGATTTTTTAGAAAAGAAAAGCCTGACTGAGAGAAGTAGTATGATTTGAGATTAACCAAGGATGTACAGCCAATAAACCCCCCCAAACCATTAAAACTACCCTATCACATCTTCTCTACTCTTTTCTTTCCTTTTTCATTTTCCCCCACTAAAGCCCTAGATGAGATTAATGAACTCTTTGGTTTTATAGTAGAAATCAGTCAAAAAGGCAATAGTCCTGTTTATGACAGAGTCTGATTGCAGTCTTGGACTTTAAAGTCTAATACTTTACTATGGCTGTGACAAAAGAGTTTACTCAGGCCATTCATGAGAAACAAGGCTGCTTTATGGAGGTTTTATTCTTTTTCTCTTTTTTTTTTT
>VXBR01007196.1:310672-333245 GCA_013400215.1 Cisticola juncidis
AATTTTATAAATAAAGAAAATTTAACGAGTTAAAATTTTACCAGGGAATTTTGAAAAGAGATTCATGAGACAAGTCTGGGTAGGAATGGGATAGGAATGGCACTCAAAGTTTCAGTACAAGAACAATTTTATGTGTGAGGTTTTCACTTTTTGTCCCAAATATATCTGGAAATCTACAGAAAACTTCAAGGTGGAAAATGCTTAAGGAAAATTAAAAAAGCTTCTTGGCAGGGAGCTGCCATTTTCTGTTCAGTGCTCTGCAGGTACATTGCAAAAACAACCTTAAGGAAATTAGTTGCAAATGCACAAATTTAATAATTTGCTTTGTGAAAAGGTTGTGGGTTATTTTACTTTCACTGCACTGTTCTGTATCTACAGGGATTTATTTTTTCTCCAGAACTCAGTCCGTGTCTCATAAATCTAAATTGCAACAAATACAATGTAATATAGAAACTCAAACCATCCTAATCTGGATCTTAATATTTTTGGACAAAACTCACATTAGCCAAGGGAAATGATCATTTTGGCTTTCAGGAATCCTCTGTAAATCCAAGGTGCCACCAGAAATGGCAGGACTTGGGCCACAGCTCAAGAGCTCCTGAATTTTATGTTTAACTCACTTTGATGACCTTGGATAAAACACTGAAGCTTTCTGTGATTTTGTTCACCCAACTGTAAAATGAGGATATTAAAGCTTGTTCTGCACCAGTTTGCTGAGCACCTTAGATCCAGCATTGTATGAGTAAAAAACTATGAAGGAGTAAAAAAAGGATGAAGGTTCATCCACCAAGCACAAAGGGAATGCACAGTAGTAATTTTATGCATACCCTATGTAATCAGATCTGACTGCTTTTCATATACTTAAAAAATTGGAAGAAATTGGGTAGGAACTGGGTTTAGAATATTCCACATTAAAGGTATTTTCTACACACAGCAGCAGCAGCAAGAAATCAAGTTTTCAATCAATACCTTGCACTACCCCACTTTTGAGTTGACGTGTTGTCTACACTTCTACTATAAAAATGTAAACACACAAATTTGTAAAAAACACTTATTCTACACTGATTGTTCTTGTTGAATAGAATCAAATAACATATGAGGAATTCAAGAGTTCTTAGTCAAAATGTAGATGGGAAAATTCCTATGGAATAATTACAAAAATTACTAAAGTTTACCAAACATATTTATAATACACATCTACTAACAAACTGCTATACAAGCATTTAATTCTCAGAGTGTTAAATAATCAAAGCAGTCCTTTAAATTTAAAATTTTGGCCACTAATTTATCATTTGCATGGAAAAAGGATTATAAAAGCTGTCCCAGAGACACAAAAAATGAGAATTTTTTCAGGGGCCTCAGAAGATGCTCAGCCAACATGGCATTGATAGAAAGATTTCCTTGGAAATTTGCTTCTATAAATAAAATTTCCAATTGTTTGGCTCATGAAGAACACTGAGTTTTATAAAATCAGGTGCCTTACATGGGATCCCATGAGAACATGTGAGATGAAAATCTTGATTTTCTGTATTTCAACCATGACTGGATGGTTTTGATAAAACAGCTTTCTGAAACTCAAGGTATTTGCATGGTTATTCCCAAGTACAGGAAATCTGCCAAGATTTTATATAGTTTATATATAAGAAAGAATTTAAAGAGCTGACTTAAAAAAATATTTTTTCTGAGTTCAAAACAATTTCTGTTTCAATTTCTCTTCACTTTACTACTAAATTTCAAAACATGACTCATGTTTATAGAAAATGTACTACTGTGCACCTGACAAAAAGCAATATTTCCTTAGACAGAGAGTGGAATTAAGTGGATTCCCTGGTTTCTCTGCATGAGACTTGTTTGTCTCGTGTCTGAGCCACTTGTTTTTGCTCTCTACTTTAATTTGGTTCTTTTTTTTCCCCCATGGCATAGCAGGAAATGTGTAATAAACTTCATTATGATGTTACCTCTTGGTAACTTGATTCCAGAGGATGATGATGGCGAAACCATTTGTTAATTGTGTTTTCTTTCAGTGGTCCTATCAGTCCAGACTCCCTGTGGATCTTTGCTAGTGTGGTAGCATCTGGCACCATCTGTACCAGTCCTAATCAGATGGAAAAGAGTTTGCATGAAAAATCCTCAACTTTAAAGACATAGGAACAAAATCAATGCATATTGCCTGTTGTTTGATCATTCCATGCAGAAAAAAACAAAACAAAACAAAAACACATGGTTAAAAGCTTAAAAATAATGAGTGCAGCAGAAAATATAGATCAGAATTGTTCTACTCTTGCTCCTTGGAAGTTAGAAATAAAGAGTAGTGAGTGGAAGGGGGCAGCTCTGTGGAGGAGAAATAAAATCGCCAATAACAATATTTTGGATGTAACTCCTCAAAGAACCAACAAAGTGAGCAACTTAGTGAGATTTAAAGTGGGTAGAACATGTATAAAACTATAATAAAAATATTAAAAAGTAGGATCAGATATTTACTGATATATATAACGTTGTTTCATATGCATTTATTGTCTAGAAAGGTGCAGAAATTATTATAATATGTGTGGTACCCTAGCATGTCACCCTGCTACTCTACATTACAAAAATAACTTTCTCTAACAATTTTACTTGGTGACAGGCTCCTCTGCTTCAGCATGCCTGGAAAGTGGAATTCTACCAATGTTTGATTCAGTTTTCAGTGAATTTCAGTGAAAAGGGATTTCTGTGTTTGCATGACCATGAAATTGTCATTTCCCATCCCCCTTGTGTGGGGAAGGTGGCTGTGGAGTGATTAATTAGCCTTGGGTTTGGAAAATCTGTCCCCAAACCTCCCAAAGTGTCCTGTGTGACCACAGCCATGCCACTTGTCCTTTATCCTTAATTATTAACCATAAATCAATTACCTCAGCACTGATGTAAACTCATAACAAAGATATCTGGAGAAACTGTGAGACACTGAGAGGTTTTTTGCTGCTATGGTGCTGGAAGGAAGAGACTGTCAGGGAGAGAATATTATGTGAAGATGATCCCTGTATCTCTCTTGGCAAACATCAAATTAAGTGTTAGTGTATAGAAGAGTCTATCTATAATGTCATGTCCAGAAATAGAATTTTTGTATTATCTGCCTTTGAAGCAGAAGCTTTCAAGCTTTGACTCCCATCCCTACAAAGAAGGGAGGAGTTTTTTCCAGGTCACCACAACCACATGCCTTATGCCTGAACTCATCTATTCTTTTCACTTATTTCCTTTAGATCATTCCTCCTCTCTCATGTTCACTTTGAGGCTCAGAAAGCAAAGATTTTCTTTTAATTTTTTTTTCTATTTTAATAGCTTTTGTACAGCAGGTAATCTGGATACATCAGCCTTCTCTTTGAGCTGGGATTATTTCCAGTGGAAATTTGGTCAGGGAAATGCAGCCAGCTCACTGCTGTCAGCAGATTTCCACAGCAAGCAATCAGTGTCCCTGCTACAGCTCTGCTGTAACAACCATAAAAGAGAGAAATGGAGCTTTCAGATGAGTCAGGCCTGCCCCAAGCAACATAAATCACAAGAATAATATTTCAAAATCAACAGCACAAAGCTGTCATTACTTGTCTGCAGGTACTTTCTGCAGTCACATGCATCAGGCTCATTTAAGCATCTATGTAGGACTACACTGGATTAAAACTTCAGTAGCTATGGCCAATTTTCTCCAAAGCCCTCTTTTTGATATGTGAATTTAAGAAAGTTTTGCAAGCTGACAGTGTTGAGGCTTTTGGAAAATTCTAGCCTAAGTTGCTCCAAAGAGAAACAGAATAAATAAATTTTATATACCACAGTTTACATGAAATATGAATAATGTAATACTATGAATAATTTTATACTTTCAGACTGACCTTGTCCTTTCCCAGTAGATAAACACCTATAAATGATCATTTGCATGTCCAGTCCCTCCTGGAGCCAGATTCTGTCCATCACTCGGATGAGTTGCAGAACCAACATGTCCTGACGTAGATCATCACCTATCTGTGAAAAATGCACATGAAATTCAGTTTTCTCCTTCAATACCAAACAGAAATAATGTCCTGTTTGACTGGGACCTTTTTTGCCCACCAAAGCAGCCACATTTCAGTATTTTTTTAGGTTTTCCTTCAAAACTCCTGCTTACTGTCTGTGTCAGAAGAGGACAGAGTGGGTGGCACACACAGACAGGAACAGCTTTGACAGCCACTGAGATGGCAGCAAATGATCCCTGCTTAACTGGGGCCTTCCTGCTTATTATTCCTGTGTAATTCTTAATTATTAGTTTGAAAATTTAATCCAGAGGTAGGATCCCAATTTAGTTACATTTTAAAGTCTGCTTAATGCTAGATCCCTTTGCACAAATGACAGTGTTTGTCTAACTTTAAGCCTCACAACTTGGTATTTGCAAGGGAATTTTGTCACAAATTTACATTTTATCCATAACGTGATTCATATTCAGTTCCAGGCAGTGATGCAGTGATGACCCCTCTCCCCATGGAGTTAGTCAAACAATAATCTCAGTGAAATGGGGCTTTAATTGTAGCCACAAGAATTAATGAAGAGATTATTTTTAACCATGGCTGAGTAAATGACCTGTGAAAACAACAGCACTGATTTTTTTTATTTCCCCTGCCTCCATCCCTCTATATTTAAAATAGATAATTTTACTGGTATTTTAAGTGCTTTATTCTTTCATTACATCCTTTTTTACACAAGCATTCCAATCTACAGACATTTACTGCCAGGGAATAAGTACTTGAGGAGACATAAACTCATCTTAAAAAGACAAAATATCTGAATCTATTTTTCTCTCATCACAAGGTAATCTTGACTCCAGCTAATTCTTCTTAGCACCTAAAAATTCAAAAAAAGTCTTCCCTCACACATACAGAGAGAAGACAATTTAGTGAGAGACCCTTATCATTTATTGTGCTTATCATTTATGTATGAGTTATCTGTCATGAATAAGAAATGGAACTATAATACAAGTAAAAGGTATTTAAACACATTTTTTCACTGACAGGAGAAGGTGACACTTCTACAGCAACTGGACAATGAGTTTGTTGCTGAACATTACTAGGTAAGAAAAAAATTTATTTGAGTAGAACCAGTGCAATTGTTTAAAAGCCCCAGGAAGAGGTGTTTGCTCAGGTAGGTGGGAACTGCTGCTTAATATTGATTCTCAGAAGAAGCAGCACATGAACCAGGTTTATGAATGTTCAGAAAAATTTAAAATTGCTAATTTCTCCCCTTAGCAGGCTTGGAAAACATTCTTCTATTTTTGGGAATCGCAGCTGCTCTAAAGGGCAAGTTAATTTAAGACAGCATAAAATCTACTTTTTAAAAATTTTATTTATACCTTTTTTTAGATTTCTCATTTGGAAAATGATTCTGCAAAAAATCTAAGAATAATGCCATTGGCAACTGGCCTTTTTGTATCCACTAGCCAATTCAAGAACTTTTGTTCTTCTCTAAAGCCAATATCCACTTTTAGGGAAGACTTTTGAAAGAGAACTAATTTTAGAATGCATTGTCTTTTGTGGATGGACTGTTCTGAACTCTGAAGCTTTTCTAGGTGACAACAGTAAAATAAATCAGGGTTTATTTTTAGTCAGTTCCTCTGCTGTCTCCTCCACCTCCATCTTCCTCCATTCCCCCATGCTGGCTGATAGGGGCAGAATGAGGTTTGTGTGGCCTAATGGAGCCTCTAACACTCCAATATTTTGATTTTTTAGAGATATATGGACAAGGCTGAAGGTTCAGTCATTCTGATCTATCTCTTCTCTGAGGCTTGCCCTCTGATTTTTATGTCAATAATAAACTTGGGTTAAAATACAAACTTTATATTCTAGTGTGGTTGTCTTTATTATGGAAAAAACCTGCCACAATTTGTTTGATTCTCTGCTGATCAAAAAGGTGACATTTTAGTGTATTACCTCAACACATTTCATTAAAAGTTCTGGTGTCAAAAATAATAGACATAAATGAGCAGCAGAGCTAAATCAGCTATTCTCAGATTCAAGGGTTAAAACTTAAATTAGGTGAATTTTAAATGATCATTTCCCATACTAAAAGACCTGAGGATTAGAGGAAGAACATACCTTAAAAATAACATTGATGTTTCCACTTGGAGCACTCGCATTGACGAAGGAGATTTTTAAAGGGAAGGCATTGGATGTAAAATAAGAACATGACTGCAGGGGAAAGAAAGATGAGACAGAAGAACAGCAGTGTCACATATACAAAACACCAGGCCAATACAATACCTCTGAAAAAGATCCCAGCTTTAAAAACTGCTCAGTGGCAGTGGCAGCAAAAATAAATAATTCTTGATATTATTGACTGTTTCACTGGGTCTGAAAAACAAGAAATTCTTTTCCCCAGAAAACCTGCTTCACTTAAATATCAGATCATATGAACAGATAATATTTTATGTACTAATTGTTTGGGGTTTTTTAAATTTTCCCCCAGGCCTATCAACAACAAGCTTTGCCTGGAATTAGGTGGATTAATTATATAAGACTGATCTAATGAGACTTAAAGCATTGAAAAGCCTTTGGTCTCATTGTTCTCTGGAAAAAAAAAATCCCAGTCCTGCCCAGTCAGACATGGGAGCAAAGAATCTGCCAATTTCTTTGATGGCCTCACTCTGGCTGAGGATTCAGGAAATTTGGAAAATCATGCTCTGGTTAATACAGAATTTTTTTTAATTAAGCACAAACTCCGACTTCCATGGTCTACAGCTCCTTCCACCTGAGGATCTCAAAGGGCTTCACAAGGCACTAATGAGCCAAAACCTGCAAACCTTGGGGGAATTTAGGGTGGGATTACTGCCCTCATTAAAAACATCCAAGGAGATGGAACCCCCTCAAAACCAGCTAAAGACAATGGTGAATTAATGGTTTTTGGAAATAATGAGCACCAAACACGAGCTGCTGCTGTCCTGACAGGCTGCAGGGAGAGGGAGGATAATTCCAGCTCCCCCAGACACAGCTGCCTGCTGCTTTTCATCCCAAAATCCCAAAGCAGGGCAGCAAAATGCAAATATTGTCTCAGCCACACCAGAGTGATGGGCCAGAGCCATTATCAGCCATAATTCTGCCCTTTGAAAAGTCTCAGGCAGTGCTTGAAAGGTTCCTGGGAGATAATGTGGCTCTGATGGAGCCAGGAGCGGGGCTTGCTACTGGTAAAATCAATAGATGACACCAAAATGAATTAAATTTGGGTAATTATAAGCACTTTAAAGTTCTAATTTGCATGATTATACTGACGTGCAGGCCAATCAAGAAGCGACATGTATTTATAGAAAGATAATGGCCTATAATGACATAAGAAAAATGAAAAAAAAAAACCCAACAAACCTCTTCAGATACTACATTTAAACATTTCTGTGTCTGTCCAACCAAGCTGGAGCAGTATAAATGGCATGACTTTATGGTGAGATACCTTTCCATCAGTCATTATTTCCAAAAGCCTGAAAGCAGGGAGAGGCAGCAGGATTCAAATCCCTCTGACTGGTATCACACACAATCTGCCCAAGCCTGTGGGGTGCTGAAAGACCTCTGCTCTTAGCCAGATCAAGGCTGAATAGCAATTACTTGGAAAAACACAGGTCAGAGGCAATTGGAGGGATCAGCACCTCTTAGAATCAGGTCTGCTATGGATAATGAGCCAGAGAACAAAAATAGACCACAAATTGCTGTAATTAGGCAGTTACAACTGGTAATATATATGGCTGTTCAGGATTTTTTCTTCATTTTCCTTCTCTGGAGATGAATCAGCTTACTCCTGGCATTATGTTGTTTATGAAAATATTTCTGAACAACGAATAACTGAATCTTAGCATTGCAGTCAAAGTCAAGCCAAGTAACACTGAAGAGCATTGCTGTTTCCTTTATCCTTAAGTCATTTTTAATAGGGGTCGTAGATGCAGATAAGCCAGTGTGAATATTTAATATTTTAGCAATTCCCAGCCAGCTTGGCAAACAGAAATCTGGCTCCAGAGCTTTTGCTGCTCCTACACCTGATGTGGGAGAGTCTTGGATGGTAAAAACATTTGTCACCAAGGGCTACCTGGTGGGGACAGGTCCCAACTTCCAGGTGCCCTTGGCAATCTCAAACACCCAACACTCAGCTGAGGGCAGCTGAGCTGGGAATTGATGGAATTTCAGAGCTGAAATCTCTGGCAGGAGTGACACAATGCAGCACCCACCCCACCCATCCTGCCACCTCTGCCTCAAGCCCTGGTTTGGAGGAGGCTGGGCTGGGTGTAAATGGACCAGATGATTTATGCTCAAAATGCAGGATCACTACCATCATTTCCCAGTCAATGCAGGCATTTTCTCTTTCTCCCTTTATACTGAAAAATAAAATGCAATTGATCACACTTACATCTGCCTGCACGCCTCGGACCACAAGCGCGGGGTTCAGGGGGAGCCTGCAGACCTTCACCTCCTGGAAGAACTGCTGCAGCCTGCTGAGCTCCACCTTTAACACCTCCTGCAGCACGTGAACAGTTATGGCAGTGTGAAAGAACAAAAAGCCAGCTTTTGATTTATCTATTTATTTAATTTTTTAATTTTTTTTCACTGTGTTTCTGTACTTTAAACAAGCAATGCAATTTCCGGAGCCGGTAGCATCCGTGCGACCTTGCAACAGCTAATGAGGTCACACTGGGGTATTAAAAATAAGAATGGTGATTTTACTCCACTTTTTCTGCTTGCTAAAGAAGAAAAAGTGGAGTAAAACGAAAAAAAAGCAGATGCTTTTTGTGCCTAGGTGTGCTATCAGCTCATACTGCCCTATAGGTTCAGATGGAAAGAGTTTCCAAAGACAAGGAGTGACAGGACAAGGGAGAATGGCTCCAGATTTAGATTGAGTAGCAGAAAAAATCTCTACCTGTGAAACCAGGCTGGATGGGCCAAGTGGAAAATGCCCCTGTCCATGGCAGGGGTTGGAACTGGATGATTTTTAAGATCCCTTCCAACCCAAACCATTCTGAGATTCTAGGATTCAATACCCTTCATTAGCAGATGAACAATTCATTATCCTTGTATTGCTCTGCTGTATTTCATGGGGGTTTTTGCCTTTCCTAAGATCTTCCCAACTTGTTGCTTTTTGCCTCAGTGCTGTGATCTCCCTTGCCTAACTCTAACTGCAAGGTTTGGGAGCTTCTCAGTGTTATAGCAACTGCAGCCTTGAGATTAATCTCTAAAATCTGAATTATGCATCAGTGATGTATAATGTATCACTACTATTTCTTTTTCTTTACATGGATTTTCCTTTTGCAAATATTTTTGTCTCTTTACTTCCATGTTTGCTTTGCTGCTCTCACTAGCAGCACTGAGTTTTCTGAGACACCCTTTGAAACTCTTTGAATCCCTAATAAGGCAGAAAGATTCATGATATTGTTCATGATAACCAGCAGTGGTGAGTATATTTTTATTTGGCTTTCTGCTCTGCCTTGCAGAGATTTCAGCAAGAAGCAGTTTTACACGCCAGGTAAGTAACAGCAGCTGTCCTGGAAAATGAACAGTTCTGAACTGGAATTGCACCTATGCAATATAAAAGCTGCACCCACTGGAGAACTGCAAGTTTCTGCTGCAGATATGTGCTCAGTGTTCATTGCTGAGAGCTATATTTGAGATATTAACTGCATCCCACTCTGGCTGTCTATGCTAAGAAATGAGGATATGTCCAGCCTGCCAAGAAAAACCCCTAGTAAAACTTTCAAGAAATACTGCAGCTCTACAGGAATCAAATATTTTGGGATGAGGTCCTGAATGTGAGCATTCCTCTCAGTGAAACCATAATCAGCCTTGTTGCCATTATTTCTGGCCACCTCCAAGTCCATCTAAAAAAGCACCAGTAAAGGAATTTAAATGGCTTAAAAGATCTCAAGAGCAATGGTGATGAGAGCTGTTAAATATCCCATTAAATATTAAATATCTCTGTTTTCAGAGCAGAAAAATATTTATAAAGTTTAGTTAAATCTTTGGTTTATTTATGTAAAGAGTATTAAAGGAAAGAGGTGTTACCCCCCCCAAAAAAAATTCCCTACAGAAACTTGGATGGAAGGGGCAGCATTTTTTACAAACCTTTCTCTTTGGGTCACTGGCAGCTTTCACTTTTGTGGCAATGTCTTCCAGAATTCTGACAAGTTTTTCTTCCTTAGAAAACTCATTGTTCAGGGCTTGTCCAGCACAGAATTGGAGAGCAGCCAGGAGTTTCTTATACCACATTTTGAAATGAACTTCATTCTGTGCATTCTTCAGCAGCCTGAAGGAAGGAGGGAAAAAAAAACCAAAAAACAACAAAACAACCTGTGTATCTAAAAATGAATTTTATTATATATCAGTTCTAGCAGGAACAATAAACTGCAGACCAACTCATATTTGGTCACTTTGGGCAGCAGAAAATGAAAAAAAATGTTATTGCTTGTAGGCAATGAGCCTCAAGTCCCATTTGATAAATAATGAGATTCCAAATGTGTTGAATAAACAGAAAACTGTCATTTCTTATAGTCACACATAGTGCAATGCCTGTATTGCTTGTTTCTGCAAGTAAAGTTAACAAAGTGAAAAGAAGTTGCATTTTTGAAGTCCAGTGTTAAATATATATATCTAAATATTTTTTTCCCTCCTGCCAGGTCAATTATACAAGCAAGCACATCTTTCAGCCAGGAGGTGCATTTAAAGACTGTTTTAGTCTCAGATGTAGGTTCTATTCTAGAAAATGTCATGATTTTAAGCTGAGGAGACATTTCTGAAATTGGCTATACTGCTGAAAAGAGTGAATTTAACCCATTTTATTCCTTTCTTTACTGGTAAGTGCTGGTCTAAAGCAAAACTCAGCTTTCAGTTCTTCTGAAGCCTGCAAAATATTTGGAACTTGAGTTACTGTCAAAATAAAAATCAGAAATAAAATCAAATCCATATTTTTTTAATAATAATCACCATGCAGTTTTCTGTAATTACACATTTATTTGGGTCAGGAAAGCTGGGGAGTTCAGAGGGGTTTTTTAAACTAATTAAATTGATCACTGGGAAACTTTTCCTTATGCAGGCCAGAGGTTTTGTACACTGATTTATTTTTGTAAGAGTGGATGGAATCACCAGCTTGAATTGTTTTTAACATCCTGCCCATCCCTGGGATTTCCCTCTGCCTGGTGAACTCCTTGATTCTGTGTGAACTCTTCCCCCTCACAGCTTCATCCTTAAGAACATCTCCAACCTCAAATTCCTCATAAGTGAATCTTAATGCAGTTTCCCCGACCTAAAAAATAATGTTGCATTTCACAGGACAGAGATCAGAGAGGCTCTTGACTTTCAAGAATCACATGAATGAATATGTCACATATGAATATGTCACATTAAAAAAAAAAAGCAAGAACAAGAAATTATTTGAAGCACTGATACTTAAGGGTGAAAAACTATAATTCCTATAGACACTTCCACTCTTTCAAATTATATATGAGGCATTACAGTATTGCTGCCTCCTTTGGTGATGAGGGATCTTTTATGAAGCAAAGATTTTTTCAGGTCCTCTTTTCTTGTATAATTCAAGGAGGAACAATATCACCTACTGGTTTCTGAAAAGCCTTTCCAGTTACACAAAACCTCTGAACATCTGAGGGTTTGAAGATCCTGAAAGAATGGGTGGTGTTTCTATCAGAAATGCCTAGACATGAAAAGGGGGTGATATGAGAAGTTTGTCATCAACGCTCTCTGGAGAAGTCTGAAATTACTTTTTTTTTTTTTTTTTTTTTTTTTTTTTTTTTTTTTTTTTTTTTGTGGACTGATAAAAAACAAATAATTACCTTTTGGATCTGAAGGAAATACAAATTTTCATTGCAATGCCTGGTGGAAGGCAAATCTCAGCACACAGAGGCTGCTGTGCTTTTACCTGAACCTTTCACAAACTGAGGAAGGCTGAGAGCACCTGTGCACATGGCACTGCATAAAAATATTTTTTAATGTTTCCATCAGAGTAAGTCCAAGATTCCACAGGATGGCACTCATCTGCTTAAATGTCAATAGCTCATGCCATTTTAGATATCCTAGGAAATGCAATTCCTGCAGCTGCTGCCTTGGAAGTACACGGGTTCCACCAGAGGCAGCATCTCCTGTGTGCCACTCTTGTGCAGATATCTCAGATTCCCTGTGCCCTCTAAACCAGCCTGAGTTTAGGGCACTGCACCACACCCTGCAATGCCCTTTTAGCTCAGCTGTAGGCAAACAAGACCATTCAGAATAAAAACATTCCCAGCCCATTTCAACAGCAATTATCTTGAAATAAAAGCACCACTGGTACAGTCCAAATTGTCACGTGGGCAGGAATCTCAGTCCACCAAAGCAAAGCCCAGCTCAACCTCAGCCCAGCCAAACAGTGCATTTTTCTTGGCACACAGTCAGATTAAACCTTTTCACTCCTGTCCTGCAAATACAAGTGCACTTTAATTATCACTGTGATATCTGTTTTGAACTGGACAGCAAATGCTGGTGCAGAGCCTTGTCTGCACTAAGGCTTGCACTGGAATCAGCTCCAAGTATCTAAACTGTGTTCATTCACCTGCTCCATTTTTAGTAGTACATATTTAGGGAATCCAAAAAGGCTGCCTCTCCATGTTTGAGATGGCCCTTGAATCCTCTCAGATACAGAAAACATTAAACCAGCTTTTATTTCCCTAAGATCAAAGGCTTAGGATTTCACATACAGGAAGCAAAATAGCAAAACCAAAACAGTTTACTATTTGAAACAGAGCTACTCCCTGTATAGCACAGATCAACGTAGAAGATCCATTTTTTGATTATTCTTGTGGCTGAGTTTACAGAAAATAAGGTTATATATATGGTTATATATATATATATAAGGTTATATATGCATAGGATATGAAGAATTCTTCTTCCTTTCTGGGAAAGGATTATGTGCCAGATTCAGGGAGCTTAGGCATGAGGTGTCCATGAGGACAGAGGATGGATGGAGCCTGAATCCTCCCCTGTGTGGTTCTTGAGCCCAGCCCGTGGGCAAGGTTGAGGTAGTGATCATGATGTAACTGGTGAATTTGATGCCTTGAGTTTTGACTTTCATGTATTTCAGATTCTGTGCTGCTTAGGTGTGGTTCTGAGCCTCAAATTCAGTGTCACTCAGCTCTGCACAGAGCAGGGACACAAAACAAATCCTTCTCCTGCTGCACACCCAGGACAACTTTCAGCCCAACAGCACATACAGGGGTGGCTGGAGGGAGGAACAAGAAGGATGGGACCTCACAGCCTGGAGCTGCAATTGGGCAATCAAACCCCAATGTGCAAATGGAGCAAAACTTATGAAAATGTAAGATCTCGGGACTTGGGGAACATTTTGTGACCATTCACTTTTTGTGACCCTGGGTGCAGCCATGGCCAGGCTCTTGTCCTGCCCAAGATGGACCCTGGAGGCCTTTTAATAAATACTTCCTTTATTCCCTAGCTCTGTCCAGCCTCTGTTTCAGGTCACCCTTCCAAGGAATCAAAATAAATCCATGTCTCTGCCAGCACCAGCTCAGCCTGAGCACAAGGGGCAGCTCCTGAGCTGGGGCTCCACACTCAAAACTCAAGTTTTGATTCAAGTCAAGCAGCTGGGACAGCAGCACAGCTTCCCCTGACTGCCCACTGGGGCAGGTGAGCTCCTAAAAGCCTGCAGAGCTTCCTTTGCAAAATGATTTGTGCTGATGGGGTCTGACTTTTACACTCACTTTGTAAGATTAGTCCCAAAGAGGATGCAAGGGGAGCTTTTAGTGGGATGAGTCATTGTGGGCTTTCCTGAAATGTTTATTGGACAAATGAACGGGTGTGTTTTTGCAGCTCTGTCTTCCCAGCTTGCTGGCACACACATCTTCACCCTGCCAGGGTGAGAATTCAGCAGAGATAGGAAAATCTGCAGCTTCTGAAGCTGGAGTAGTGCTCAAGACACTAATGAGATTTTCAAGTTGGAACAGGACGCCTAGATGTGACAGAGGAAGGCAAAACTGGAATGATTTAAACCCCAAGGCTGCCAGTAGAGAAGCATGTGAAGTTGTTTTTTCCTGATAATTTTCACAGGATTCTGCAAGACAGAATTCAGTATAAAAGCCTGGCTTTGTGCCAGGCCTAGATGGAGCATCTTGCTCCTAAAAGAGAGACTTGTTTACTTCTCAGGTTCTCTGATTTGGGACAAACACCCTCGTTCTCAAAAAGGCCTGGTGAGCTCACACACTGTCCCCTGGTCATGCTGTGAAATAGCACAGAAGGAAGCTAGAAATCTAGCTGGATATCTAGAAATATCTTCTGGAAATCTAGAAATAAATCAGGTACAGGGATGCCTTGAAAGATGCTTCAAGGTGGCTCCATCCCCATTTCCTGGCACTCCCAGCTGCAGGGGTGTGTGTGTTTTCTGCCTCTAGAAATGCAAGAGAGATGAAGGATATTTGCCACAGGGAAGAAAGGGAGATGGAATTGAGTCAGGCTGCTGTGTCAGAGAAGGAGAACCAGGGCTAAACCTGGCAGCTATAGAGAAAAGGGTAATTAAAGAAAAGGAAAAAAAAACCCACAACAAAACCCCAAAAAAACCCACACACACAGAAAAAAAAATTAACAAAACAAACAAACAAAAAACAAACCAAAAAATAAAAAAAAAACTAAAAGGAGGAAAAAAAAAAAGGAAGGGGATTGGATGGGTCTTGGTGGAAAAACAGGTGATCTGGCCTCATTCTCCCTCTGTGGTGTTGGAAGGCAGGGAAGCTGACACAGTCTGCTCTCTGAGCAGGATTTGGCAGACAAATGAAGGAGTGAGGTGGCTCAGACAACTCTGCTGCTTGAACATCTGTTCCTTGTCTCCTGCAGAAAGGGGAGCAGGGTGAGCCAGGGAGCGATGTCTGACAGGACAGATCAGCTCCCAGGTAGCCTGTCAGACCACATTGCACCAAAAATATAAAAAAAAAAAACAAACAACCCCAAGAAGAAAAGGATCTGAAATATCTCATTGCAGGTTAAACACTTACAAAGGAGCAAGGCAGCTGGATTGGGTTATTTGGACACAATATCAGGATAGAGACCATGGTTAGTTTTGGTTTAACCCTGGCTTCCAAGTGCTATTTTGGGATTTATTACACAAAAGTGGTGCCCACCAGCACTCACTCTGCAAAAGGGTTTTGAATTCAGAGGCACATCATGCAAACAAGGTGCCTTAGGGGTTGCAAGGTGAGTGCTGTTGTTGGTCAATTTTTGGTAAACCTGACCAAGGAATTCAATAAGCTTTGCTCTGAAGGTGCCTTTCATATTTGTTTCCTGTTTTGCTAAGTTAGACGCAGGACAAATCAGAGAAGAAGAAAACAATGGTACAAGACTGCTGCTCATTATGGCAATAACTGCTTTAAAATTATTCTCCACAGCCCTTTGTGTCCAAGACTAGCATACAAAACCACTTCTCTACCACTGTACAGCTTCCCTGTCTGAGGTTGCCATCTGTCTTGATTATCCTAGAATATCCTGCAAAACTCCTAATCTGTCCTGTGTGCTTCATTGTGGAGCTGTGGCAGGCACCTGAAGCTTTTAACTGTTTTCATTCTCCACTCCTTGAAGAAAATATTTTACTGTTTGCATTCTTAAACAGGAGAAAAAGTAACAGGGCTGGTTTTCCTGTAGGACTCCACTCAGGTTTGCAGCTCCTTAAGGCTCAGTGCAAATTCCCCAGAGTGACAGAGGTGACAAAAATGTACAGCTGAAGATTAAAAACTCCACAAGGATGAGCAGGCAACTGCAGCTATTAATTAATTACTCAAGTTGCAGTTAAAACCCTGCTTTGCTTTGTATCTTTTTATCTCCCCAGTAATACACTGGACAACAAGTCCCAATCTCTAGAAAGGTGTGATTTATGTACTACAAATCAAAGAAAGGAGAGCAGAAACACAGAAACAACAGCACCATTGTGGGTAGACCTATTGGGGGCTACCCAAAGGTGTGATTTATGTACTACAAATCAAAGAAAGGAGAGCAGAAACAGAAACAAAAGCACCATTGTGGACAGACCTATTGGGGGCATTGCAGACAACAAAACAGATATAAAAAACAACCAGCAGGTGAAAATACCTGGCATGTTGAGAACAATGCAATTTCTGTGTGAGAAAATGGGGAGCAAAGTCAATCAGGCTGTATTTTTTACCAACTGGAGCAGAAAGAGACACTGTTAGCACTGCTTTTTGCCAGATGATTCTTGTAGCACTTATATTGATGTTATTATATCAATTCAACAAACTGGAGAAGACTTTATGGGGATGATTGTTTCTTGCTTAAAGCTTAGACCAAGCAGCATCTGGGAGTGATAGTGGTACCTGTGCACCATTATACTTTCAGATTTTACTGTAGTAAAGTTACTGTACAGCAAGGATGGAAGAGACATTGCAATTCTCCCAGGTGACTGGAATACCAAACATTTTCCACAGATTTACAGAAACACAGAGCAAAGACATCAACTTGACTGAAGGATGAAGACTGAACCTCCTTTTGCTCTCTCTTTGTTTGACCAAGTACAAAGGCAGCAGAAAGGGAGAGGCACAAGAGGCAAAGCTCTGCTTCATCTGCTGATTTTTCATTTTTATTCCTATTCTAGAACAAGAAGAGAGTGAAAGTTTATGTTTCTAGAATAGTGTGGTACATTTTCTCTGAATCTTTGTAACCAAAAAGTCTCCAGGATGAAGAAACAGCAGCTGTTCTGTTGCTTGGAGCACCTGTCCACTTTTGGCTCTCCAGCCCTCTCACATGAGAAACCTGCAGCCAGTTCCACATGCTGCTTCCCATAAAACAGAGCTGCTTTTATAGGCTCATTTTTCAAAGCATTACCCTTGAACAGAAAATAACTCGGCTTAAAGTGAAATTTTCTTTTAACGTAGCACGTGATTAATTTACTTTTGTTTTTCTGATTCTTTTTTTATAACATGGAAATCCACCAATTTGACCTCCCTTTGACAACAAAATAAAGGCATATAAAGTATGGGGGTTAGGTTTGAGAAACACAACATTTCCATTATTTTCTAACCTCTCAAAGTTCTTTATGAACAGCACAATTTGCATTCAGACAAATCACTTGATTCGGTAGATTCAACCAAGGCAGCTCCTCCCACTCCCACTGAATGCCTGAACTGTGGAATGTCTGTCCTGCTGACTCACAAAAAATACCAGAGCAGTGAAAACAAAGGCCATGCTACACTGTGCAGGGAAGGTGTCAAATCCTGCTGAGGTTACCTAGCAGAAAAATGTTTTATTTGGTTTGTAATAGAGTTAACTGCACAGTCTTTGCATTAAGAAAATGAATCTCAGATAAAACCAATATTGGCTGGAGGAGAAAGAAAGTGAAACAGAAATGAAATGAACCTTGAAAATGAACTGTATCAAGAATAAAACTGAAAGTATAATCATGCACAGGTATCACTATCACTCCCAGATGCTGCTTGGTCTAAGCTTTAAGCAAGAAACAATCATCCCCATAAAGTCTTCTCCAGTTTGTTGAATTGATATAATAACATCAATATAAGTGCTACAAGAATCATCTGGCAAAAAGCAGTGCTAACAGTGTCTCTTTCTGCTCCATCTGGTAAAAAAATTAAAAAAAAAAAAATGTTAGCAAAGTATCTTTTTCTAGTCTGCTCCTCTTCATTGGGTAGGATCTGCAAGCAGAAATTTATTAAGACACTATCACAAAAACCCCTCAAAACCAAAAAACAACAAAAAACCAGCAGCAGAACACCAACACAACAACATTTAGGGGCAGTTTCAAAATGCATCTGTGCACAGCAGTACTGACCTTTGACAACTTCAGAATCTCTGAGTCCACCAAAGATCCCACCCTAACAAAACCTCAGTCCAAAGCTACAGAAATTAAAGTTTCACCCTGAAATGTCATTAAATACTGAGGGTAACTTCAGCTCAGACTTGCACCTGTAGGTCTGACTGAATATTAATAAAAGGAGTGCCACCACTGCCTCTGTAAAGAGAGTGATTCAACCTCCTCTCCAAAAACTGCATTTGGAAATAAAATAAAAAGAATATTGTTTAACAAAGCTATTGCATTTAACATCTTCGTGACCATTATCAATTGGACTGTATCATTTTCCATTCAATGGGAAACTTGGCATTCCTGTCTGGCATTAATTTTGAAAAGTCTGGTTCCATCTTTGCCTTTTTCACGTGACTGAGTGCGTCTGTGTTTTTCCCAAAATTGCAGATTTTCCCCTCAGAACAAATGACGTATTGTTGTCAGAATTTTTCATGCAGTATCTTCCACCAGCATCAGCAAGCCTGAAATTGTCCAACAATCTGTCACTGTGAGAGCTGAGAGTGAATTCATGCACAGGAACTGAAATGCTCCATTCATTCCAGGCATAACAGGAATTGTTGTGTTCCTCCCAGTGGGTAACTGCACTGGGAGCTGGGAATGAATGGGATTAGATGGGATAATCACCACTAAAATAAGCAGACCCAATGGCTTTATTGGGATGCTGTCCAATGTGCCAGCAATTAATTGAATACAGGAGGTGACTAAGCTACTCTACTTTCAAACTATATAAACAAAATGCAGAATTAATTCAGATTGAAGCAGTCCATGAGAGCCGATGCACTTGCAAAGCTTTGTGCTGTTTCTGAATTTAGGCCACAGTTATCACAGCAATACACTGAGGAAAAACTGAAAATGTTTTTTCTGCAACTGCCTATTGTTTGGGTAGTTTATGTCTATCAAAATGGCTTTGGATAGCATCTCTGGTTCCCATTAGCTTCACAGCTGAACAAAAAAAAAATCCCTCATGACACTGTAAAACACAATGTAAGACACAGGACTAATTCTGCATGGTTCTGGGTAATCCAAATGTACACAAAAATGCAGAATTAAATGAGCTACAATACAGAACTTTGGTTACTACTTTTTTTGTTGTTGGTTAATTGCTTTTTTGTTTGTTTTGTTTGTTTGGTTTTAAATTTTTTTTAGTTGTGGTGGTTTTTTCTAGGGTAGAGCTTATTTTCTTTCCTGTAGCTGGTACAGGGCTGTGTTTTGGATTTGTGCTGGGAACAGTGGTGATAATTCAGATATTTTAATTATTGCTGGGAAGCATTTGAAGAGCCAAGACCTTTTCTGCTCCTCACCCAACCCATAAATGAACGGGCTGGGGGTGCACAAAAAGTTGGAAAGGGACACAGCCAGGACAGCTGAGCCCAGCTGACCAAAGGGATGCCCAGACCATATGGATCATGCTCAGCAAATAAAGATGGGAAAAAAGGAGGAAGGGGGAGAATTTGGGGTGAATTTGGGATGAATTTGGGATGATGGTGTTTGTCTTCCCAAGGCACCAATGTGTGATGGGGCCCTGCTCTCCTGTGGATGATTTAACACTCCCTGCCCATGGGGTGTGATGAATTAATTCCTTGTTCTAAGCTGCTAATGTGTTCTGCTTTACCTCCTCAACTGTCTTTATCTCAGTCCATGAATTTTCTCATTTTTCTAATTCTCTGCCCCACCCCATCACAGAGGAGAGTGAGTCAGTGGCTGTGTGGGGCTTGCTTGCCATCTGGGGTTAAACCATGGCATTAATGTACTAACAGAAAAACAGCTTCAGGGAGAAAACTGAAATTGTCTTTCTGTGAGGTCATTAAGGCCCTTGACCACTCATAACAGGAGCAGTTCCAGATTTTAATCATACATTCTGAGCCAGATCTTTACTTTATAAGCCTAGAGTTTGCAGCTTACTTTTTCTATGACTCTGGGCATGGGAAAGGAAGAGTTTGGTTTAGGGGGGTGGAGAAATAAGATAAGACACTGACATTGTTTTTCAAATATTGTGACACTCAAAAGAACGTGTTCTGCAGAGCTGTTAATTTTCCTGTTTTGTTCTGCACTCAGTTACAAGAATTTGCTTTAACAATGTCTGCACTCAAAGCTGTTATCTTTCAAGGAGAGTCTCAGATTTTTAGAGACAAGGTGCTCAGATGTCAACAGCAGCAGAAGGATGTATGAGATTTGATATTTCAAACACACAGGGAGTTAATGTTTCTTTTAAGTCAGCATCCCTTCTACCTCTCTGGAAGAACCTGTCTGTAGAGTGTTTTAAGCACAGGTAGTACAGCTACAACAAGAGCTGATTCCACATTATTTCCTGATGTGTCTGTCCTCTGGATCTTTACTTTCATCACTGCTGTAGCTAACAACCAGTTTATCTTATCCCTCAATATCTATCAAAGGGAACTTCATTCAGATCAGTGCTTAACAGGGAGGAAAAAAGGGCCTCAGCAGGGGCTGCTGTGAGTGTTTGAGCCCTCCTGGTACCTCAGTGTAATTACAAGATGGCAAAGGGGTGTTTGAGGCAGGCAAACCTCACATCTGACTGTTTTCTTGCTTTCTGCAAGATGTGCAGCCTCTTTTTTGTGTCAGAGGCAGCTCAGGGCTGCACAGCCACAGAGGATGCACGGATCAGACCCTGGGATAAACCACAGGGCTCTGCTGGCTCTGGGCATCCACTGGGGGACTTTGCCAGGGAATGACTGGAGATGACTCTCAGGCTCACACAAAGTGGCATCGTGAGGATGTGCAGTCCCTCACACCTCAAAATAACTCCTTTGTTTTCAGGGAATAGCAGAGACAAAATCAGACTTTTCAAAGGAGGAGCCTTTGGAGTCCAAATCACACTTTTTTAATCTTTTCATTATTCTGACTCCTCTCTTCACACTACAGCTCTTCTTACACACAAGGCTGCTCTGCAATCTTCTTCAAGATGATAGCTACCATGTTTTAATTAAATTAAAATAGAGGAGGCCATGAAAGATGGTGGCAGGAAAGAAGAATAACTATTTACATGACAAAGAAGAATATTTTATCCTCAGACCTGTTTTATTTCTTCCTCTCTTGTTTTGTTTTTCTTCCTCTTGGCCTCTATTAATTTTTTTTCTCCACGTTATACATAGCAATAGTATCTCTTACAAAGGTAGGAGAGCAGAGCAGAGATGGAAGTAACTTTAGATTCCTCCTTTAAATAAGGCTGCTATGCAATCTTCTCCAAGTAAGATGATACCAACCATGTTTTAATTAAATTTAAATAGAGGAGACCATGAAAGATGGTGGCAGGAAAGAAGAATAACTATTTACATGGCAAAGAAGAGTATTTTATCTTCAGGCCTTTTCTAGGCCTGTTTTATTTCTTCCTCTCTCATTTTGTTTTTCCTCTTGGCCTCTATTAATTTTTTTTCTCCACGTTATACATAGCAATAGTATCTCTTACAAAGGTAGGAGAGCAGAGCAGAGATGGAAATAACTTTAGATTCCTCCTCTTTAAATACTGCTCTGGTTCTGATTTCCCTTCCATCTCACTGCTTTATTGCCACCAAATATTGGCTTTGTAAATAGAGAAGAGGGAATTTGAGGTTAAGCCCGTGTACCAGGGAAAGCTTGCTGTAAGATATTAGTAAGAGAAAACCTTTCTTTTTTAGATGGCCCAAGGGTATTTTCCTGGTCGACAGCTGGCCCAGTTACCATGGAAAACAGAAGAGCTGGAGGGCAGGCACAGTAGGAAAATGAGGCAAACCTACATGAAATTGGGTTGGCTGGGTTTGCAGAGCCTTGCTGAAATTAACCTTGGTGCTCTTTCATTGCTGGGAGTAAACAAAGAGTTTCATCTGGGTTTAAAATCCATCTCAGCTCTGCTGAGACATCTTCAGCTGTGGGACCAGATCTGAATAAACTTTTGAATAAAGTAAAATCCCTTTTAATGAACCCCTAAGACAGAAGGTGTTGCTTCTTAAGCTTTGACCAAGGAAATCTTGCATCAGCCTCTTCAGATCAAACTGAATTTTAACCTTGGGGTTAAAATCCATAGATTTTCATGTCAGAAGAACTTAAGGCAGATATAAGAATGAAAATCCACCCTGAATTTTACTTGATAGGTAACCTTGGCAAAATGATTTTATTTCTCTGCGTTCCTGTTTTCCTTTTCAAAAGAGGAGAGATTTATTTCTCATAGGCTCTCCACAGAGTGTTGTGTTTATTTCTAAGCTACTCTTATGCCAGAGGTAAATGCCATGACAAGGAGACCTTTTTAATAACATTGCCACCTCCTTCCCATATGGGCACCCATCTCGCCAGCATCCTTCAATCATATGGGAGAAAATAACAGCCCCAGGCTTTTTTTTTTTTCTCACAAGAAAACAGAATTAAGATTCAGTTGTTGTGACAAAAAAGTAAAAAAGTCCAGGGCTGGTTCCAAGATTCACAATCCCATTTGTGGAAGCATTACTGCAGCAAGCAGATGTCATCTCTCCATATGTCCTGAGTCAGGTAAAGAGTGGAGCAAACTCTCCAGGGGCAGTCACTGCATTGGCAGAACAAATATAGATCAAAGAATGCTCCTGGGACTTTGAAACTCCCTGGCTCTGCTCTTGGCATCTTTCTGGCCCTCAGAGTGCTCTCCTTGTGCTCAGTCCATGTGAGGCTGCAGCTGGATGGAGGATGGAGATCAGAACTCCCATCTCTCCTCTCCCTCCTCCTCTCCTCTCCCTCCTCCTCTCCTCTCCTCTCCTCTCCTCTCCTCTCCTCT
>VXBR01007196.1:335832-353567 GCA_013400215.1 Cisticola juncidis
TAAAATAAAATAAAATAAAATAAAATAAAATAAAATAAAATATAAAATAAAAAAGAGCTACTTTTCTAAGTGCAGTGTCACTCTGCTCTGTCCCATCAGCCATGGAAACTGGAGGGCAATCTCTGGCAAGCACTCCAAGCCAAGCCCAGCTGTCACAGCAACAGCAAATATTTCAAAATTCCTGTGATACAGATTAATTTTAGGGTAGGAAGAAGACTCCACATTACTCTTTACACTGTCTAAGCCATGTCTGACAGAACTACCCCTGTGTATAGAGTAGCAGAGATTGGGGTTTTGCCTGTGGCACTGCCTGGACAAAATCCTCTCTGCAGTGCACAGAATGTGAGGGCTCCATTCTCTGAAGGAACAGCTGAATATTTCTCACTCTTTGGCTCCCAGCCCTTCAGGTTTTCAGAGAAGTCACGCCAGGCAAAGTCCAATCAGCACTAAGATTTGTGGGAAGCATCCAGCAGAGTCTCCAGGGGTTTTGCCAAAAGGAGAATTGATGTCTGTCTGTTTTCCAGAATCAGTAACTCAGACTGAGACAGAAGCACAAAGGTTACATTTCCATGCTCAGGGGTCTTCAGGGGAACATACAGCAAAGTAGGAATCAAAATTACACTGCACAGGAAGGGTGGGATGGCAGCACAGGTTGTACTTGGGAAAAATGCTTTTTTTATGGAAGTGGTTCTACATGTCCCAATTCTCTTGGGACATCACCTGAATCTCAACTTAATTGCTGGTAAAAAAAAAGTATTATTAAAACACAGCAGATCTATGTCACTCACAGTGCTGCTTATGTCTGCTCTCCTCTTGCTTTTCTGCATTCTTCCTCCTATAAAAATATTTTGCTATCCTTTATTCCCTCAGTGATCCCTCTTTGCTTCTTTGCCTGCCTAAAGCACATTTGGTGTCACTTCAATCAGTGCCACCCCTCCTGCAAACACTGGGGACATTGCAGCAATTTCCTCCTTTCCCAAACCAGTGAACACTGCTCAGGCTTCTGTTTCTAGAAGAAGATTTGGGATCTTGAAGCAGAATAGCCAAAAATGTTCTCAGAGCAGGGGGAGGGAATTCCCAACCCTTTCCACCACCAGAATCCTGCACTTTGCACATTACATCCTCTACCCACTTCCAGGGGAATCTAGAAGAGTCTTGGGAATGTAGTAGAAGGAGACCTTAGGGGAAAAGTTTTTTTAATTTTCCTGGCTGACAGACTGTGAACAATTGCTGGGGAGGCTGAACATGAAAGCTGAGCACTTATGTAAGGAGAAAAAAAAAATTCTTTTTAATCTACTTTGATATAAGCCTTGCTATACAAGCTAGAAAAATCAAGTGTAAGAAGCATAAAACAGGATTTTATTGAGAGATATGTTGAAGGTGGCTTTGCTGTTTACACTGAAATACTTAAGAGTCACCCTTTATTTCTAAGGATTTGAACTCCTAAAAAACCTTTCCACTTACTAGATAAGAGAGGAAATCTCATTTTGTGAAAGAGGAAAGGTGCTGATTTGAAAGGATCATCCACCTGTATATGTGCCAGTGTGTCTCTATTCAAGTAAACATTTAATAACTTTTGTTACTCTGTAATATTATTATAATATCTATACTACCTCTAATACTGACAAAAGATATTTGCTTTATTTCCACACCTGTTTATTCACAAAACACAACCTGCACCACTCTAGAGATGCTTTGCTTTCACAGCTTGCAACCACTTTTGAGCCAGCAAATACTCAACTAAAGTGTTATTTTTCTACTGCCCACCAAATCCTGAACCAGAAAATACCCTGAGTATATAAAAAAAGAATGAATATGAACCAATTTGTATTCACCATTTCAAATTTTCAGTGGAGGTAATTTGTAGTAGCTCTTGGAAAGATAGAAAAATGAAAAACAATAGCTACTCCAGCACTGAGGCTTTGATCACATTTACAAACAAATAATTTCCCATATATGTGGGGCCAGCAGTTTTTCCCACTAAAAACCCACAATCCATAACACTTATTTTAAACTTTTTTTCATTTTTTTGGTTTTTCCACAAGAAACAGCCAGCTGTGAACAGCTATTCAGAGGTGAGATCCCAATGGTATTTCAGAAATTACTGTGCCTAAAAGAGGTGAATTTTCAAGCTAAGAATAAGAGAACCTTAATTTAATGTTAATGGGTTAGGACTAAATAACTCAGATGAACACCAAGAGAGGGAGAAGTTCCTGAAATCACAAACTTTGCTTTAAGCAGTCTCAAAAGATGCATTTCCCTCCTCTAAGCTGAGTTGGAAACTCACTGATGATTTGCTTTAGAATGGATGGGAGGATTTACAACAATGGAGAGGGGAAAGCAAATTGTTCAAAAAAGATCTCAGTGTGGCACTCACTGGGTTACCTCACTGCTTTCCCATCTCCAGTGACAAGCAGAATTAGGATTTTTTGACATGCCATCTGAACGTTTCTACCTGAGCTTCATGTTTCTCTGAAAAGCTTTGATTTTGATGAATATTTTAAAAAATTCAGTGAAAAATTCCTTGCTGCTTTGCAGTACTCTGTCAGCCACTCACCACTGATGCAATATTGTGATAGCAGATCTCTGAATGCCTTTACACAGCAATAAAGACCTTTTGGAGATAAAATTCAGTCCTTGTGGCCTGATTTTCCTTATGAAACAACAACAACAAAAACAAACAAACAAACCAAAACCCCAAAAAACCCCACAAAACCACAAAAAAATCCCCAACAAAACAAAACAAAACAAAACACAAAACAAAACAAAAAAAACCCCCAAAACAAACAAACAAAGTTTTGATCTTTACCAAACAGTATCCTGTGTGTTTGACAAACACCACAGAGACAGCTAAAGGAAAATTCAGCTATTTTTGACAGGGATGCCTATGGCTTGTACAACCCACTGGGAGGAATTTTACAGGTTTAGATTTGGAAGGAATCTTAATTCTTTTAATTCTCTGGTCACTTTCTGTTTAATTCAAGAGTCCAGCATGCATCAGGTGAGCTGTTTGCCAAGAGAATTCTGAAGGAGATAATGTGAGACAATGATCCCTTGAATAATTCTCTTCCCTAAAATGAGATTATTAGAACATCACAGCAACGCTGTTCAAGCAGAAGAGCCACACAAAGAGAACTCCTCTGACAGTTTTTAATTTGGTCACCATCCAAATGACATCATTCTGATTACAGACTGATACACCATTGAGAATGGGTGAGCATTCTGAAAGCAATTAATATTTAGGGGAATATTCTCAAACAGCAAAGGCTTTACCAGTTTAATCTTGAAATCATCTGCAAACACCTAAAAATACTGAATTACAGTAATTCTGCACTATCCTGACAGGATCTTTTATCAGTCCTTACCCTCTCCTTCTCAGAAATATTACCTTTTATCCTAGTTTATTTATTTATTATTTATTTGGGTTTATATTAAGGAATTCTTTTCTAAGAAAAATTACCCCAAAATGAAGAAAAATCACAAAGTAATTTTCTGCTAAATCCTGCACCGATGGAACATATTCAGCAATGTCTAATTCATGATTCTAATGTTTCTATTCTATTCTATTTCATCTAATGTTTCAGCTATTTAGGCAAAAGTCCAAGGCTCAGTTTTGATGCTGCTGGAGAGTGATGACCAAACCTAGAAATATTAACCACAGAAAACACAGAAGTGACAGCAACATTAAGCCACCAATAACTCATTATATTCGATGTCCTGCATCCACTTGAAGCCTCTCTCTGTTTATTCAAACTTTTCCTTAAAGTGCTCACTGACAGTGTTCAGAAATGGGAATGATTTACAAAACTCCAGCCTGTCAGACTGTGATCAACAGCCTGACTGCAAATGAGTGCTCCAAACATCTCAGTGCAAGGAAAGCAGGGCCTGAACTGCATTTATTCCAGTCATGGGGCAAAAACTTTGTGTTTTTGAAAAACGGATTGAAAAAAACTCTCTGGAGTAGCTCAAGACAAATTTTGTCAAAAAAATGGTTCAAACAGCTATAGTTAAACACAAAACTTGCTAAGCTGTAAAGAGAAAAAGACCTATAACAGAGCAAGCCTTATAAAACATTTTACATAATGTGATGCAATTTTGAAACATCTGCAGACTCATTTTGAGTACAATAACTACCATTTCTGACAAAAGAAAAGTTTCATGTGAAGGAAATAAATTTAATTTTTTTCCCCAAATAGTCACAAAACGCAAAACCTGAGAGTGAAATCATGAAATTCAACCAAATTAATTTTTTTTTTATGTACTCAGATCACTGAAGTTGGTCACTTAATGTTGGCCTAGCCTAAGGAAAATTTTAATGTAAAGAAACTACTTCTAGATTTAGATTGAGGCATTTTTTTCTAGTAGCCTTTTCATGACATAAACCAGTCAAAATAAATCCACATCCTTCAGATTCATGACTGAAAATGGCCCATGTGAAGTGACAGAGTTAGATGAACATTTCCTCAAAAATTTTCCTGACTTACTGCTCTGGTTTGCATCCCCAGATGTCCCTCTGGGACAAGCAAAGATTACAGGAGCTGTTATCCATCAGGGAAGATTTTTGCTCCCTGTTTTGTTATTGAAAGAAGCAACAATAAAACATTTTAATGGGGAAAAAAAAAGAAAAAAGGAAGAAAGGCACAGATGAAATCTGTGTGTGATAGAACAGAACAGAACCTGCACAGACCCCTGCTCTGAACCTCTCTCTGCTCACCCAGAGCACAGGGGGGGCACTGGAGCCCCCCACACCCCAGCATCAGAGAGATGAGACCACAGAAAGGCTCTGGGCAATCCTTCCCCCAGAGCAGATCCAAAAATATTTAATTATTTATTTTTAAAANAAATCCAAAATCCTTCATGTTCAGCTGCATTATTGGAGAGGTTAGGACAGATCTAACTCAAAGCTCCTGGAGAGTTTTCTGGCACAGCTGAAAAGCCAGATTTGTCAGCCCCAGAATTTTTAACTGTAACAGGAGCCAAATGCAAAATAAATCAGACAAGCTGTGTTTGGAAAAACAATGCAGTGAAAAACTTTTTCCTCAGTGCTACCTTATAAATCATGAAGCAGCTGAAAGAATGAAAGCTTTCCAGAACTCTGTCCCCTTTTCCAGTTTGTCTTTGCAGTTCTGAGTTGGTTCACTTGTGCACACACTCAGTGGTGTGTTTTTTTCATTGTTTTTTCTTTTTTTTTTTCATTTTTTCATTTCATAGCCCTAATAACTAATAGCTGGCATTTACAGATCTTTTATGCTTCACTTGACAATGTTAATCTTCCTTGAATATGACTTTTGGAATGGAATTCCCTTTGTTCCAAAGGTGGGACACTCAGAGTTATCTCTGTGTTCAGTAACTTATTTAGTGCAGTGGAATATTTGCCTGCAACCAATAAAATTAATGTGATTAATGTGATTAAAGTGATGCTTCACTCCAGGCTCACGCTGATTTATGATCACCAGAGTCCCTCACCTCTTCCCTTCTGTGCTTGCACAGGATTTGGAAAAACACCCAATATTCCTAAATTTCTAGACATTCAGGAACACATTCCCTCTACTAAGAATCATTAAAATTATTAAAAACAGACAGACACACAACTATGATATTTATGTCTTTTGTCAGTGACTCACCAGATTTTCTTGTATTCACTAAATCACAAAAAGGCATAACTTTGTGCTTTATTAATTTTTAAACATATTTATTTTTTTAAAAGCCGTAATTTTTAACAGTGTGGGAAAATCAACTCCAATCTTTATACTGTAGATGTTAAAATGCCAAGCTTAAATTTTTTGTTAACCTTTCCCAGTCATGTTTCTAATTTCATTTTTTAATTCTTTGGAATTTATTTTAATTTTCTTTTTTGTTTTTTAGAATTTTGAAAGTTTAAAATGTGGTCTTGCCCCATGGTGCTCTAGTCCTCCAGCCAGTACCTCCTTTTATCAATTCCAGCTGAGGTCAAAGCCAGTTCACTCCTCTGTCTTTAGAGACAGCAAAAAGTGACTCTAAAATACTAAGTTTTTTTCTTAAAATCAAAATGTGTTTAATTAAATGTTAGATATGGTCTTGTTGATTTAAATATACTGTTTTCTCACTGTCTGTAACCACTGAAGGTCAAACCCAACAGCTGTTACTTCTTCACAACAACCTTTTTATTTTATTTGGAATCATAATTTTTTCTGAAACCAGAGTCTGAGAAAATGGGAAGTTTGTAAATTAGGAAATAAAATAATTATCTGTCTGTTGTACAGACAGAGGCAATAAGCCAAGGCCCACACAGCTAATGAAACACTTAGCACAGAAGTTGGCTGAATCATTATCTCACACAAATAATGCTCTAATGGTGTTATTTACTAGACCCATAAGGAATTAGAGAAAAAAAAAAGGTCTCCAAATGATTTGTGTTACATAAATAAGAATTATGCTTTCAGAACCAGAATCCCAAGGTGTGATTTATGTTTGAGGTCCTCTGCAGTCCAAAACATAATGATCACATCAAATACTCTGAATTCCAATGAAATTCTCAATCACCATTTAATTGAATCAAACATGGACTGGATATTCCTATGCAGGTTCAAAGTTACACATATGATTTAATGTTTTTTTTTTTTAAATTCTGCTGGGTAAGAAGGACCAAATTAACATGAAAAGAAGAGCAGACATCTTCTATATTTACATTCATGTCATTTTAATGGGCTGGGGTTTTCAGCCTGCTCTGCACAGCTACTTAGGAAGTTCATTTAATAATTAGCAGACTCAGTAACTTCTGACTGTCAGAGGAAGATATGATAATGCAGGAAGAAAAGGATCTGCAGGATGGTCATCTGTTTAATGTTCACATAATTTAGAGTGCTGGACAAATGAGTATCTGCTTGATTTATTCCTTCTTTTGAACTCTTTAAGTGAATTATGGTTAACATAGACCAGTTTTGACAGCTAAAAATATATTTCCTTTCAGAAAATATGAAGCAATTGTTCCAATGCTGGAGTCTGAATGAAACACTGGGAATGATTTTGGAGAAGGTGTTGAGGTGCAAACCTCCCAAGAGCAGAAAATGTAACTGGGATCCTTTTAAACTTTTTTGACTGCAAAAGGAGTTGAATGCAAAATAAATCAGACAAGTTGAGTTTGGAAAAACAATGCAGTGAAAAACTTTTTCCTCAGTGCTACCTTATAAATCATGAAGCAGCTGAAAGAATGAAAGCTTTCCAGAACTCTGTCCCCTTTTCCAGTTTGTCTTTGCTATGTCTATGCTATATGTCCATGCTACATTGCTATGTTCTTTTTTCTTCTTATAGTTCTTTTTCTGTATATATAAGAAAAAAAAATGTTCTAGCCATGAAATCAATAGTCTGATTCATGTTGTTTCCAGTGTGCTGGATTCTACTAAGTTACTTTATAATCTCACATTCTCATTTTTCTACTAGATGTCAACTTGGAAAAGATAGAACACCACCCCCTTTCCTCCTGTCAGCCAACCTGTAGCTCAGAAACTCCAAAAACTGGGAAAGCTCTCCAGAGTTTCAGTGACTCAGAAGACAAGATTTGAAAGGACATTTTGTCTTCAGCAAGGTTTTCACCTGGCTTTTTCTTTCTCTAAGCAAACCAGAGTCTCATGCTCTGGTTAAATTTACAAACCCTCCTACTCCCCCACGACAACAGAACCTGTTCTTAGCACCACTCAGAGCACATCCTGGAGGACACCGTGTTTTCCCTGACAGGTCCTGGAGGACACTGTGTTTTCCCTGCCAGGTCCTGGAGGGCACCGTGTTTTCCCTGCCAGGTCCTGGAGGGCACCGTGTTTTCCCTGCCAGGTCCTGGAGGACACCGTGTTTTCCCTGACAGGTCCTGGAGGACTCTGTGTTTCCCCTGACAGGTCCTGGAGGACACCGTGTTTTCCCTGACAGGTCCTGGAGGACTCTGTGTTTCCCCTGACAGGTCCTGGAGGACACCGTGTTTTCCCTGACAGGTCCTGGAGGACACCGTGTTTTCCCTGCCAGGTCCTGGAGGGCACCGTGTTTTCCCTTCCAGGTCCTGGAGGACACCGTGTTTTCCCTGACAGGTCCTGGAGGACACCGTGTTTTTCCTGCCAGGTCCTGGAGGACTCTGTGTTTTCCCTGACAGGTCCTGGAGGACTCTGTGTTTCCCCTGACAGGTCCTGGAGGACTCTGTGTTTTCCCTGATAGGTCCTGGAGGACAATGTGTTTTCCCTGCCAGGTCCTGGAGGACTCTGTGTTTTCCCTGACAGGTCCTGGAGGACTCTGTGTTTCCCCTGACAGGTCCTGGAGGACTCTGTGTTTTCCCTGATAGGTCCTGGAGGACACAGTGTTTCCCCTGACAGGTCCTGGAGGACTCTGTGTTTTCCCTGACAGGTCCTGGAGGACAATGTGTTTTCCCCTGTTCCTCAATGTTCCTGTGGAAGGAAACCATCTGTGACACCTTCTCCTGGCCACCTGCTGCCCCAGCCAGCTGTTCCCACTCCCAGCTGCAGCTGCCACAGGTGACAGCAGCTAAAAGCCAAAAAAATGCTCCAGCAAGAGGAAAATCAACTGGCAGGAGGCCAGGTGGATTAAAACTCCAGCACAGGAGCTGACAAAAACCCACCTGTGTGTGAAATATCAAGTGGCAAGGAGGTAAACAGGGGCTTTCAGCCAGAAAGGGTCCAAAAGGGCTCAGCAGGTTTCTTTCCCCTCAAGAAACTTTTTGTGCTGTGCTCAAAAAGGTTTAAAACCTGCCAGGGTGGCTCCAGGGAATGGGGAAAGTTGCTCCAGCCTTCTGGTCTTCCAGGAATTCTGGTGGGAGCAGCATCAGGGAGAATGTCTGGAAAGTAGTGGGGTAATTCTCTGTGCCTCATGGACATTAGCAAGTCCTGAAATAAGGCTAAAATGGGATTTAAGTGGTACACAAGTCCTGTGCTGGCAGGGCATGCATGAGCAAATTTCAGTCTCCTTGGGAAGGAGAGGGCATTCAGAAGTACCAGTGAGGAGGTAAAACTCTGATGGATACAGATGGGCCAGATTCCTCAGGAGTTTAGAGAAGGGAAAAGACAAAAATTATAACAAAAAAAACTCAAACAGGGTGTAAGATCCATCTCATTCTCAAGAGCAGAATTAATAGAATAAAACTGCAACAGATACAAGACCACACTGAAGCTATTCTGACTAACAACAGCTTAAGACATGTCCCAAAAATGAGTATTCTCTCTGTTCTGTCCACCTTTGTCAGTTACTGACCCATAATTTTTAAATAAAATCTTCAGACAAACTTATCACTGCTTGATAAAAGAAATTACCAATTTGCTATCCAACATTAGTATTAAAAATGTGATGAGATGGAACATCATGGTTGGGTAGCTGCTTATCTCTGACCTGCAGGGAAATTGAGTCATTTGGAAATAACTGACATCTTATTATAAATAGTATTTGTCATTGAAATAAATTGTAGCCTTGAAAGTCACCACCTTTTCTAGTAATTTCTACAATAATAAAACATAGACATTCCAATCAGTTGAATTTTCCTCTGTGGTTCTGAAACCACTTCACCCATTTCTATATTGCATCAACCTTCTTTTCCAAGTTTTATTTTGGGCAGGTGGAGTGTGCACATTGTTGTATTATTTAACATTATTTTTACTGCAATGTCATTCATTACAATTAAAAAGAAATAAAAAACTTATTACTAATTTTTTTTTTCTTTACCAGTGCTTGCTTCTTGATAGCTGATTTAGTAATGAAGCAGAACATGACACTTGAGAATAAAATGTAACCTGATCATATTTCTTAAAAGAAGTTTTCTGAGTGTACATGCACACATGTGCTCCCTGCATTATTCAATCATTGAACTTCTTTTAAAAGTCTCTTTAGAAATAAGGGGAAGAAAACCTCTGCTTTCCCTTACTTTTATAATGACTGAAAATCAATTTGGGAAGGAAATATTTTATTAATTATTTAAGACTTTCTCAATACAAGCCATGAAATTTTGTAAGTAGAATTTATAGCTTGGGAAACTGCCTTTTAAAACACAGGAGCAGGAATATGAGTGATTAAATAAATTGGAATGTTAGGTTGAAAACAGTTTGTTACTGAAGAACATGATGGAGCAGAGTAACCAAAAAACCCCTAAGTGTAGATGAATACAAGCACCAAATTTTAAGAAACTGTTGCCACATTTATATTGTCAGTTTAGCTTGAAACATGAACTAAATATTTAAATAAAAGAACAGGGCTGCTGCCAGCTGAAAGGCAGAGAACACAGTGAGCTTTGAGAAATGACCTACTAGATGAGCATGGAGTTACCCTATACTTTAAGCTGTATAAAAAATAAATTTATTTTGCCACTTTACATTACATTGTGCCAGATAACCATGTATATTCAGGATGGAATAACTGCTCTGTATTACCCAAGATTAAATTATGAGACAGCTTGAGAAAAAATATGGGGAAAATAGGGATTTTTACTGGAAAGTAAAGAGGAAGATGACTGCAGACATTTTTCTTCTGAGAAGAAGAGAGGAGTTAAACAAAAACACAAACAAATGATATTCCCCTGTCCATTGAACCCTAGATATAATTTCTAATTGTACAGGAAAACTACCAGGTCCTAGGGCATATTTAAAACTCCAGATTGGATATTTTATATACAGAATAACTAAGTTTATTATTAGTAGAAATTGTCTCAGGCGTGTTCCAGGCACTGTAAAAAATGGCTCCCTAAATGTGGTTCCTCTTTATTTGAAAGACATGCTCATTAAGCACATTATCCTACTCATTTCAGTAAAACAAACACATTAATAATTCTGTTTTTATCCCCACTAACACTTCCAGAGACCATGCAGGTACAAAAGCATTATTTATGCTCTTCCCAACCCCACACTTCATCAACCAAATGACTACATTTCAAATTGTTTTCTGTCTTTTGTAGCTTTTTAAGCTTTGGTTTAAGGGATCTGAACCAGCTGAACTGTAAATGAAAGCTCAGTTCATCCATCATTGCTAAAGATGGGGGGAAAAAAAAATAAAAAGAAAAACCAACAAAACACCAGAGTTTGATTTTCAGATTGCAGGGAGGATGTTGAGATATCAGAAAATCACACTCATTCTCAGAGAGCCTTGAGGTAATGGCACAGCAAAGAGAATAAAATACAAGATATTTTAAAATTCAATAATGCAAGAAGAAGACCCCTTATATTGCAGAGGGAGATGGTGAATGGCAATTTCTGCCTGGTACATCTCCACAATCATGAAAAGGAATGTTGGAAACTCTGCCTGCACAAGTCAGACTGATATAAAAATGGGTAAGACATACATTTGGACACACATGAGAATTCTGACAACTACAGGAGAAGTTGGGGAAATCACAAAAGCAGCTAGCCTCCCTTGAAAGTGAACCAATGCTTGTAAGTTTTGGCTCAAACAAAAAAAAATGCTGAAAAACCAAATGGTGTCTTACTTAAGAGAGAATTTCCTCCTCTTCCTCCTGCCCGCGGGGCAGGATGAAGTCAGAGATAAATGGATCTTTTACACAAGTTACCCCCTACTCAGTGCTGAAAGAGAAGGAGCAAAACTTCATTTTCTGTTGATTTCAGACCAAAAGAGGGTTTATCACCAATGGAATCATGGATAAATTTCACTGTTAATGAGAATGACTGTGGTAGCAATGGTAAATGATCTTACCAGAAGAGCTGATGGGCTACTTGGATGCTCTGAAGAGAACGACTCAGGAGGAGTTTCACCAGAGGGCTTTCAAGACTCCACTCAAACTTGAGCACCTAAAAAGAAAAAAAAAAAAAANACCAAAAAAAAAAAAAAAAAAAAAAAAAAAAGGTCAATTTTATGCTTTAAAACAAAGCTAAGCAGAAAGGACCCAGTGCTTAATTTGAACAAAGCAATCTCTACTCTGGCAATGCAACAAGCAGAGAAACTCCAGTTCACAAGGATCTGCCACCACCTGTAAGACAGACAGACAGACAGACACTCCCCTGACTCTTTGTTAACATGCACATAAATATGCAGCTTGTCTTCCCCCACTTAAAACTATCACTGCTATATTTAATTTTTTATTATCTGATTATCTGGTTTGGAAAATAAACTTATTTTAGAGCACAAGCTGTGGAAGGTGAAAGACTACAGCAGTTTGTGAATGCTGTAAAGCTGTGAAGGTTCTGCTGCCTCTCAGTAGTGGATTACATGAATATATTCATAAATGAATATAGAAATATCAATCTAGATAAGCAGATATATTCATAAATGCATATAGAGATATCAATCTAGATAAGTAGATATCACAAACACAGAAAGAAACCCTGAGAAACTCTGCAGTGTGGATTGTGGGTCATCCATATACACAGAATTATGAAGTGAGGGGATAAAGCTCTCAAAATTCCTGCTCAGCCCCAACACAGGACCTGTTCAATCATCAAGTGCTTTGGAAGCACTGGTGCCATAACCTGCAAAATGTTAATTTCCACTGAAATGCAATGTACCTCTCCAAAGAGACAATTCCACACCCAAATGTCCCCTTCACTCTGTGTTGACAGTGCTTTTCTCAGTATATGTGCTATAAAACACTCAGTAATCTGTGGCAAAAACATCTCCTTCCTTGGCTGCAATGAAGCCCTGTCACCTGAGCAGAATTTCTCTTGTTCAGATGCACTTTTTACTTGTCTTTGCTACTTGAAAATACATTTATGTGCCATATATCAAAGCTCAATCAGAATGCCAAAACAATTCCATTCTCCTATGTTGGAAACAGTCTCTCCTTCAACCCTGTTTTTAATCCACTCACTGCTTTAGTTGACATGACTTATTTATTTCTCTTACAAGTCTAAACCAACCTGAAAGCATCAAAAGTATTTAATGAAGTTATTGATCTGCACTGAAGAGTTCCTTGGCTATCAATTCCCCCTTACCTGGACCAGCTGAGGGAGGTATTCTAACAATTCATCATTGGACACATTTTCTATTTGTTGGACTGCTGCCCCACGAATATCCTGATCTGGAAAACTGGAACAAAAGAAATAAGAGTCATTAAGAGCTACCAGAGAACTGCAACCCTCCTGAGTTCTCACTGATGTAAGATGTTAGAAAAACTGATTTTCTCTCAAAATGGAACAGAAAAAAATCAATTAATTTGCTTTATTGTAGCAAGAAACACACCACAGATGACTCAATTGGATTGACTGGTACAGTGCCACACAGGAGGTAAAAAAATCAAAACCTGATTTTCAAATACCTTTTTGAATTTGAACTACCACACATTATAACTTCCCAAAACATGAAGCAAATTACAGATTTCTTGCTGCTCTTTCTTACCTGAAATAGAAAATTTCTGGGCCATGTGAACATTTAACAGTTACCTGAAGACTTCATTTGTTCTGAGCAACAACACAAAAGCCTGAAATTTCCCATACATAAAGGGTTCATTTCAGGTAATTTATTCCAAAATCAGCTCTTCTGTTTTCTGTCATAACACAATCAAAAAAACTTTTTAAACAAAACCAGTTTTGAAATTGAAAATATGGGGGGGGAGGGGGGGTATTTTTAGGATTTTATTATGTGAAATTTGGTAAAAAGAAATGAACACCTTCCCCAGAAAGGCTCCAAGTCAGTGAAACAGACATTTCTGATGAGAAAACATTTGAAAACTCAGAATAAGATAGATTCTCAACTAATTCTGGCTGAAACCAGGGTGGCTGTAGCCTGGTATAAATTTTGTGATTTTATTATAGAGCTCTCACCATAAAAATTACAAAAGAGGAAAACACAGTGTGGCAGCAGCGATAATGCAGAAAGAGAAGCCTGGATCATAAAGATGGTAAAAACATTTTGAAAGAGAATTAAATTTTGATGTAACCTGATTGATCAAAACTGACTCTCAACAGAACATTTTCTCTCTTCTAAGAGAACAGGACAGAAAGTATACAGTGCCTCTCTGAACATTTGAAAGCCAAAAGTTAATCTTTTAAGGACTTTTGAAAAACAGAAAAATAATTTCTATGTTTTGTGGTTGTGACATTCAAGTTTGGACTCTATGATCTCAGAGGTCTTTTCCTATGTTAAGGGTTCCAAAGTTTTATACACAGAGAATTTCAGAGACACAGAAATTGCCCAGATTGGCTCAGATTTGGCTGATTTGCAGCAGTTCTGCTTTAACAAGGAAAGGAACAATGTGGTTCCTGTCCATTGCCACCCCAAGGATGTTTTCTGTCTTCTCCTGGAGCAAACTGGAAGTGTTGGTGGAGACCTTTCAGTTGCCAGGGGTGCAAGGAGGGTGAAAATCAGGGTCCCCAAGGGGCAGAAACACCTTCAGGCAGCACCACAGCCACGTGGACACTGCTCAGAAGGGCTGCTGGGCTTTGATCCAGTTCCCTGGCCCAAAATTAAAGCAGTGAATCCCTTCCCTCTGAGCTGATATGGCTTGGGGAGAGATCTCTGATTTGGCAGTCTGGGCATTCACAAAATAAAGATGACTAAAGGACAAAGGTTCTCCTGTCATTTCACCCCAAGTCCTTTGAAATCCAACCCTTTGTGCCACAGACCAAGAGTGTCACTGCTCCAAGAGCTCTGCACAGGCTGCTCTCTCCCACCTTCCCACCCAGCACCTTTTGCCAATAATACAGGAATAAAAACCCAAATTAAAGCAGAGGAGGCAGCACCATATTTGCAGCAATGACCCCTTGTTGCTACCAAGATAAAAAGAAATTGTAAAGCCAAGTGCTCAGCAGCCCAGTGGCTCCTGCTGCTTGAATCTTGAGCTGCTGAGTTCAATAAAACCTGCTGAAGCAGAACGGAGTGTGCACTTTGATCAGCAAATTAAACAGCAAATTAAACAAATTAAAAATTAAAATAATAATTTATTATTATTATTTATAAAATAATTTTTAAAAATGGGGATATTTTTGATTTAAATTAAAAAAAAACACAAGAAAACGTGGAAAGTTAGACTTAAAAAAATAGTTTTCAAGGCTGCAACCAGCAGCAACCTGTAACACTTTCCATCACCCTTTAGCAATGTGACTCAGGTCTGGTTTTACTATTTTCTTTGTCTGTTATGGCACATATTTAATGACGGTTCTAATATGGTTTATAATTCTTTGTATAATGCCCAGAGGGCCTCGATGAGGAGAGGAGGAATGCATTATAAATAAATTATCATCCTAGGCACAAATTAGAGCTTTTGCAAGGCTTGGTTTTTATACTTATTTATTCTAGGCAACCTATTAGGGATGAGAAGTTGTTACTTTAATATTCACATAGCTATTTAGAACAAAACATATTTGGAGGACTATACATTAAAAAAAATAATCCCTTCCATATCATCTTATTTTCAAACTATGCAATTGCTCCAAAGGGTTGTGTGCCAAGCTTGTGCAGATAATATGGAAATGAGACTTTTCCTTCCCTTTCTTGCCTGGTTCAACAGGCTACTGAGCAGTGAAATCCACTCCACACAGGCACAAGGCCAAGCAGAAAAATGTTATTACTCAGTTACAGCTTGTCCTCACCAGCAGCCAAGATCTGAACACACGCAATGCCATGAGGACAGAAACTACTATTTTTTTTTTTTTCCAGCTAGACAAAGAATGAAAAAATCATTTTAACCCCAAACTTTCCAGAAAATTCAGCAGTTAACATTTGATTTACTTAGAATTGATTAGATGTAAGTGAGAACCAGGGCTGTGTCTGTGTCACCACAAGCAGTGCCAGGAGATGTGATTAGACCAGAGACAGGCACTGTGGGGAAATATCTGCAGGGCTCTTAGAGTTACTGCTCTTTGAGAGTTTCTTTGGGGTTGCTGTTCTCTGAGGTAATAAGGTTTTTTGTCTTTTTGCCCCAAGTGTTTCACACTGAAGGTAGAGACAACAAGCTGAGTCTGCTAGTATATGTTTTTAAGGTTGTTTATTCTTTATTATTTTTCAGTTCTTTTNTCTTCAGCCCCAGATACTAAAAATCCCAGATTCTACATTTACATTCTATGATAAACTAAATACTGCTTATTTTGAATTCTCTCAGCTGGTGATTCTTCATACACTGTGGGCATTCACTGCCATGGCAGGGATCAGAGGCAGTGTCCTCCTGGGCTCTGTGTGAGGCTCTGACCCCCCTGTACAGACCCCAGACCCCCTGTCCTGTCCCCAAACCCTCCAGGGTGGCCACAGGGATGTCCTGGACTCGGACACAGGGCAGTTTGCTGCAGGACACGTGGCTCTTGTCACTCCTGAATGAGATTTTGGTAATTTGTTGGTCTTGGTGACTAAACTGTTTCCTTCAGCCTGTAAATCTTGAGCTCAGCTTGAGGCTTAGTTCAGTCTTTTGAACAGAACAGTCAATTAGCATTTTTTTTTAACTACCTGACAATTTGTTAATCCCTAGATGTAATAGCCATTGCTTTTTTTGAATTTCAGTGTTGTTCAGGGTACAAGTGCAATATTGAATTTGCATTTAAGTATTGAACACAGGCACAATAGTTAATTCTATTTGTTTTCCTCCTTACATTTGTTCTTGAGCAAACATTTAACATCCTCAGAAACACTGGAATTACAGCAAACTCTTATGAACTCTGCTAGTATTACATGGTGCTTATGCTACTCACCCTTGCATACACCAGTTTATTTGCTAGAAGCCAATAAAAAAGTAGATTTTAGAAGCAGATCTGAGTAAAAAAATCCCTTCACATGCCTGGAAACTATGCCAGCTTGCAGTCTGGTATTTAATTAGGGCTGGAAGGATTTTTTTTTCTTTTTTNTTTCTGAAGGATTTGAACTGACAGAATTCCTGATGTTGCCTCTGACTGTGGCTTCAGAGAGGCAGGATCTTTGAGGAGGACTCTTCCTAGCAGCTTTATGGTTGTCACCAAAATATCTGAGAATTTAGCTAAAAACCCTGAGCTTGAAATGAAATGTTTTAACACTGCTGGTAAGACTTTTATTTTATAGTTTCAAAATGGCAACTGTCATTTAGGTTTTGGTTTGCACTCACTTATAGTTGGTTTTTTTGTTTGTTTTGTTTTGTTTTTTCCTTTTNTACACCAGTTTATTTGCTAGAAGCCAATAAAAAAGTAGATTTTAGAAGCAGATCTGAGTAAAAAAATCCCTTCACATGCCTGGAAACTATGCCAGCTTGCAGTCTGGTATTTAATTAGGGCTGGAAGGATTTTTTTTTCTTTTTTTTTTTCCAGTGAATAAGCTTGCAAATGTTTGAGTTGCATCAAATCTGATTTTAGTAATCCATAAATTAGTCTTGATTAAAGGACAAAATTAATTGATTTTTTGACTCTAATTCAATGCAAGAGAAATCACTTCAGGCCTAAGAAAAAGAGCTTTATAGCTGGGATATGAGAGGAGAGCTGATTTCCAGGGCTTGCTGCAATGAATATGCAATTATTTATTTACACATGCTGAAAACTCTGAAAGCAGAGAAGCAAGACAACGCTTTCACAACAAATTCAATATTCAATATTTAAGGGGACACTCCTCAGAAAGAGGAGCTCATCTGTAGCACAGCCTGTCTACACCAGATTTTTGATGTAGACAGGCTGTTTATATTTTTATTAAATNGGTAAGACTTTTATTTTATAGTTTCAAAATGGCAACTGTCATTTAGGTTTGGGTTTGCACTCACTTATAGTTGGTTTTTTTGTTTGTTTTGTTTTGTTTTTTCCTTTTTTTTTTTTTATTTTTTTTTTTTTTTTTTTTTTTTTTTTAATTTTTTTTTTTTTTTTTTTTTTTTTTTGGGTTTTTTTTTG